>NW_004624853.1:4379547-4449788 GCF_000247695.1 Heterocephalus glaber | reverse complement strand
ATGTAAAGGTACAATTCCCAATGAGAAATGTAACTGTGTTGTATACCTACAATGTACCAATAAAAGAATTTAATACAAAAAAAAAAAGAAACTGAACGCAGAAGCAGAGAGTAGAACAGTGGTTGCTGGAGGCTGAAGGAGAGGGGGAGGAGAGATACTGGTCAAAAGGTACAAAGTATCAGTTAGGAGGAATAGTTCTGGTGTCCTCTTACACAGCATGATGACTACAGTCAATAATGTATTATAAATTTCAAAACTGATAAAGAGATTTTACATATTACCACCACAAAGAAATGACAAGTATGGATGGTGGTAAGTATGTTAGCCTAATGTGATCATTCCATGATGTATACATATGTTGAAACATCATACTGCACCCTATGAATATACACAATTATTTGTTAGTTTAAAAATCTGCACTTCTAACAAACTCTGAGGTGACAGTGATGCTACTATTCTGGAGGCCACAGTATGAAAATTAAACTGTCTAGATAATCAAGATTTGGTTTTTTTTCCCTCATGAATTGTCAGGAACTCGGTATATAACACCGAATTTGGAAGACCTAACTATCTTGTGCTTAAACTGCTATACTGGTCTTTGAAGTGCCTTGAGATAAAATATTTATGCAGTTCAAAGTAATTCATTGTTGAACTGTGTATCTGTAGCTCAGAATTCTAGATGCCCTTTTTCCTGCTTCACAGAAATACCCAGGTGTGCTCCATGTAGCTCTCACAGAGAGAAAAAATCTATTCAATTCTGGGAGGTAGAGGGGCTGTTTCAGCACAGCCTCTCCCCATGAGAAATGGAGGCTGCTTCAGAGTGTTGTCTACAAAAGAGTCCATTTGCTGGGGCCAGGGATTTAGCTCAGTGGTCCTGCCGCCTGCCTCAGTTTGATCCCCAGTACCAATAATAAGAAAAAAAAAGTCCATTTGCTCCCATTCTCACATCAGCCACTCCCCAGTACGAAAGGATATAAATAACTCCTGATGTGTTCAAATTAAGTATATCTTACCTTTGGTCTTAAAAGTTTTCTAGAGCTGTTCTATGCATGGCTCATAAAATTCTTGAGTAGAGAAGAGGTAAGAGTAGAGTCTTGAGTACAGAAATGATATTTGTAAAGTCTCAAAATGCATATTTTAGCCAGTTTTCCATCTCCTTCCTGTCAAAGCTTTTATTAGAGCATGTAAGTTATTAAGAGTAACAAAATGGTCTCAGTTCTGGTCTTTTTATCTTGGGTCAGAGGTGTCAGTAAACAGCAATGGAATGACCAAAGGATGGTCAAAGGGAACAAACTGAAAATTCTCTATAGAACGGACAAATGACCAAACAAGATAAATTATAACCAGCACTGTATTTAATGGCAAAAATTTACTGAACTGTGGGAGCTGCTAAGAACAGAGATTTTAGTAACACACACGTCCTTGCCTCCATGGGCCTTTGGTCTCTTCCTAGCAGAGAAGGTCGACAGAACAGTAACTGCAGCCATGAAGAACATTATGAAAGAAACTCAGGCTGCAATGAGAAAGACATAACCTACCTTGGAGAAAGCAAAGGAGGCATCAAGAAAGGTTTTCCAATGACACTGGCCTCCATTAAGTTTAAACACAAAGAAAGAAGAGTGAGCTGGGCAGAGGGAGGAGGGAAGAGCGGAAGGAAAGGGCATGGAGGGTTTCCATAGAGCTCAAGCACACCACCCATGAAGAGTGGAAAGGAAGCCGAGAGAGGAGTCAGAAGCCACAGCTGCAGAGCTCTATCTACAACTGTCCAAGGGCAATGGGAAACAGGAGGACAGGATCGTGCCTGCATCCAAGAGGACCACTTTCTGCAGAGTAGATTACAGAACTAAAGGGGTGCGCAGTCGGGAGGCGACTGCTGCAGGGCAAAGTGAACTACAGTACTGGAAGACTGGCATGGGGAGGGACGGGTGGATGGAGAAGACACATCCACAGTGTGCTCGAATGGCGAATCTCGGCTGCAGGGTACTTTTCATGTCAAAAGGCTCCTACTTTCCAGATGTCTGACACACAGGTACTAACTTGGCGGGCAGTAAAGTTTTGTGATTTGTGCAGGATTAAAATCTTCCCCTAAAATGTACCCCTGAAAGTCACAATTAAGATCAAAACATCATCTACCTGAATAAGCCTGTTTTTACATATTACTTATACTCTGCTGTTTATTCTCCAAAATGCTTAGGTCTATTTCGGTTTCTGGCTAAGAAGAGGACCATATGTCCCTATATTGAGCTTTTTCTAAAAAACAAACAAATAACTACAGTATATCATATTTGGTATAACAAGTAGAAAAAAAGTCTATATTGGAACTAGTGAAGAGAATTCAATCTAGAAATAAATCTAAGAAAAGATATGCAAGAACTGTATGGAGAAAAGAATACTAAATAGTATGCTCAAGAACATAATAGCATCGGTCTTCCTCAAATGAAATCAATGAAATTTCAGTAAATACCCAATGGGTTTTTCATAGAATTAAACAATGTAATCCTAAAATGTATAATCCAGAATCACAAAAATATAATGTTGAATGAATATAAGTTGTACAAGGAAAAATTCTAGTATTGTTCCATAATATCTTAAAATATACAAAATATGCATTGTCATGGATTTATACACATATAATAGTAACAATATTCAATTTGGATGGGAATGAGAGATAGCAAATGAAAATTGTGGTTACTGAAGGAAATGGGGTTGAGGCATACAACCAAGGGTTTCAGTTTAAGTATAAATCTTTTATTTCTTAAACCGAGCGGTGAATACAAAGGTGTTTGTAAATCATTCCCTAGTCTTTAAATGCTTTCTGTGTCTTAAATATTTTACAAAACTAAGGAATGCCTTTTATTTAACCACTTAACAGTTTACCCCAAGTGTCACTTAAGCAGCGCGTTTGTTTATGTACTATTCTGAGCGATGCCCAGGCAGGTGTTGAATATTTTAAGACACAGAACACACAGAAAAATCACTGAATAAGTTTGATAAAATTATCATTTTTATATTTCCGGTTATATTACCTTGTAAAAATTTAAAAAATATATACAATTTTTTGTCTTCTTGTATGTAAATAATTGGACTGGTAAGTGGTTAAAAAGCATGTTATTACATGATTTAGCTCAGTAGTTCCCAAATACCAATCTCCAATAGCTACATCACCAACATCAGCGATACCTGAAGAACTTGTTAAAAACACAGATTAGTACACTATCCCAGGATCAGGATTCCTTTGAGGGAAGCCACGTGATCTCAGTGCACATCCATATTTGTAAACTCTCAGTAACCACTAGGCAATTAATTAGTATTAATTCGTATATTAATAGCAATACATTAACAAAACTGGTTCCAAGGTGAAGAGATATTTAAATGTTTCATTATCTAATCACTTTCCAATTGATTTGTCTTGAATGTGGATTCTAACTTAAAGGGAAGAACACTTCTCAAACTAAAAAATATAGTTGTCCATCCACACCCATGAGAGACTGGTTCCAAGCCTCCCTCAGACACTATAATCTGCAGATGCTTAAGTCCCTTATGTAAGTGATGGAGTACTTGCATATCACCTACACAATCCTCCCCTAGAGTTTAAATAATCCCTGAATTATTTATAACACCTAATATAACATAAATGCTAAGTAAACAGTTACACTCTTGTTTAGAAACTAATGAGCAGAAAAATGTTGTCTATACTGTGCATGTACAACCTTTTTCCTTCTGAATATTTTCAGTTCCCAGTTAGTTCCATGAATGGATGCAGAAATCCACACATATGGAGGACCAACAATATAAACTTTTACTATACACCCCCAAAAGGCCATAAGTGTAAAAGCTAGGAATACTTTACAAAATAATTTCATCAAATGGTTTTACAATAGAACATACTTCCTTCACATCCTCCACAAGAAATACACCACAGCAAAATTCCACTAGAGATGAAAAAAAGTGCTGTGCTGTAAAATGGTTTCTTTCCCAGGGTGGCACCTTTAAGAGATAGGGCCTAGCGGGAGGGAAGTCAGGTCACTAGGAGTACTCCCTTGAAGGGCATCATGGGACCCCAGCTCCCTCCTCTTCTCTTTGCTCTGCTGCACACTTTGCTCTGCTACATGCTCCACACCATGATATGCTACCTGGCCACAGGCCCAAAAGCAACGGGGACAACTGGCCATGGATGGACACCTCCAAAGCTGTGAGCCAAAAGAAACCTCTTCTCTTTGTAAGCTGATTCTCACAGATATTTGTTCTAGCAATGGAAAGCTAACGCCCTCTCTCTTACATACACACATACACACACACATGCACCACATGCGCGCGCGCACACACTTTCCCCCAAGTATTTTGGAATTACAACTAAAAAAAAAGAAAGAACTTATTTGGTTTGAGACAACACAGTTCTATTGGCATACAAAGTACATCAACATAGACGGACTCACTCACCAGGGCTTTCTACTCGCTTATAGTGGTAGGGGTTGATGCAGACCTCCTTCTGCTTGGAACCAAAAGGAAATTCGCAGCACTCCAGTGGTTTTAGTTCATGGTGGCTCTGAAGATCAGGCCAGCGCCACACACGGCAGTAAATGACGTGAGGCAGTCCCTTCCGGTGGGACACCTGCAGCCTGCCATCCAGCGAGCGGGGAATGGTGACACAGTTACTTGGTTGCCCTGGGCAGCTCAAAGCCTTTTCAAGTTCCTCCATGGCACCTTTCTTTTTCTTCAGTTTTTTCACCAAAGCATCAACAGCTTTCTCTGCCCATTTTTCTTCTTCATCACCCTGTTTCCACCCAAGAAGTCTCTTCACAGCTGGGCTTGTGAAGGAAAATAAACTTGTCACATTCATAATGGTACTAGTTATAAACTCCTCAGATATGTGAAACAAAGGGTCTTCAAACGAAAAAGGACAGCAGGAGAGGCGACAGTTATTTACATAGGCTTCTCTTTAGCTTCTTAGTCTGGAGTCCTGTAAAGTAGAAATTGTCATTTCTAGTCTTCTGTAAAGTAACCCAGGGTCAGCACCTAGAAAAAAGGAGAGAAAAATGTTTAAAATCACCTCTTCCCACAACCATAATTAATTACTCTGTGCCAGGTAACTAAGTACTTTTGTGTACAGATGGTCCCTAGCTTATGACTATGAATTTTTGACTTTGGAATGGGTTTACAAGGACACAGTCCCATCCTGAGTTGAGGAGCACCTGGCATCTGTAGTGTAGCATGCCACTGTGTTCCCTCCAGATTTATATACTGAAGCCCTACCCCCCAGCGTGACGGTACTGGGACAAATAATCTTTAAGGAAGTAATTCCGGGTGCTAGGTCATGAGAGTGGGGCTGGACTGTAACGGGACTGGTGGTCTTAGAAGAGAACTCTGCCTGAGACGGAGTAGCGCCTATCAGACGAGCCTTTTCCTAAACCAACCAACTGGAAAATAAACGGTCAGTTTTTGAAAGGCATCAAAGAGCAGCTAAGAAAAAAAATTAGAAATGTAAAAAGCCAAGTTCCTAAAGAAAGGATAAGGAAAGAAGTGAGCCGAACATTCTTCACTACTTTTCCCAATGCCTGTCCCATAAGCAGCCAAGGATGTCATAGTCAAGAACAAAGTGGCTAGTAAGAGACTAAAAGCTAACAAATCTAAGCAGAGCTTCCAGTAGTCTCCAGTGCTGAGGACACCAAAACAACATAAACACCCCTCGATTTTTTTTTAAAAATCTAGAGTTGATGGCCTGCCAAGAGAGGAGCCCTGGTGAATATTTAGGATTTTGGTTGAGTCTCTTGAAGGGTATGCCCTAAGACAAGGGCAAAACTGTGATGGACCAGTCGTTACAAACACTGACACTTGGCCTAGAAGCACCTCAGTCCTAGACTGGATCAAAGTGATGGGTATCACCCTCCAGCAGCTTGCCAATAAAACCCTGACAGGGAGAGAGCACCATAGTTAGCTTCTGCAATCCCCCCATACACACACAATATACAGCACTAACCAAAAGCTACCAGGCATACAGAAGAAGGGACCAAATGACCAAAGTAAAAAAGCACGGACACAGACCTAAGAGGTGGTCTAGATACAAATTTTAAAGTATTAACAATTATTGATTAATAAGCCAAGGAAACAGAAGTCAAGACTGAGGATTCCAGGAGAGAACCAGAATACATACAAAAGAATGAACTACAAATTCTTGAACTGAAAAATACAGTAACTAATGAAGACTTTATAAGGTCTAAGCAGTAAGTTAGCTAAAGTAGGAAATAGATTAGTGAACTGAAAGATCAGTAAAAACTGTTCACACTAAAGGAAGATTTTTTTTAAAAGGAATATAAAGAAAACAACTGATTAGATGTAATAGATATGCCAAAAAGGTCTAGTGCCTTGTAACTGAAGTCACAGAGGAAGAAAGAAGACTGTGGCTGAAGCAGTATGTTCAGTCTCTGGCCAAGGGTTTTCAAAATTGCTAAGACACTCTAGTCATGCAATCGTGAATCCCCATAAAGCCCCAAAAAGATACATATTACAACAACAACAAAACTTAGAAGTTTTAATGTGTCTATCACAAATTGCTGAAAAACTAAGACAAAAATCTTTAAAAAAGACACAGGTATGGTGGCCCACACCTGTAATGCTAGCTGAGACTGGGAGGCTGAGACAGGAGGATCATAAGTTCAAGCCCTGCCTCGAAATTTAGTGATGTAGCGAGATCCTGTCTCAAAATAAAAGCTAAAAAAGAAGGATGTATATCAGTGTGAGAGCCATGGTTTCAATCCCTAGTACAGGGTGGGGGACGACACACTTTACCTTCTCTTTAGTAAGGTTGGAAGCTGACATTTCAACAGAAAGAAAGGAAGCAATGAAATAACATCTGTAGCATACCAAGGGTAAATAAATAATTGATAACTTAGAATTCTACCCTGGAAGGGGAGGGAAAAAAATCCCTGCAGAAATCCTTATGAAATAAAGATGTTCTCTAACAAGCAAATTCAGAGAGAACAGGTTTCCAGTAGATTGGCACTAAAAGAAAAATATAAACAGGAACTCTTCAGGCTGCAGGAAAAAGATTTTAGGGACTATAAATCAAACACAAACAAAAAACAAACAAAACAACAGTGCTCCTTAAGAGTAAATAAAGGTTAAGCTTAAAGAATACTAATTATACAAAACTATAATAGAAAATGTTTTATCATGCCTAAAATAGATGGAAAATTAAAATAATGGCTGAAAGTAAAAGAAGCAAAAAAAAACCCATAAGTTAGTGTTCTAAGGTTCCTGTTTCATCCAGGCCATCATAAAGCATTAATTTGTGAATTCATGTAATAATATAGCAACAAGTGAAAGAATAATTTTAAAACTACAGCAAGCTATAGGCCTGGGGATTTAGCTCAGTGGTGCTGCCGCCTGCCTCATAAGCACAAGGTCCTGAGTTCGATCCCTGGTACCAAATAAATAAATAAATAAATAAATAAAATAAAAACTACAGCAAGCTAATAAAGTAAAAATATGGAATTCTTATAACTATGAGTAATCCAAAGACTATAAGGACAATAAAGGAGAAAATAAGAGATAAGACAAATAGGAAATAAAATTTAAATTAATCTCAAAAGTACCAATAATTACTTAAATATAAATAGATTAAAATATGACAGATGATGGAGTTGGGGATGGGAAACACCACCTAATTTATAAAAGACACCAATTAAATAGAGGGAA
Source organism: Heterocephalus glaber (assembly GCF_000247695.1). Next base: position 4,442,093 of record NW_004624853.1, on the reverse strand, counting down.
GCACAATAGGAAAAGATACATGATGTACCCTCTGACCAAAAGGCCAACGTAGCTATCTATTCAAAGTCTTTAAAGGAGGAAACATACCAGAAATTAAGAAATGTTAGAGTAACTGATCTACCCATGTAGACACCATAATCCCACATTTTTATGTGATATTAGTCTCCATATACATAAAACAAAAACTGAAAGAATTAAAATGAAAAACAGGCAAACCCATAAAATCCTTCTGGGAGATATAGTAAATGAAAAAATAAACAAAAATTGATAGCTACAGAAGAGTAACATGTTTAAAAACTCAATCAAACTCATGTACACAAATCACTGGTACCCAATAATGGCAGAATACATAATACTTTCAAATATATATGGAATACTTACCCAAATTGACCATATATAAAGCAAACCTCAACATGTATCAAAGAAATAAAATTATATAGAATAACAAGATCATGTGGTCTTAGTACAACTAAGAAATCAATAAAAATATTGTTATTGTAAATAATCACACTTGTTTAACCCATGAGTCAAAGAAATTACAGTGGGAAAAAAACATTTTTAACTGAATGATTACAAAAATGTGACACCGAAAATTGTACAATGTGGCTTCAACCATAACTAGAGGAAAATTTAGAGCTGACATGCATGCATTAGGAAAAAGCTGAAAATTAACATTCTCGTAGGTGTATATTGCAAGGGGGAAAACCAGTAAATTAAACCCAAAACAAGTACTATAGAAAAGACAGCAGAAACTTTAGAAGTATACTAGAGAAAGTTTTGTATAATCATAGTTCATTCTTTGAAAATATTAGTAAAATCATATAAACCTAAATCCATAGCAAGACTGAACAAAAAAGAAGACACAGCTAACAATAACAAATAAAATGGGAAAAATCATGACTGATCCTCAAATTTTAAAAGATAATGCTTATAAATACGTCACAGTATATTGTGTATGTATGGCTATACTGTGATAATATACACATCTGTCTTCCTCACTAGAGGAAAATGACAGAGGAGCTCTATTTTCCTTTCTCTAGAGCCTAGCTCAATACTAGCATGCACACAGCATATTCTCAAGAAACATTTGACAAACAACTTTGCTTCCTGAAGAACTTAGAAGACCAGGTGTGGAGGTTCAACTTTAGTAGGCTATCGGGCAGTGGTGGCGAACCTATGGTAGGCATGCCACAGCAGGCTGTTTATCATCTAAAGTTCTAAAGGTTCACCACCACTGCTACAGGGAGTAAAATTTTTAAAGAACTAAACTCAAATTTACTAGTTATTCTGAAGCTGATCTTGTTTGGTTTTTAACAGAAAAGGAAAGAAATCAAAACCATGCTATTACAAAACTCACACTTGGACAGAGTGCACCCACTGATATGTAAATTTACTCTTTGCTAAAGATTAGTTTTTTAAAAGAACAAGAAAGACAACTTTTTTCTAGCCCTCTAGTAATAATTCATGGAGGATCTATATTTCTTCCTGTTCTAAAGGTCCTTTTCTTCTACTCTGAAAATAGCTGTTAAATATTTTAACCAGTGATTTTCAAATAGAAGGGTTAAGTTTATATCAAAATCACTTACGGCTATTCCGAACTCTGATGAGAGTCTGTTACAGAAGACAATTGTTGGCCGGGGATTTAGCTCAGTGGTTTCGCCACCTGCTGAGCAAGAGCAAGGACCCGGGTTCGATCCCCGGTACCAAAGAAAAAAAAAACAAAAAAGAAGACAATTGCGCTGGGGGTGGTGTGTAAGCACCACTATTCCAGACCTTTATTTCAGCTATTCAAGACGACATACATTCAACAAAGCTGTACTAAGTCCCTGGCTCTGTGTTAGACACGGGGGACACAAGGCAAAGATGTCCAACCTCCTGAAGGAGCTCAGAGTTCAAATGAAGAGCCAGTATGCAAACAACTAACTCCCACAAAGCAAGTTGCTAACCTGCTTTCTAACCTAGAGGCCTGTGCTGAGAAGTCTTACTAGGCTCCAAGTCCTCCACCAGAAGAAATGTTGTGACTGTAGCAAGGTCAACCACAGGCAAAGGAATAGAAGAGGAGGCCCATGTACTATGTGTACTTGTACACCACCGACTGAGTCCAAGACGACGTGACAAATGCTATGAAACAAGTGTAAACAATGCTATGGTCTGAATGTTTATGCGCCAAATTCCTATGTTGAAATCCAAACCCCCAAGGTGACAGTATTAGGAGACAGGACTTTGGGGAGGTGACTTAGATTGTGAAGGCAGAGCAGGGATGGGATGACTGCTCTTACAAAAGACCCCAGACTAATCTCTCCTTTCTACCTTGGGAGGTTACAGTAAGAGAGGCCACAGGGCGAAGCTGCCCTCTGTAGACACTTAATCTGCCAAAGCCTTGATGTTGGACTTCCAGTCGTCAAGGACCGTAAGAAATAAATTTCTACATATTTCACCCAGTCTACATATTCTGTTACAGCAACCTCAACAGACTAAATAAACATAATATAGCACATGAAAGCAGAGAGAACAATTAATACTAGGGACTTCAGAAGTTTTTCCAAGGTGAAAATATCAGACAAGCTTTAATTTTGCAAAAACCAATACAGCTTTTTCATGACAGACACTGTTCTATAAGCATTTTACACCTATTAATCAATTTAATCTTACCAACAAACTCAGAATGACCATCATTTTCCTCATTTTACAGGTTAAAAAAAAGTGAGATATTAAAAAGTTGAGTATCTTGTTCAAAGGTAAATTTGCAGCTATAGGTGGCAAAGCCAAGATTTGGACCCATTTTATTGAATTTTTAAAACACTTTTCTAAAATGCTATTTCTAACAGACACACACAACAGAAACCACAGGGTTAGATTTGGGTGGGGACGTCGGAAGGATGATTGGAAAGGCAGGGGCAGGACTGTGAAGGGCTCCGATTCAGCTCAGCCCTGGAGAAGGGGAGGTTTCTAAACAGAGCACCAATTTGATTAGGTCTAAATTCTGGAAAGACAGCCAAAGTAGCATCTGCAATTGAGGAAGACTGCTCCATAGAGAAAGAAAAGGGGAAGGGCCGTTGAGTAGTAAATGTCTTCATGCCACTTGCAAAAATTAAAGTGAAAAGACCACAACTTCTGTGTATAAACATACACAGATGAAACAAAATGCAAGCTAATGACCAAGTTTTGCCTCTTTGAGCTAAGCATTTTTTACATACACATCAAACATGTAACTACCTCAAAAGGAACACAGATGAGTCCATGGTGCTATGGCATTGGCAAGACAACTCATTTTTTTGTCCCTTTTTTGTACTTCCTGGCTTAGTTTATGTCTAAAGTTAAGTGGCCTTATCAGTTTAAAGTGTAAAATAAAAACATGAGTCAGCAAACAGAGATTTCCTTCCCTCTTGTCCAAATACAAATACTTAACACTGATGAAAAAAAGCATTTATCCAGTAAAGAACATCCCAAGAAGTCTTTAAAAATAACAATCTTTAGGGCCAGGGATTTAGCTCAGTGGTTTCGTTGCCTGTTATGCAAACATAAGGACCCAAGTTCGATCCCTGGTACCAAAAAAAAAAAAAAAAATCTTTGTTCCAACTGCCATACTTTTACAAATTTACTCTAAGGAAATAATCAAAACTGGAAAGGGAAAAAAGGTTCACGCAAAGAATTTTGTCAGAGATTTATAATAGAAAAAAAAGGAAATATAACAATTGGAAATAGAAGTAAAATATATTTTTTTCAATGGAATATTATATAGCCCTTAAAATCATGTTCACAAAACTAAATAATTTGGAAAAAAACCATACACATAACATAAAATGGAGTATAAAGCAGAAACAAAATATTAACAATGGGTGGGTTTGGAAGATTAGTAGTGTATCTTCTACTTTTCAAACATTCTCTGGTGAAAAATTAAAAATAAAAATTTTTGAAAAGCCTTCCCAGATTTACCAATTACAAAAGAAAACCCTCCCTAAATCCACATTAATTCATAAGCTCAAGTCACATACACATTCTATTAGGAGTCTGATTGGATTTACAGTTCTGGAAGTAATCAAAATGTAGTTTAAAATGGGGCTCTAAATTCAGAAGCTTTTCCTATGGAGTCTCAGCCAAGAAAGGATTTCTACTAGTGCTACCAGAAGTCAAGTAAGAAAAATACACTCTTACAATACTCCTCTTTAAATGGCTAATTGGGCAACTTATGTAGCCATCCTTAAAAAGAAAAGACGCAAAAAATTTTAAAATACTCAACTGCTGCAACTTGCTCATATTTAAAGAAAGCCTAATTAGTCAATGCACAATTGGCATTTTCTTCAGTTTAGCCTCATCTAATCCAGAAACATGTAATTATCCAACTGTCTGAATATCCTGAATATCAACAAAATACACCATGCCATTCACTACTTACAGATCCCAGATTCCCACAGAAAGTTTTAGAAGGAAATTACTCCAACTCGTATCTTATGAGGCAGTTGCTTCTCTATCTGTGGGTTCTTGTGTCCATAGATTCAACCAAGAGCAGATAGAAACATTGAAAAAAAACAAAACAAAACTGCATCTGTACTGAACATTTATACTTTCCCTTAACAGTGTAGTATATTTGCATAGAATTTACATTGCATTAGGGATTACAAGTAACCTAGAGGTGATTCAAAGTACACAGGAAGATATACACAGGTTAACAACTCTATGCTGTTTTATATAAAGGACTTGTGTATCCTGCAGATTTTGGTCTCAAGGATCCTGGAACCAATCCCCCACACACGACTATGCCTTCAATAAAAGACAGGAGGGGAAGAAGGCAAATATGACCAACCACCATCAGCTTCAGACTACAGGCTGTTTTACAATTCTTGCACTGGCATGGAAACCAACAGACTAGACAAAATGAATGATCCTATTAAATATTAAGGTAATAATTTAGTTATTCAAGAAGATAAACAAAACATGCATCTCAAAAAGTGATTTGAGAAAAAAATCAAAGACTCATAGTACCTTTAAAAAGGCAACTGACAGAAGATAAATGATCTATTATCAAGGAGGCAAGCAACTCATTTTTTTTCCCTCCAGTTCTTGTTCTCTGGTTTATTATTCTTGTCTTAACTAATGTTGAAATATCATGGCATAAAGATCAAAAGAATTAAGGGACTAAAAGTATAGGATATTGATTAGCTTTACTTTGAAACTGTTTAACAGCTGGGTAAGTCATTCAAGAAAAGAAGGGCAACTTTATAAGTTTTGTTTGATCTATTTTTTTAGGAAACAAGTACAGTGGACCCTTCACTTACCAACTCAATTGGTTCCTGAGGGAGGGTTGGTTGTAAGTCAATACAGCTGAGATGGGTATGTTTACCTGGGTACATGCTATAGATAACAAGAGGCCGATGAATCTTCCATTAACCTAATTAACCCAAGTTGTTCGTATGTCAGGCCAGTTGTTAACTTGAGGGTCCACTGTATAGCCAAGTAATTCGATAAACCAACTATATATATATATATTTCCAACTTACACCACTAGCTACCTTCTTAAGCAGATGAACGATCTTTTGAGTACACAGAAGCAAGATTTGAGCTCCCAAAGCAGATCTACAGTGTGGGTTCAGTGATCATAAGCGAACTGTAATGAAGTCTGAACTTTAGAGACTTTAACATATGAAAACAATTTTGTCATTTACCTCATCAGATGTCAGAGATGTAAAATATCTCAAAGGTATGTTGTATAATCAGTGGCAATATCTGTACTAGAAAAGATACCTGTAAACTACCCTAACATCCTATTTTAGATAGGATTCAAGGCCTGAGTTAATTCTTGTCTCCTCCGAGATGTTTAAATTAAAACATCAAAAAGGGTCAAAGGGCACTATGCCAAGAGACCTGTGATGTAACTTTCATTACTCCAAAATGAACTGCTTCTTTTTAACCTGCTTGATTTCACCTAGGTACTTAAGTTTTAATTGCATACTTCTAACAAAGGCAGAACTGTCAAAACAGAGCCCATGGAGGTTTTACACAGAGATCCTCTAAGAATTCCTGACACTCACTGACCCATAATTACCAAAACACTAGACACTACAGATTAAGGTTAAAAATATTTAAAATGATGAAAGCTGCAAAAATTTTTTGCCTGGGATACAATGCCAGTAAACATTTTAAAACAGAAAAAGTAATCTATTATTAATCTAAGAGTTGGAGCAATGGGCTGTGTTGGTAAAAGAAGAATTCACAAAATGGGGGTGAAAATTCAAATCCGAATCTTAGGTCTATAACAGATCAGTTCACTGAATTAATCAGAAGTTCAGGAGAACTGAGAGCCTGAAACTTATGATAAAGCTAAGGCAGCTATTATTTAAAAATGGAACAGCAGACACCCTGTGAGACTGACCCAGCAGGACAACTACACAAAAACTGGCCTCTGCTCACAAAAACTGGCCTCTTTCTCCTGAGAAATTCATGTAATTGTGACAGACATAGTTTCCTTTTTATCAAGGGTATGCTACTTTGAAATCATTTGTCTGAAATGTCACATCTTGCAGTGAATTTCTTATAGGTGTTATGGTGGAATTTGAAGTTTACACATTATTCCTTTTGTTTTTGATTCCCAAGACTCCCCGCCACTTAACTCTCTGCCTACCTCCAGGTGGAGAAACCAGCCAACGGGTAGTACTTAAAAAGTGGTCCTAAAGAGAGGTGGACACAGTGCTGCAGAATGAGTGGAAGACACCGTAAGTGGTACCGGTCTACAAGGTTCTTGATAAGGTGGGAGAGGTTACTGTACGACTCCTTAAGGAAAATGATACACCTTTAATCTTAAGGTAGGCAGAAGAAAAATATACAAGTCCAATGTGATTCCACGTCTATAAAAACAGAGATGGATCTAGTTTTTTTCAATCTCAGAAAATAAAGTAGAAATGCTCTGTGATTTGGTTTCAACAAATAATCTCAAATTCTTCTTTCCCCCAGTTACTCCAATTACAAATTAACTTGGTTTGAGTATTTGTATTGTAGGAGTAAACAGGTGTTGCATTTCTTTTTATTTCAAAATAGCAGTCAACTTTCAACATGTCTTCATCTGAACTTATGTCAAATATAGCTAAATAAGACTGAATACCCAAAATAAGAAAAAACTCCTGAGAGAAAAATGAAGATGGAGAAAAGCTTTCTCCATTCTTCTACAGATTCTAATTCATGTTCTAACATACTTATTCCATTGCTAGAAAGTTAGGTTAAAATGAACTCTTTCATCAAGTCCTGAGAAGAAAATGTATTTAAGCAAAATTCCTATACAAGAAAGTCATATGCATATCACAAAAGAACTCTGCAGCTCCCAGTCATGGCAGCTTCTTACTCCTTCACCTCGGCTGGTTACTTCCTAATTTTCCAACCTTCTAAACATAGGATTGATGATACAGAGTATCTAGTTTGCCATGTTTTCACTTAAAAAAAAATGTTTTCAGGAGATGGTTTTCTAAATCGGGGGTGTGGGGGGTTGGTTAAGCTTTTGAAAGCCTGCACTGGTCTTTAAAGCTCAGGTGCTAACAGCCAGTCTTCCTGTCTCAGGTGAGACTAACGTGCTACCAAGCCTGGGAGCTTGCGATGTGGTGCTAGGCAGAGAGTTAAGTGGCAGGGAGTCTTGGGAATCAAAAACAAAAGGAATAATGTGTAAACTTCAAATTCCACCATAACACCTATAAGAAATTCACTGCAAAATGTGACATTTCAACCAAATGATTTCAAAGTAGCATACCCTTGATAAAAAGGAAACAATTTATGTATGTCACAATTACATGAATTTCTCAGGATAACTGTAGTTGACACACTTAGTTGTACCAAGTATACATCTTAGTATCTTTTCAATGTATTAGAAAATTAAGAGACTTTCTCTTTCTTCTAGTTATGCTCTCCTGGTTATCCCTCCATTCTGACTAATCCGGGCAGTTTACAGAGAACCTAATTTTTTTTAGTCACAGAAATTCCCTGCAGAATAACAGGTATCAGTTTTGTCGTCTCATTAGATGATTACTACTTTGGTTAGTAATTATCTTGTTAAGATTGGTGGCAAACATAAGTTTTCTTCCTGTCCCCACCTTCAACAAACAACTTGGCTTTCCTCCTCTTCGCCATTTCCTCTAAAAGTCATACAACATTCCTCAGTCCAAGCAAGCCCTCATTCTCAAGTTGTGCTTGTGATAGAAAGCTGTCCTGCAGGATACAGCGACCTCCTGGAGATTCCCTGAAAAAATCCCATCTATAGTCTGGGCAACTCAAATGACCAAGTCCCGGCTCCTCAAATGCAGAAAAGATCAAAGACCTTGGGTGTTTTAAAATTTAATTTTATTGACTAGCCAAGGAAAAAGTCTCTGATAGTTGTCTATTAGAATACACTGTCCTGCCGGAACCAAGATTATCTTAGAATAGCTATTTCAGATTGCAAATGCGGTAAATTTCTAGAGGGGACAGGTGAGACGCATCATGAACAAATCAAACAATTTAACTGAGTTATCCCTTATTCGAGCATTATACTGGTTGACTCCTCACAGCAACCCTTCAAGGCGTCTATCACTGTCTCACTTTTACTAAGAAATGTGAGGCTGAGGTTAAGTAACTTTCTCAAGACCATATTCTAGTAAGTAGATCAAAATTTTAAGCCAGCTCTGACTGATAAAGTCCATTAACCAGGTTAAAAAAAGTAAGTAATTTCAATACCAAATTCATATGTGAAAAAAAATTGGCTGCAAGAGGAAAAACATTGCTCCCTTTATCTTTCTTACCTAAAACTCCTGCTGTGTTTCAACTTTTGGAACACATTTCTCTTTCCCCACCAACTTTGCAGGTGCTGCTTACGACAACAAACATGCACATCTGTAGGGCCGAGCCAACATATGCAACGCAGGACAGCCCGACCCTCTCTCCCTAAATTTAGATCTCGCAGCTTAGCTCTTAATTGCATAATTTAATCAGGACCCTCTAGAAGGGAAACACATCCATATTCATCACAGGCATCAAAGGAAACATCTTTACAAGTTACATCCTTTTGCAAACCAACATATGGTCTCACGCTACTCTCCCAATTGTTGAACTCCTCCTCTGGGAAGAGCATGGAAATTTATTTCTTTTTATCACTTGAAAAAATCACTTCCCTCCTAATTCAGTAAAACTGGGTGGAGGCTACTTCCTTCACAGGTGAGAGAAATAAAACTTGTTGATCTGTCATTGTCAGGAATTTTATCGTTAACCATTTATTTTATGTATTTTTAAAACAGAAACAAAAGTCAGATTAAACTCAGATCAAGAAATCAGGGCCCATTTTCCAGGCTTTCAAATAAACCCCTAACGTCGCTGTCATTTTAAGATAGTTTCTAGGTTAGAAAACAAGAGTCCTTAACTTGAAAAGGTTTGAACTACAGCTCTCCACTTTACAATTATACTAAACAAAACAACCTCTCTGAGCTTCAATTTGCTTTTCCAAAAATTTCTGATCCTACCACTTACCCCATTGGATTGTTATAAGGATTCAATATGAATATGTAAGACTGATTTGGAAATTACTACATGATGAATAACTCAAAAATACTGTGTTTTATTAACAGAGCAGTACTGCATGTAAAGCTAATTTTAATACTTTGTGGATATAAAAATGAAATTTACACTTAATTTTCATTTAGTAAAGTTCTAACTTTATTCCAAAAAAGGTCAATTATAAGAAAAGATAACCACTACAGTTGTTCAATTCATTCAACAAGCAACTACTATGTGCTAGGAACTATCATAAGTACTGGGATACAGCACCGAAGAAAATAAAACAATTTTTTAAATTCAAAAGGTCTACATTGTGGTGGTCCAGGAAGCCCTCACTGAGAATGCTATAGCTGACAGGACCCTGAAAAAGGATATCTGGGGAAGTTTACTGTAAGCAGAGAGAGGAGAAAGTGCAAAGGCCATTTAGCAAGAATGTGCCTGAAATGCTCAAGGGACAGCCAGGAGTCCAATGTGGCTGGAATGCAGTAGGTGAAGGAAGCAATGGGAGAGGACAGCAAGGTAGCAGGGAGACACAGGAACAGGCAGGGATGTGGCAGCTTTTGCTCCAACGGAGATGGGGTCCGCTGGAGATCTGGGCAGGAGGCCACAACCTACCCCACAGTTCAAAGCATTCCTAAGGCCTGCTGGGCCGAAACAGACTGAAGGATGCAGGGCTGCAGTAGTGAGCAGGGGGAGCAGCTAGGAAGCTAGGGTAGTTATTAAGGTACAAGACGTTAAAACCTGAGGCCAGCAAGGCATGGCAGAAACAGTCAGATCCTGGATGTATCCTTAAGGCATGAACAGATAACACTTCTGCTGAAGTAAAGAAAGAAAACAACTAACCAGTAAGTTGGAGAAGTCTGTGTAGTTTTTAGAGGTATGAAATGCCATACTATGGGGACTCTGAGACTGAGTGAGGAGTAGCCCGAGAATGAGGACAGGAGTAATATGCAGGAAGTGCCAACTAGGAGCTAAAGTCTTGTGGGAATTAGGGTAATCAATGGGTGGGGAGACATTAAACACCAAATGAGGAAGGGCAGCGAGTGGGAAAGCCCACGTGATAAGTCAAAGCTGGGCACCTTCATGGCAGGAAAAGGTCTCGGGGTGACAATGAAGGGGACTGAGGGTTATGAGAGAAAACAGCCAAGACATGAGAGCAACAGCGACTTAGAGGAAGAGCAGAGGTTCATATTCAAGGATATTCACACTCTTATGCAGGGGTCCAACAATGACTAGAGAACTGCTAAATATGAAAAAGTGAACCCACATTCGTGTACCACCATGAAAAAAACACTATTTTTTTCAGTTGAAAGAAGCTATGGCCATTATCTACAGTGTGAGTCCTTTTCAAAAACACAAACAGAAACAAAACTGTGCACATGTATGTTCATAGGCCTAGAGGAAACAAAACTGAAAGCCAGGGGCCAGCTGGGCACGAGGGAGTTGGGGAAGCCAAGCACTTACACTTTTAACCAGTGACTATTTCCAAATTAACTCCAACACTAAGAAGAAGCAAAAGCTCTAAGTAGGTGAAAGATTTATTTTAGCCAGATGTGGTAGCACATGCCCCAGCTACTCGGAAGGCTGAGGCAAGAGAATTGCAAGTTCAAGGCCAGCCGCAGCTACTTAGTGAGGTACTGTCTCAAAATAAACACAGAAAGAGTGGGGATGCAGCTCAGCACTCGCTGTGTTCAATTCTCGGCACAGAAAAAAGACAAAATTCTGCATAGCTCCAGAAGATATAGCATTATGACCAAGAGGGGTCAAGAGCCATCTTTTTATAAAGGAAAAAAATAACTGAAATAGTATCTAAAAGAAGGAATACCACTGAAGTAGGATATTCAGAGAAAGAATTCCAGTACACAGGGTTGTGATATGTGACCTAACTCCAGGTGAATAGGACATAGAGGGGAATGTAGTTTTCTTACGCAATGCAGCTGCGTGATCAAAAAGTTCATTAAACAAAAAAGCAAGCTGCTAACAACTCAAATATCCATCAAAATTTTCAATGCATAAATTTGTTACAAATAAAAGAAGAAAAAAGTTCTATATTACTCAACTATCTTCAAGAGCAATTTGCCCCTGGTATATAAACCTGCTATGTGGACAAATAAAATAACTTCTAAAAGTCAAAGTTTATATAAACCCCAGATCAACACCGAGATCAGCCAGATTCCACTCTCCTCCACTTGGTGATCAATGGCCTGCCACTGGGCACCTGGCCACCTCAGGAGATAACGTGGACAAGTAAGAAGAGCTCCCTCCATGTAAGTGCCAAAGAAGCAGTTTTTCACCAGTTCTAGAGAAATAATGTTTCAGACGTAAGTAAGCACTGCCTACAGAATCAGGTATCACAACTCGAGGCATTCTGTCTCTGAGCCCGTGTTCAGTCCAGTCCTATCCACTAACTTCCCTACAGTGACTTACTTAAAAATCCATCAGTGTGAAAAACCCAATGTATGCCGAGAAGGCTTGAGGACCCAAGTTCTCATCCTGTACACATTCAATTACTGAGAGAGCTTTAGTCTCCAAGGATTCATTACTGGACAAATTCTTTAAATACCTGCCATGAAGACAAAGGTGCAGAAAAAAGAAAATGAATGATACACTTCTCGCCAACACCAAACTTACAGGAATGAAGGGGGGGGGGCATATAACAGACTTACTGGTAAGAGTCACAGAACAATGTTTGGGCTACTTATCTAAGAAGAAACATACCTGCAGGTAGGGTGGCCAACAATCTGTGCCATTTTCTTTGCTACAACAATGTCTCCTATGCATTCTGAGCTTTGTTGCTTACCTTGTAATGGAAGTACAAACATTCCAGATTGAAGACTCAAGAAGTTTTCCTCATTCTCACCACCAACTTCAAAGAGAAAGTGTTGTGTAGGTGGTTCTATGGGAAACTCCACATAAAGGAACATTTGTGGTTCCCATTAATCTGCAGCACAGGTTAAGTATTCGGAAAGAATCAAAAAACACCCTCACATCAGTACCTCCAACACCACTGTCCAGAAGCACCAAGCACTTTATATACACCAACATTCTTAATGCTTGCAAGAAGCCTATAAGGTAAATTCCATTTTAGAGGTGACAAAAACTGAGTAACAGAAAGGTTAGGGAACGTGCTAAGACTACCCGTCCCCCGCTCCTCCTAAAACACCTCCTCCTCTGTGTGATGCATAAAGCAGAAGGACCAACAGGCAAGGATTTGCTCACAATTTTGTTTTGATCCCACCAACTCCTTTCCTTCCCAACTTATTTTTGTTTTTGTTGTTGCTTTCCTTCTTGATATATTCCCACTTTGCCAGAACAAGGAGAAACTACAAGTTCTATCAGGGCAGCAATGATAAAATTAAATTCACTTTAATCTAAAAAAGTTCAAATGCATTTAAGAAGTTATAAGCTATAATTCAACAAAACATAAGAAAACTGGCACTATTTCTTCAAACCAACAATCCATGTATGTGTTCAACTCTTAATAACCTTCACGGATGAATTTGTGGAATATTAAAAATAAACTCCCTTTAAGAAAGTCATTTTCCTTACATCCTCACTGATTATTTATAATATAAAGAAAATGGTACAAAAATTATGGGTTCCTTTTCTTGTTAGTGGTGATACTTTTCCAATCAGAGCAACGTAAAACAGATAGTGGCTGTTCATAAGTGGAGAATATTTAAAGAAGTCTTTCAAGCATCCTATTAATAAGGTGAAAATACATAGTATGCATTGTCATGCCTAACACAGCTGCAAGTCACAACGCTGTCTGCTCCCTGAAGGATTTGGGTTGAGGGAGTGAGGAGTGGAGGGAAGATGAAGCAAAGCTGCTTCGGCAGAGACACAGTTTATGTATCCCACCTGCCTCCTGAATCCCCTTTTCCATGCTCTGTTCCAGGGTTCCTCACACTTAGCTTTACAGGTGTCCAGCATACCATCCCTGGCCTTACCCACCAGATGCCAGTTCCACCCTACTGCCCCAAATCTTCCCCAGACACTGCCAGATGAACCACAGCTCTACTCTTCCACACATACCCTCTCCTTTTCTCTAAGTAATCTGAGTACCGTGGTTCTCAGCAGCTTTATTTAGCTGTACCTCTAGATTCTCAGACTCAAGGAATTTCTAGTTCTTTCAAGGAAAAATGGAAGATTGTCAAACATGTATCTTTTCTAGCTCTTTTCTCTATACACAAACAAATAAACAAGGAGCCAAACAGGCAGTCTGCGTTTAAATGGTGTGCTTGAGCACTTACAACAAGCAGCAAACTCTGCATGGGATGCTGAGACTAAAAGACATCCACGGTTCATACCCACAACATACCATAGTGTATTTCCTGACAGGTTTTTTAGAACATCAGCACAGAAATTTACTCGGCAAGTACCTACTGCGTTTCAGGACAACGGTTCTTAATACTGTTACACATTCCAGGGGTGCTTTTGAAAAGCTCCCTGCTCTCACCCTGGACTGTGATGACTGTTCATGGGACTCTGGTGTGAAGACCAGGCGGTCACCTGCGCTGGGGAGCAGGCTAACATGAAGATCACAAAGGCACTGTCATACCCTCAAGGTACTCAGTCCAGACAGTGAACATGGTAACTGAATTACAGGGTATCAGAGTGATGCCAGATGAGACAGGCAGGTTTGTACTGCTCCTCAAAGTTACACGATCCTTGGTCCACATCCTACATTTATGATCTTTTATCCCAACTTCATCCAACTCTATGAGATGTGCTACGAATATACATACAAACAGACTCAAAAGCGTGCTGACAGAATAAACTCAGGGTGAAAAAAAAGTAAGCAGGAAGAAAAAGCTCTACCAACTGTATGACCCTTCTTTCCCAGCCCCTGGACTTTTGAGACTATCCTAACTGTAAGTGTGATGCCTTAGAATTAAGACTACATAACAGTGAAAAATGGTTTGTCTTTTAACTTTTCATACTGTCATAATCTCTTCTTCCCAATTAGACTGCTTCTTCAAGGGAAAGACCATCTTTACACATTTTTTTCTTTCTCATTCAAAACACAGCCCAGTGCTAGGTGCACAGAACTGTATGAGATATTTGCTGAATTAATATTGGCTTTAAAAACAAAACCCCACGGTTGTACCTGTGTGTGTGTGTGTTTTACTGTGGACTGAACCCAGGGCCTTCAAACTGAGCTACTTCCCAAACCCTTCTTTTACTTTTTGTTTTTGTCTTTTTTTTGGTACCAGGGATCGAACTCGGGTCCTTGCACTTGCGCAGCAGGCGATGAAGCCACTGAGCTAAATCCCCAGCCCCCTTCTTTTACTTTTTAAAGACTGAGTCTTGCTAAGTCACTGAGTTGCCCAGGCTGGGCTCAAACTTATGATCCTCCTGTCTCAGCCTCCCAGTGCACTGGGATTACAGGCATGCCTAGTTAGAATGAATTCTTTTAAAAGGAGGCTTTCCTAGAATACAGAACATCTTACTCCACATAATTTATCAACTCTCTACTTTTTAAGTGCAAATAAATGCTACACAGCTTTTATGCCAATCACTTAAATGACAATCAAGTTAATTTTGTTCCCAGTTAATAGAAAAACATTTAAAACCAATCAAAGATACCCTCAAGCTTGAACAAACTAAACAGAGGAGTCCTGAGCACACAAACATCAATACAGGGAAAATAAAGAGGTTGTTATTAATTGTGCCAGACTGCAAAGCTAGCAATAGGCAAAAAGCAAAACAGGAAGCCGTAATGGATGAGATGGCAAGCTCCACACTACCAGCTGTCCTGAGTTTAAGTAAGGGCTAAATGTAAAGGTTCTGCTGCAACATCCACTGGATCATTACTGCCTACCGTGAAAAACTACTGTAATACAATTAAGTTCCCACCATTCCTCTTCCCTCTCAAACTTAGCTTAAAGAGTTTGAGTAATAAGTCTGCCCTGTGGATACCAGTTCAGGGCCCCTACAACCAGTAACTCATCACCAGACAGGACTTAATAGGGAGGGACGGTGGCAGGTCAGGCAAAGAACTCATAGGTGAAATTTATAACTCTTACCCTTGAAATATCGGCAGGTCACTTTACTTTTTATTTATTTTTAAAAATTCTTTTATTGGTACATTTTAGGTATACAATATGGTTACATTTATCATTGGGTGCTTGTACCTGTACATGATGTATCTTGGTTCTTATTTTTTCCCCATTCCCTGTGCGCCCTTCAACCCCTCCACACTTCCCTATTTACATAAGATTTTGTTTCCATTTTTTTCTTTTCTCATAATGTTTCCTTTCCATTCTTCCCTCTCCCCTTCCCCTCCCACCACCCCTACACCTTTGAAGCCTGTGATGCAGCTCCGATTCTATCTAGCATCTAGGTAAGTGCTAAGGTAAGGCTGAATATGACTCAGGTGAGGCTCCTACCCATCACCAGTAGATTTGCTCCTTATGGGCAGCATTCAAAAAGCCACTAATATCCCTAAGAGAAAATGTGCAAAATTAAATGCTGATGCCTAACTTTAAAAAAAAATTTGTAAGAGGTTTTATTAAATAGGAGAATTTTTCTCACTAAATTTTTTATTTTTTTGGTACTGGGGATCGAACTTAGGACCTTGCATTTGTGAGGCAGGCGCAGTGCCATTGAGCTAAATCCCCAGCCCTCTCGCTTTATTTTAATGCCCCACAAATGCCATCTAAAAAATCAAAATCATATTCCAAGACATCACTGTGCCTCTCACAAATGGGTAAATGCCACTACAAAAATCTAATACTGCAACACAGGAGAAAGAGGAGCACTATTTCAAAGTGCTCCTTTCTAGGGAGGACGGCTATCTTTGGGGTTCATCAACCGGGCCAGCTGACTGAGAAGCAGATGACTGATAGATACAGTAGCCCTGAAACACCTTACACTGTAATCAGCAGACTCCTGACCCCAAATCATGTTGCAGAGGGAGGTAGGGTAATAATGTCAAGGAAGCGGGATGGAAAGGGTCCATCTCTCGGAACTCCGGCTTGTGAGTACTGTGTACCTCCCGGTAACTCCAGACTCTGAGGCTGCTGGGCAATGCTGGCTTTCTTCCCTTCAATGAGAAGCAGCGTGCCTACACTGACACTTTTGGTCCACAAAGACAGACACAGTAATGTCAAAGAAGAGACTCATTCTCATTCCAGTAATGAGTCTGACCCAGAACACAGAACATAGAACATTTTATTAGTAGTATGTATTTCATTTGTCTGTACATTACTTGTTCACATTCTTTTTCAGTTTTTTTCTACTGAGGTAGTGTTTCTTACTGATTTTAAGTTTCTTACAAAAAAGGATAATTTGTTGAAATCTGCTTTCAGGTTATGTTTGTATATTTAGTGACATAAATGCTGTCAAATCTATTAAAATTTTTTCCCTTAGGGTTTCTGCCTTTGGACCCACATTTAGAAGGACTCTGAAGCTGGCTATTAATAACGCCCTCAAATCGGCATAAATCAACCTCTCCCTTAACAATCACTTAACAATAAATATGACAGGAATCTGCGCCAGAACCTTTCTGCACTAAGCATGTGTTGCTGTAACGAAAAAAATAATTTTTAACACTAATAAATGCTATATAAAAAGTCATAGGCAAATTCAAAATACTTAAGTTTTTTAAAGCCCTGGGCAATTTAAGTAACTTCTTTAAATCACTAAAGGGATTCTTCCCTAGCTCAATTATTGTATTTTTGTTAAAAACATAGTAATTTAATATTTTTGTCTAGAACTGTCAGAGAAATGCTCTACTTACAAATTCCCAAATTCAGTATTTCATAATTTCATTACCAGGATTCCCACTGATCAACTCCTCTCAACTCATTTAGCCCATGAGGCTTCTTCTATCATGATTCACTTATCTTGACTCAAAATTGCTCTCATTAACATTTAGGCTCTTAGGAAACATTGATTTTTATAAACAGTTAACACATCTGAATGCTTATTATGTGCCGGGTCCTGTGCTGAGTCTTTTATGGGGTCTGTAACTAGAAAGTGCACCTCTTAAATTTTAACACCATTTTATGCCGCCCGAAGCCAGGACAGCTTACAACTCATGGCATGTCACACTTAACTGGCAGGCTTTTCCACTCAGTAGCACATGCAGTAACATCTGACAATTAGCAGCCGCTTAGATTAGATGGTACACGGGAGCATAACTCACCTCACTTTCGTAGCAATCCCGAAACTGATACAATTATCTTTTTTCAAATGAGGCAGAATCGTAAGTTAATGGTAGCTTCCCAGTCACAAAGCAAATGAGTGTTGGGGTTTGGACTCGAGCCCAGGCAATGTGACTCCAGAGCCTCACCCCAATCCCACCTGCCGTCCGTCCGCAGGCCTCCCTCGCCAGAGTCCCATGAGAAAGTAGCGATTACCTCCCGTTCTGCGTTCTGCGCAGCCCATCCAACTGCACCCCAGGCTCCACACCTACTGTGTGGAATTTGTAGTCTGGATAGATTGCCGGGCACACTACCTACAATCTCCTTCAAAGCTTCTCCGGCATTCTTGAACTTCCCCAGCACTCGCTAATTCCCTCACCTCACCATCTGAAGGAAGGGCCTCGCCTCCCAAGTACTAGGAAGACGGGCACAGACTGGCCTGAGCTCTGAGCGGCACCCCGTTCTGCTTCCTTCTCCTCCAACCCTCCCTCCTTACAGTGGTCTCCGCACAGTTTTCTGTCATTTGTGCTCCAGGTCACAGACTCCATCATCTTTAACTGCTTGCTCTCAACTTCTTTCCTTTAATCTCCAAATGGGATGAGGTCTCATCTATTCTGAAAACTAAATCACTTGGGGGAGTGTAAGAATCGATTTTCATCTCTTAATATACTCAGTCTGTTCTCTGCAACCGCATCCATTGGACTGGTCTGACTTTTTCTCCTTTACCATGAACGATCCCATCCCCCCATACACCTACTTCTGGAATCTTGTCCCACAGATTCCTCGTTTCACCACTCCTCTGACCCCACACTTTTCTTCCACTTCCTTCTTTTGTCTACTTCAAATATGCCTCTTCTTTCTATTAATTCGTAGCTGTGGGCTCCAATGGAAAATTCAAGCTACCAACTTTGTTTTCCTCCACACAGTCTCAGAATACGCAGATGACTGTCAAGAGCCCATACACAAAGCTCCAAGCTCTTCTGGAAATTTAGTTATTAGTCTCCAACTTACCTGTATACAGTTCTAGTTAGAGTCCCTGTCTTAAATTGTATACATCAAGTCTAATTTATTATCGACAATTAGTCCTTTCTATTAAGTACCGGCTTCACTAATTTCCCAGCCACCGAGGTTGTAAACTTAAGGATCATCTCTTTCATTACTCTATGGCCATACAATCACCATGTCTTCATGTTTTGTTGGGGTTTTTTTTCCTCCATTCAAAACGCCTTCTGTTTCTACTTCTACCTTTACCAGAGATTTATCATAACACAGATAACTCACTAGCTTTCTTATTATCTCCTGGGATCCTGGCTCTGTGCTTTCCAATCCAAACAGCACGTCTGAACATTTTCAGTGACTTCTCAATGTCTCCCTACTCTAGCGTGAGAAGGCCCTCAAATTCTCACCCCAGCTTAACCTTTCTCCTCCACCCTTCTCTCCTCTTTCTGGGCTCCATCAGGAATACTCACTGGGTTCAGGCAGAAAGGTTAATTTTGCTCCACCAGCTCTGTGCTGTTCCATATGACAGCCACAGGTGACTCTTGAAGCATGTTAGGACCAAACAATGCATTTCCTCAGGTGAACTAGTTATGTTTTAAGTGCTCAGTAGCCACTTGTTGCTATTGCTATGGCTATTTTATTAGCACAAACATAAAACATTATCATCCCTACAGATGCTCTTCTGGAAAGTACTGTTCCAGAGCTACTCAACACTTGTGCTTACATCCCAATCCCCATGGCAACTAGTTCCACCTATACAAACCACACATGTCCTTTCTTACCACAGAGGTCTTCATGTGATTTGTTAGTACAATTTACTCCTGTTAACCTTGGAACAATTCTTACATTGTTGTTGCATTTACATTTTTCTTCCTCCTGTACTAGGGATTGAACCCAGGACCTTCACACTGAACTACATCTCTAGTCCTTTTGATCTTTCAAATTTTGAGGTAGGCTCTCGCTAAACTGCCCAGGCTGGGCTCAAACTTGGAACCCTCCTGCCTCGGTCTCCAGATTTCAGGGGTTACAGGCGTGTACCACCACACTACCATTTAATTTTTCGTATCTTACTAATTATCGAGCTTCTTAGAACTAATAAATACTCATGGAATGAATGAAGCATATACTTATTTGCACCAAAGTTATCAAGTAAGGGCATATTTAATAACCCTCCTTCATTAAGAGATTTTCTTTCAATATAAACAAAAGATCATGCATTTAGCTAAATGAATGACTTAATTTATGCCTAGTTATAATAGTTGAAGATAATTAGTTCCTTTTTTTCTTGTGGTGTCTGAAAAACACCATACAAAAACCCATACAGGTCTGAAACACTTTCGTTTTGCGTCAGTACACAGCAAAGAAACTGCAAGAGACGGAAAGGAAAATGAAGGAAGAATTTTGAGTAACTATACTATAACAGAGACCACAAGAAAAAACATCTTTGGCATAGATCCCTAAAAATAAGGGGAAACTACAAATAAAGCATTAAGAAATTTTGTACAAAAATACATTTCTTTAATCACTAGGTACTCTTTTATCCCCTTCTTCCTAAACATGACAGTGAATATTCATTTGCATTCTGAGCTTGAAAGCATATACACCCATGATTTCTGGTTGTATGTATATATGGTGTGATCAAAAAATATGGTGCTTAAATATCAAAATGTATACAGTAAAAGACATATTCCCCCTCGCTTCAAACACACTTATTCTTTCACTGTAATAAGTTTTAAAAATTTAAATATTAACTATTTTTCAATCACCCTTTGTATGTTTTCTGTTTAAATTCAGGCTTGTCTCAAAACAAAATTAGTTAAGAAATCAAGCTGCTATATCACAGACCTGGGTACTTCTAACAGAAGAAGGTTCCTTTGCCAAACACTAAGAACCAAGCACAAAAAATATTAGGGAGAGTCATGTTCTCAAGAGGGAGTCCTCCTAACGTTGTTGTTACTTATAACAAAAATCACAAACATGCTACACTGTTCACAAACTGCAGACCCCAAGCCTTTCTGAAACTGTTAGAGTCACTACAGTGAAACTGTTCATGAAGGAGAAGCAGCTTTCCTTGCATAAATGAATGTTCTAGAAAGTGGGCTTGCTTTTGCAAGTAACAGCTGTAAATACCTTTGTTGCTAGATTTTTTTGGGGGGGCCTATAGGACTAGCTACAGTATAAAACCAACCGCACCTCAATGTACACCTAAAAGAATTAGTTTAGATTTCAATGCATACTGCTTACCTTTCTTTGTTAAAAAAAAAAAAAAAAAGCTACAGTAGAGTAGGCATCTTTGCTGCAAATCAGATGATAGATCATCAGATTATACTGAATATTTGTACTACCAGATTATAGCAGAAAAAGCATACAGAGAGTCAGATTCCACTTAGGGCAAGGAGATGACCCTATTTGTTTTCAAAGCACACTCTGCAATCTTAGTACCAAAAACTAAAACCACATTAGAAGTATCAGTGCATTTCATCAAAGTCATTTTATGACTTCTACTGATGTTCTCCTCCTTTTTATACTTAAATTATCCTTCCTTCCTTTCTAAAGCTCCACCTAGTAACCTCTAGCTAGTTCCTTAAAACTCCAACTTCAGCTTTTGGTAAGAAATGTAATCTGTTTTTGAGTCAAACGAGAAGATTTATGTATTTCTCTGTAAATCAGAACGGTCTGATTTTATTTGAACTTGTACAGTCTTGGATCTCCCATTTTCTAATAAGGTCCCACTGACTAAATCAGACATGGGCTTTTTTTTTTTTTCCAACTCTAGAATAAAAAGAATCAATTTTAACCTGTAGAAAAACATCTATGAGTTGTCAGACTTGATTCCTACTTATCTCAAACAATATTAGGTACAAAATGTCAGTAGCATGCCAAAAAAAATCTTTTTTTCCCCTTTCTCTCCAAATGATACAGGATAAGCTCAACCCAAAACTCAGCAACACAGTGAGTATGGTAGGAAAAACGAAACAAGTGGACACTCACCAACACTTAGAGGAAGAAAGATTTGCTTCCCTGCTTCCAGTCACCAGAAGGGTAACTGCAGACAGACCCGTTATCTTCTCTAGACCTCAGAATGCTTACCTTAATATGAACCAACTGGATGAGGAACTCTTTAAAGCAATTCGAACAAGAAATACTGAATTCTCTAGTCTACGAACAGGAAATTAAAGTATCAATGTTTATAAAAGCACATGGCAAGGCAGTCCCATAGATATACTTCACCTGAAAGGTCATGCAACTGGGGTATTTAAGTGTACACACAAACTCCTCAGCGTGTGTAAATATTTTTGGATAGGAAGCTGGAAGTAAAGAGAACACACAGAATCCACAGTTTCAATAGATTCCTAAACAGCCCTAACTTCCTGCCCCCACATAGGAACAAGTGAACTATAATGTATCACAGGAGTAGGCATCAAATATTTAAAAAAAAAACAAAACAAGGAATTTGCAAAGCACTATTCTTATCTCAAGATACAATGTTTAACTGGTCAAGGAAAACATAGTAAATCTGATAAAACAGATAGACTGAGGTACTAGAACTTTCCTCATCAGTACCACCAGTTTGTGATTATACAAGAAAGCACAAGAGGGAAATGGCAGGAGTTATGCAGAAAAGCAGAGATAAAACTAATTGGGCTTTAAATGCAATACTTTTATGTCAGATTTATTCTTCAAATCATGTGGTTTAGGTAAGTACTATCTTTATCCCCCTCCCTTAAATACTTAAAGAGGAGGGCAGAAGAAACAGGCCCCCAAATCACAAAGAGGGCAGAGTTTTCAAGGCTTAAAAAATAAAAGCAAAGTGCTATCTGTACTGAGATAGTGAAGCACAGTGGCATAATGCCTATGTGGGTACTCTAGATTAAAACCCAAAAAATACACTTAAGAATGAGGTCCTGGAGTCAAGTGGTCTTATTCATAGCCCAGCTGAGAATTTAAGTAGTAACTGCTCACTATTATGTGACCCAAGGCAAGACACTGCATCACTAGCCTCAGTTTCTTTTCCTGTAAAATGTGGTAACAACAGTCCTTAGGGAAGTTTTGAGGCTTACATGAGATATAACTATTGTAAACAATGTTTGGCATACAATGAAAACTCAGAAAAAAATTACTACAGTTATTTCTCCTGTCCAATGATCTAAATCAAAATAGGATCCATGACACTAATGATAAATATCTACAGAAAAGTCAATGTCATTTTATCCAGTCGCTTCAACTATTACTTCCAAATTGCCTGTTTTAACAAAAACAGCTAGTTAGTAGTAACACTAACTGATATGTGTAGTCTTTCTCTCTTTGGCCCTACAAATTTATTAAGAGATAAAGGCCATGGGGCCACACCATCTATTACAGTGATGGCGAACCTTTTAGAGCTTTCAATGCTAACACACAGCCTGCTGCGGCACACATGCAGTAGGTTCACCATCATTGGTCTGGAAGAACTTTTTGTGACATTAGAAATCTATAAATACAATCCAATATGGTAGCTACTACTCATACGTGGCTATGGAGCATTTGAAATGTGGATAGTACTGAGAAGATGGTTTTTTTAAGTTTAATTTTAAACAAATAGATGTGTCTATGGGACCTTACTGGACAGCACACTATAGATGGTCCATAAACTGAGTAAGGATTATAGAAATGTAAGCAAAAACAAGGGTTTTCTTTTCCTGATTTGCTCATAAGTTCAATTCAAATATGTTTGTTTTCAGGGGAGGCCTGGTACCTATGACTAGTTAAACACGTCCCCTCATACATCAGTACAGCACAAACTCAGTGGTAATGAAAGGATCAGAGATAAAGTAGGTGGTCCTCTGATATTTTACAAGGTCCCTAAGGCCAAATTAAATTCTACAATTCAATACACAGGTTAGAACAGCGAAGGTCCTTATCAGCACCCCAAAAGCATTTGGTTCTACACCACTGAGCAGAAAGCTACTTATACAATGAAGACTGGACATGCCTGCATTCATCAATTTTCCTCCCCAGAAATTCATAGTTCTGTGAAGTTTCTCCTTGTTCAGAAACACTAGTGTTCTTGGCCATCTTGGCCATTCCACTATAACAAAATCCATGTACCACCCATATCTGAAGTCTAACGCCAGACTCCCGCTTAGCTGCCCCTGTAATATGGTTTAATTATGATGACTGAACTAATAGGCTGACATCATAGACTTTTACAGGCTGACCCCATGTCATCCTGATGTATCATTTTGCACCAGTTCAGTGCTGTAAATCAATTTAAGATCTCAAGCAGGTTGAAAAGGCTGGTAATGATGCTTTCTCTGCCGTCCCTGGAGACTCTACATTATACACAACTTACATTATTTATAAAGCCTCGGTGATGCCTCCATTAGCCTTGTAAGACTACACAAATGAGATCTTTTATACACACACAACTTGGCCTTGATTATGCAGGCTACTGCAGCTTAAATACGCCGGTCTAATTACACTCAAGTTGACTCTTTTTCTAATCTACTTAGAAATTTTATCTTGAACCCAGAATCGCTAGAAATCAAAACTGCAAACCAAAACTTAGTTTTTAAATAATAACTGTACCTGAGAAAAATGAGAATCACTTTCTCTTACTGCTTTAATGAACTTGGCCAAAAAAAAAAATTACTCCTATTCCGAGAAACATTTGAAGTTAACATTCGTAATTGCTTAAAAACACAAAGGCCATCAGCTCTTCAGGAGCGTAAAACCAAAGGCTACTCCAAAAGGAAAAATGTACTTGGTTACATACCCATGGTTGCAGGGGTCAGAACCGAATCAAGGACAAATCCCTAGCCTCAGAAGAAACCTGATCCTGCATCCTCGGAGACTGGCATCACTCACCTCCAGAAAAATCATCTCTCAGGACCCTGGTTAGTTTCCCAAGAACTTCAGTGTTCCACAAATGGTACACCACCTGCACAGAAATATCAAATAACTGCAAATGGGAACGAGGGAGGGATAGGGGAGGACAAACACTTTAATCAGTACAGCATATTTAGGCCTGGCACCTACATCAGAGTAATGCTGATGCAAAAATATTTACACCAATTGAAATTGCTGGGACGGTTCTGCCTGGATTCTTTTTAAATAATGGCTTCAATACAGCTCACCTGCCTCCAATACAACTCAAAGTGGTAACTATCAACAAGACGAAAAATGAACCTGGGCAGGGAACAGTTTTCTCATTGTGTTACTGAGGTCTGGGCGCGTTACCCACGACAAGCAATTAGAGCCTGATAGCGATGTTCAGAAGTAAGGGCATCCTGTGATTTCACCGCTGAGCACGTCGCAACAGGAAGACGCAACAACACAAACCGCAACTTATGTAGCATCCCATGCTCTGAAACTTCAGACAGAATGGACAGAACACAGAGGAGAAAGGAAAAGGCCGCTTGTCACAGCACTCACGGAAAAACGATGCTTTCCAGGAGACGGTTCTGAAGCAGGCCTGGATTTTCAGAAGGAAAGCACCTTACTGGTTATCTTGCATGGTGTATTTTTAAAAAATCGCATGTGCCTGAATAAACAAAAGCCGCAGCTACTGTAGGTGTGAGATCTGGCAGGCATGTGTTCCTCCTCCCTTCCCAAAGATCATCTCTAAGCCTCTTTAAGCCTGCATATACATTCAGCAACTAGAAAAACAAGCCCACGTCTGTCTCTTTCACACCCACCACCCGCACCTTAATTCACAAACAACCCCGAGCAACACTAACAAAGACAGGGTGCAGAGCAAAGGGACAGTTGCTCCGCGGCGAGCTCACGAAATCGCAAGTGAAGCCATCGGATCCGGTCAAGGGAAAGGAATGAGCCGACTCCTGGAGACGCAGGGGGTGTAGGCGGAAGAGGGGGGGGAACTACGCGCCGCCACCGCCAAACCTTTGAATAAATTAGAGGCAATTTCGGTGCGAACTTTCCTTGACCTCGACCCCCAAGAGGCTGCTCTGGACACAGAAAGGAACCCGTGAGGGACGCCGAGGGGCCTGGGGCGCCGATGTCCCCTCCCGGAGACCCCCGCTGCTCCCCGCGGAAAGGGCAGCGCGGACCACGGGGCTCGGACTCCCGCACGGGCCGGCGCGGGACACAATGGGCCGCGGGCCGCGGGCCGCGCGCACGGCCTCGGCGGGGAGGTCCGGCGCAGGCAGGCCGGGGGCGAGGCTTCCCCGCCGCCGCGCACCCGACAAAGCCGCGAGGGGAGCCGGGCCGGCCGCGCGGGCGGCGCCATCATGGGGGGGGGGGTCCGCGGCCCGCCCCACGCGAGGCGGCTCGGGAGTGGGAGTGGGAGCGGGGACGCGGAGGGACGGCGGGTCGCGCCTGTTTCGCTTTACCGGCTCGGCGGCGCGCCCATCCGCGCGGACGCACGAGGGCCGGTGCGGGTCCCGCGGCCCCCCAGGTCGGTCCGGTCGGGCGCTGCGCTCCCGGGGTCTCTCCCGCGCGGCCGGGGCTCCGCCGCTCTCCTCGCCACGCCGCGCCGCCTCCTCCTCTGCCCGCTTGCTCCCCGAGCCTGGATTGATCTGGTCGCGCTGGCGTCAGGGAGTCGGAGCCGCCCAGCCTCCACTCCTCCGCTGCCAATACCGGCGCACTCGCCGCCCGCCCGCTCGGCCGCTCGCTCACACGCGCACTCGCGCGCCGCCGCCGCGCGACCAGGGATCCTCTCCAAATTCCCGGCCCGGCCGGCGGGGACGCAGGCGGCGGGGGAGCAGCCGAGCCACCGCCCCGGGCCCGCACGCACGCTGCGTCCGGGGGAAATCGCTCCCGGCCCAGCATGGTGGCGACCCCGGCCCTGCCTCCCCGTCCAGGTGGAGCGGCTCGGTGCAGGGTCCGCCAGTCGAGCTCGATCCTCCGAGTCTCTTCTGAAACGTTCACGAACACGTCCACCGCGTCGTCCTACAAACGCAGAATGCCTTTTGGACTCGCCTTTTTATGTCTAGTTTTCATTCCTCCTCATTCATTCCCCAGTGATCTGTAGGCCCCGGAATTGGACAGCCTGCTAACTATGGCCTGTGTTTATCCCAACTCCTGCGTGGATAGGTGCGGTTTATGCCCACCGGGATCCTCTGATTTGAGTGGGTAAACCGTGGTGCTCCAAATAATGGCAGAGACCACGGGGAGGTATCTGTTTAACACTCTAAATTTGGGCTCCAGTTTCTACAATTTTTCGATGACACAACCCTCCCCCCAACGAAAGCAAATTGAACTCAAGTCTACCTGATGATCTGCATAGACATTGAGAGTATCTTTCTCCAAAAGTCAACCTTTTCTCTTGTTCGGTGTCTGGCATGAAATCTTTGGTGATTACCATAATGTTGAGTTATGTTTAAAGAATTATTCTGAGGAATAAATTTCACATGACGCAAAAGGATGGTTACCAGCAATATAAAGAAAATATCAAAGACCACAATAAATTAATGGTACTCTCCAGTTATTCCTATACCTTTACATCTCTAGCATTCCATTTAAAACTCTTACTCATTAATTATTTAATTATATCTGTTCCACATTTAATTATTCAAAAGAAATACAACAAATCCCATAAAACCCATAAAATGCCATTTATAAATTATATATCAGAATATTTGTGCTAATTAAATTCCTTTCTTTATTAAAGTATTTGAGCACTTACTGGTCAATTCTTGGACCTTATCATATTTTCTCTAAAAGCAAGGTTTGGCACGGTTGGTCGTTCTCTGGTTCTTGGAGCAATAGCCAGAAAAAGCCTTGTTAAATGCCACTCTATCATGTCACTCCCCTGCTCAGAACCCTCCTTGGATAAATAAGAGTGAGCTATCCGTACAAGGGGACATTATTAAGTCATAAAAAGGAAACAGGGCCTGCCCGGCTGGGCCTTGAGAATACTCTGCAAAGCAGAAGGTAGACACAAAAGAACACATTTTTTGTTCGCTTTAGTTATATGAAATGTCCAGAGCAGACAAATCGATACAAACAAAGTAGTTCGTGGTTGCCTGGTGTTGGGGCTTTGAGGGGGCCTGGGATCGAAAGCTAAACCTTGTGGGGTGATGAAATGATCCTAAAATTATTTTCCTGTGCTGGTTGTACAACTCTCTGGATATACTAAAAGCCATTGAATTGTATATTTTAAATGAGTGAATTATATAGTAGGTGAATTTTACCTCAATAAAGCTGTTAAAATAAAGACATGAGGGCCGAGGATTTAGCTCAGTGGTTTCACCACCCGCTGTGCAAGCGCAAGGACCCGAGTTCGATCCCCGGTACCAAAAAAAAAATAAAAAGACATGACAACCAAGTGCAGCATATGATTCTTTGTCAGATCGTGAAGAGAAGAGCTATAAAGTGACATTATAAAGCTATTAACTTTTCTAAAGCTATAGCTGGCCTTTCTTAGTGCAGTCCTAGAAGCCCCAAAGGATAATTATTAGTAGTACATACATTATGAAATTTGATTTTGCCCCTTGTGCAAGTTTCTTTAAGAGGTAATAAAATTTTGTAAACTTTTAAAAAGGGCCTTACTGAGACAACTGTAAAAACTTGAATGTGGACTATCTATTCATATCATTGTGTTACAGTTTTTAACGATCCCTCCGTGGCTCCCCCATTTCACTCAGAACAAAAGCTCTCCCAACGTGTACAGAACCCTCATCTCCCCTCTCCACCCTCCTTTACCCCTCCAACCTGGGCTCCCTCTTTCTCTCTGGCTCCCCTCTGCTGGTCATCCTAGCCTCCTCCCTCTTCTGGAACAGTCTCAGCTGTGGCCCTCTAGCCACCTGTCCCCTCCCTAGAAAGCCCTTCCCACAGAGGTCCACTGGCTCATCCCTCCCTTCCCTCAGAGTGGCGTTTCCTGGCCACCACGGACAAGCAGCTCCCACCCTCCCTGGCATTGAGTGTTTCACATAACCTGTTTTGGGCTTTCTATAACCCTAACAAATAGCTGAGGTAATCAGCTTATAAAGAGAAAAGGGTTATTTTGCCTCAGTTTCAGGAGTTCTGGTCCATGGTTATTTGGGCCTGTTGACAGCACATCATGGCTGAAAGTGTGTGGTAGAACAAGCTGCTCATTTCATGATACCTGGGAAGTGAGGAAGTGGGAGAAGGAAAGAAAAGAGAGAGGGGGGGAAAGGGGGAGAGAGAAGGAGGGGAGGGAAGAGGAGAGGGAGGGGAAAGAAGGGAGAAGTGGGGGGAGAGATCCCACAATCCTCTTTGAGGACATGACCTAAAAACTCCCACTAGGCCCCACTTCTTAAAAGTTTCCATTAACTCCCAATAAGACCAAGCTGAGGACCAAGGCATTAACACCTAGGCCTGCGACGAGCATTCCAAATCCAAACTATAGCATGGTGTAACTACTTAACTAAAAGGGCAGAATTCTTGGCCTATTGTGGTCATTACTATCATCTCAGTGGCTGATGCAGTACCTGGCATCTAACAGGAGCCCATTAAGCACTTGCGGAGTGCTCGCTCTGGCAGCACATATACTAAAAACACTTGTGGAATAGTGACTGAATCAAGCACTGTCCTAAACTTAGGGGGACACTCTAGCAAACAAAGCATATGGAAACCGTTGCTCCCATCAAGGGAGACAGATAATAAATAAATACATAGGTATATTAGGTGGCATTGCCAATGAGGGAAAAATCAAGATGGGGGTTGGGAATGAGGGTAGTAACTGTTGCTATAGGGGCAGGGAAAAACCTCACCAACAAGATGTACTAAAGGAAGAGGAGGAAGCTGGGTGATCTCACCGATGGGTTTCCAACCTTGTAAGCAGAGGAAAGAGAAAGTCTACTTCAGTGCTCATGGAAGATCCAGCAGTGAATGTTGTGATGCAGCAAGAAGCTGGGGACTGGTGGGAAGGCCGGTGTGGGTGTGGGTTCCAGGTGCATGTAGGCTGGTGGCTGCAGAGATGGGACCCTGGGGGTCACGCCTTCTCACTGCTCTCTCATCTCAGAGAAATATCCAAGCACCCTGCTTCTGAGAATAACTGAGGGTTGAGAGAGGTGGAGAAGAGAGGAGCACTCTGGAAGAGCCTGAGAATGAATGGAGTGTGAATCATGGTGGCACTGCCAGGCAGCCCTATGGAGGGCCCATTGGAGCTTAGCCCAGTCAGCACAGCTGTGCATTGCTCTCCAGCCTCAGTTTCCCAAAGGAGCAAAGCTGGGTTTAATGAAGGCCAGGGTTTTACAGGTGAGTGTTATGGAGAGAAGGAGTGTCTGGGAACAGAAGGTATGGACAAGGGAGTGACCACAGGGCCCTGTGTGTGATAAGGAGAGAATGAGGACTTCAAGGAGTGTGAGAAGTTGGAAAGATGGCAGGATCAATGGATTGAAGGTCCCAGTGAGGTCCACAGATTGCTAGAGTTGGGAGCCCCTTGTAAAAGGGATAATGGGATGCTTAAAACTTATAATGGCTAGAGTTTACTAAGCATTTACCTGGTACAGCGCTAAGCACTTGAGAGACGTCCTCTCCTTATGGTCTCAGGACTTTCCTATGCTGTCTTCCTCACCTTTCGATAATGTGATGGTTAGTCTTGATTGTCAGTTTGATTGGCTTGAGAGATTAGAAAAGCATACTTGTGGATGTGTCCAGTGCTAACTTTGGGACCATGCAGTATCTCATCCCCAGCCCCTTACTCCTGAGCACTCGTCCCTGTGCTCTGCTTCCTAGCCATCGTGAAGTGAGCAGCTTTGCTCATGCCCTTCCACCATGATATTTCTGCTTTGCCACCAGCAGACCATGGACTGAATCCTCTGAGACCATAAGCCAAAATAAACCTCTTCTCCTTTAAACTGCAGTATCAGGCGTTTAGTCCCAGTGACAAAAAGCTGCCCAATAGAGATGAGATCAAACCTTACTGCATTAGAGTTTGTGGAGAATAATAATGACCTCAGTGCTGGGTGTGGGGCCACACACCTGTAATCCCAGCACTAGGGAAGCTGAGGCAGGAGGATTGCAGCGAGTTCAAGGCCTGCCTGCACTACAAAGTGGGATCCTGTCTCAAAAAAAAAAAAGACCATGATAACGATGTTAATGTTACATTTGCTGTTTATCACACATTATTTTGAGCTCCTTGCATATTATTAACTCCTTTACTCTTCAAAACAACTCTAGGCAACAGATACTATATTTTCTCTGTTGTATAGATGAGGAAACTGAAGCACTGACATGTTAAGTGACTTGCCCCAAGATCACACAGCAGGTATGTTGATGCCTCTGATGTTTTTAACATGGCATCTGGTGTATTGTACATGTTCACTACAGGTGGTCACTGTTCTCACTAAACGTTCACAGTGCTGTGCTGAGAATAAAATTTATATCTCCAGTAGATTAGTCAGTTTTTGAAAGTGCCTACATGACGTCCAAAAAAAAGAAAAAATTCCACAGCTTTGCTTCCAGTAGCAATTTCTCTTTGCTGGGCCTGCATCCATTGGCAAGTTTTCTCACATTAAATGATTGCCTTTGGCTGCATTTACACAAAATCTAAATAACAGTGGCCTGAGCAAGATAGGAAAAAAAAAAAATATATATATATAGAGAGAGAGAGAGAGAGAGAGAGAGAGAGAGAGAGGGAGAGGGAGAGGGAGGGGGCGGGGGGGAGACACACCAGAAATAAGGAATCCAATGGTGGTGAGACAGCTCAAAGGTGTTAGGGCCAAGGTCTCTATGATTCATTTTGCTTCGACCTCATTGTTGATTATAAAATGGCTGCTGCAGTTCCAGTCCCCATGGAAAAAGCAAAGAGTAAGGACAGAAGAGGTGAGCTGAGTCTGAAGCCTGTGTAAGGAAGACGTTCCTTATCACCACCATCTGTTGTAGGCTCTCTTTGCCACTATAGCATTTGCCCACACCTCATTGGTGAAAATTCTTTTATGGCCTCTTCTATTCACAGAGATTGCTAGAAAATGTTTTTTATTTTTAATGTGAGAAAACTGTGACTTCAATAAAATGAGGAAGTGAGGCAGAAAGCGAAGGATGAATGTAGAAGTGTGCTCCATATGGTTTACACTGGCCTTTAAGAGGGAATGATTCGGTTTCCAGGGATTTTGGTTGTTGTTTAACATATTGATTGCCTGAAATTGGCCATGTCCTGAAAGGAGGTAATAAGAAGGATGATTTCAGAAGCCAAGCCAGGGATGTGAACATGAATCCACCTGAGACATTTTGTCTGTGAGATACATATTTTAGGGTATTTAGAAATGAGCACTTGGAAACCAAGTCATGCATCAGAGCCGCAACATGTACCTTAGACGTTTCTTTTAAAAATTTTATTCCTCTATCTGACTTACTTTGATGTTATCTAACTGAAGCAGTGAGGATAAAGAATCTTATTTGAAAATAAAAGCAATGATAAATAGTGATCAATCTAAAAGGCTTGGGTATTCAACTGAATCATACATACTCAAGTACTGTTTGTGGGAGGGTCTTAGAGGATGGCAGTACTTGTAAATAACAGCTGCTTTTTCTTCTGAACATGACACCAAATAGAACTAAAACCAGAAGTCAAAGAGATGAGAGTGTACGTGTGATCTTTAGTATCTGAAGTGTATTGGAAGGATTAGCCTTAGATCTGTGGCCATATGGCCTTGTTAATATTGTACATCCAAGTGGCAATGCAAATTAGCAACCTTCAGAAACTCCTTGGCACTAGCACAGAGGAAGAGCCACAAGCTACAATTTACTTGTATAACTGGATCAAAAAGGATCTCTACTCACAAGAGAATGTCCTTCTGGTTTCCTGAGGGATTCTTCCACTCTCATTAGCATATACCCCAAATTAGCTCATCTTTCAAAAGAAAGGCTAATGTTGCACTTTTCCATTTGGAACAGGTGATCAGGTTGTTGTTTTCTTTTCCAGTTAACCCAGGGATGCTCTACTTTGCCTAAATAAAACTCCCTTAAAGTTTACATTTTGTTTTTAGGAGATCAAACCCAAGTTTTATCCATTTCAAATCCACAGCAATTGTATTGACCCTAAAAGCTATGGGTGTTAAATTAGAATGTGTTGTGTAAAGTCACAGGAGAGAGAATAGATGGCATGGTTGTTAAACAAGGTCCACATAAAAGTGAAAGAGGAATATTAATTTAGACAAAGATTGGTGATGTGATGTTAGTTGCCATCTTATGCTACTGTGAGTTCCTATGAATTTCAGGAAATGTATTTTTTAAAAAATGCTCTTCTCATATTTACATTTTTCATTCATGCTCTCAACACCCTCAAGAGCCTCCTCTTCAAAAATGAAGAATTGCAGTTTCTCTATCAGGAACACCTTTTCTTTTCCCCTGGTTTTAATTGCAGTTGGCTTTTTCTCCCAAACGATAACTATATACCCTAAAAGAGTACACAATAATATTCATAAACATATTCAATATACACAATAATATTCATAAACATATAAAGTAGAGCCACAGAAATACAGCCCTTCCTGTTCCTAAATATTTCTCTACTTGTATCCATCTGTTCTGTGTCTCTTCTCATCCACCTTTCCCCAAAGAGTAGTTTATACCTCCAGCTATCTTCATTTTCATAAATGCCACTATCCCCCATCATCCTCTGCAATCCAACTTCTTTTTACATCATGCCATTGAAACTATTCCTGCATCCAGGCATGGTGGCGCATACCTGTAATCCCAGCACTCTGGGAGGCTGAGGCAGGAGGATCACAAATTCCAGCCCAGCCTAAGTGATTTATTGACTCAATGAGACCCTGTCTCAAAATTTTAAAAAATAAAAGGTTAGGGGCTGGAGATGTAGCTCAGTGTGAACAATCCTCAGTAGTGGAGAAAAAAATTTCTTGCTATACTGGTGCCACTGCTAATGGCTGGGTAGGTTGTATATATACAGTTTAACCCTCATTAAAAATTCATTGACCGGCTGGGGATTTAGCTCAGTGGTTTTGTCACCTGCTGCGCAAGCGCAAGGACCAGAGTTTGATCCCCGGTACCATTAAAAAAAAAAAAAAAATTCATTGACCTTGAAAATATATATGGTATATCATCATTTGTTTTTAAAAGGTGTCGAGGTAATAATGTATTTAGGCTTGTTTCTAACAAAAGGATAATGGAAAGATAATCTAAACCTTTTTTAAAAGGCACATAAGCAGCCAGGTATGGTGGCACACACCTGTAATCTCAGATACTCAGGAGGCTGGGGCAGGAGAATCGCAAATTCAAGCCTGGGCAATTTAGCAAGATTCTGTCTCAAAATTAAAAAAAAAAATAGGACTTGAGATGAAGTTTAGTGCAAAGGCCCTGGGTTCAATCCCTAGCACACACAAAAAAGTAAGTTACATATAAGAGAGAGAGAGAAAAGTAGAGAAAATAGAATGGAAACTCGATTTTTATAAAAAATAGCATGTTTTGTGGACTTAATTTTAACTATGAAAATATTTTACATACTTATAAAACAAAGTAATTTTTAAAAGAATCAACAAGAACTAAAATAAAAATGAAACAATTTAACCTGTGAATCCAGCCTGAGACAGAGACGACTATGTCCAATAACTTTTTAAAAATGAAGTAATCTGACTATAAATTCTTAGTAGTTTATAATCTAAGGTGAGAAATAATAAGAAAAAAAAAGAAAACAAACCATTTTCAGTAGTTACCATTGATAATATTTGGCATTTTAAGTTTGAAGATATCATTGAAATATATAACAAAAAGTATTTTAACATTGTTACAAACCAAGATTGGAAAGTTTCCAAGGTTCTGGAGCCAGATTAGCCATGCAAATTTGGACAACAAATTCATACTCTTTGCTTCTGCATCTATAAAAGTGATGGACAATCCCAACCTCCTAAGCTTCTGAGAATTACATAAGATGCGCTTAGTGTAGTGCTGGCTCCTGGTAAGAGCTCCGTGCTACCTGGATGTATGAAATATCTATGTGTCTCCTCACTGTGGGATGCTTGTAATCAGCAATGTATTCAAACACTTAGCACAATTTATACAGCACAATAAATGCTCAATCAACATTTGTAAATGGATTAACTGCCCTGATGTTCATTTAAATGCAAATAAATTCAAATGGGTGAGACTCTAAATTTCTATTTAAAGTGCTTAATATATTGCGTATGTATTAGTATATGTACAAAAAAGTGTGCTAAACACATGTTGTAATTTAGTTGACTTTATTCCACCTATTTACATTTTCGTAATGTCAATCATGCTATTGTGTGAAACAATCTCACTACCAGCTTAAACCTTGGGCAAAATTGCCTTCCAGACATCTAAATGGTCCTTTCACTAACAAGGAAATGTACATAAATTGTAAAACATTATTACCTGCTAAGTTTTAGCTCTGTGTTCACAGCTATGACACCTACCCCTGCATGAGTCCATTTTCTAAATGTGTCTGTTTTCTCACATGAGATTTTAGGAGGCTGTAGCTTTTTTAGTCTTTCAAACTCCTTTGCTTAAGATTCCTACTTTTTTAAATTTTTGGTACTGTGGATCAAACTTGGGACCCTGCACTTTCGAGGCAGGCAGTGGAACCACTGAGCTAAATCCTCAGCCCTAAGATTCCTATTTTTGTAGAAGGTCTCCAATTTTATTTTTCTGAATTAGACACAAACATTTTAGTCCAAAAAGGGCCTGTACATTTTCAAAATTTTGTGTCTTAAGAACTCTTCTCACACTGTAAGTAGAAAGATACAGTTGATTCACTAGCTGGTTCTCAATATTCAAATAAGGAGGAAATGTACTACAGGTTCCAGAAAAGCTGCATCAGTAGTTTCCTGGCAGTGCAACAAACTTTTTATTTAAAAAATCAAATGAATATTCCTCTTTCTTAGCCAGTGCAGACTACCTTGATCCTTTCAGTTTCTCCTTGGTGAAATCAAACTATTAATGTGCAATCAGCCTCAAGAATCCCTGAATAGGAAACATCTTACCATCTTCCCTTACCTGGAGGTGGAGCTATTTCACTTTTTTTTTTTTTTTTTATTTCTTTTGGTATCAGGGATCGAACTCGGGTCTTTGCACTTGGTTAGCAGGCGGCGAAACCACTGAGCTAAATCCCCGGCTAGGTGAAGCTATTTCTTTTCACTTGGTCTGGACATCAAAGTTCTAGGTAGACTTCGATCCTCCCTGATAAAATGGCTCCTAAAATCATACAGACAGCAGGAAAAAGCGTCCTTCCCCACATTCTCTATTACTTCCTGGATGTGCATTACTCAATGCTTGCTAACCCACAAAAAGGAGGAAGATATACAATCAGGAATAAGTCTGAAGGTGTCGTGTCTTTTGTCTGTCATCTTTAATGTGCTAGAATACCTGGCACTGGGCCCAGAAAATTGAGATTTACTTCCACCCTTTTGAAGCTCTCGCAAGAGAGAGGTAAGGATATTCATCAGCAAGGAAATGCTCTTTGGCTCCATCTAGTTCAAAGGGATCTAGATTGAAGCCCACCATCACACAAGCTTTGTCCCTAGAGGATTTATATTAATGTATTCCCTCCTCTCTCTAGTCTTTTCCCACACACTCTTTCCCTTTCTAGTAGTGCTCTCAATGGACACATACTAATCACCATCAATCTTCCACCCTACTTGGTTGTATTTGGATATTTTATGTCCATTAGCTCACTAGATTAATTTGTCTGTTCAATAACTTTTTTTTTTTTTTTTGGTACCAGGGATCGAACGTGGGACCTTACACTTGCGAGGCAGGCAGCGGAACCACTGAGCTAAATCCCCAGCCCTGTTTAATAACTATTTACTGAGCATCTTCCAGGCCTGGTTATGGGTCAGTAACCATGGAACTGTTGTCCTGGTGGCTCCTGCAAAAGTCTGGTGAGATGACTTCAAAGAGGTAGTCTGCGAGTGTCCAGAGGAAGGGGCGTTAAAAAACCCAGACCAGTTCTTGTAGACATTTTTCTTCCAGAGGGTCTCACAGCTATCCTCTGGGTCCACTTTTCTCATAGATAAGTGGTGTTCTCTGCTTCAAATATTCCCAGAAAAAACACAGTGAACTAACTGCAAGTGTTGTGGGAATACATTTAAGGAATTTGAAGAAAGACCCTAAGGGAAATGACTCATTTTGGAGAAATTCACGTCAGTATTGTATCTGGAATGGTCCATTTCATTAGCTTGGAGTTCAAACACAATCACCTCGTTTTTATTTGTTCCATTTATTGCTCAAGCATCCACCTGCCTTTGGTGACAGGAAATCCTCTTGTATCTCCCAATCATCCTGCATGGGTGAGAGTACTAAGGACTTATTTAGTTCAGAGGAAACCAGTCATACTACAAAAAGCCAAGAAGTGAGAGAAAACTGAGAAGTATGAGCAGTCCACTAGCACCTTGGCTTGGGTTTCTGCCACAGGAAGTTAAAGATGGGCCCTGGCCCTTCTTGGTAATAGCTCATTTGCTCACGATCATGGTGATACTCCTATTTACTCAGCTCCTTTCTTCCCTAGCACCCGCCCCCCACCCAGGCCATATTTATTTCAGATTCCAGTCATACACTTGGCCAACCCCACAGTGCTCAACACCAGGCCAGGCGGATCAAGGCTAGAAAATAACCTAATCCCAGCTACTGCTGTGCTGGAACAGTTGTTTCCCATAAAGGTTCTTTTGGCCTGCCACAGCATCTTTTCCTGCCGCTGGACCATGTTCCACTTCCCAACCAGCATCCTCCCTGCTGCACGTAGAAGGGAAGGACAGATGTTGCTAAGCAACAAGCTCAGGCCCATGTTGCACACATACAGAGACACCTACACCTGTACACCAACGCACACCAACTCAAAGGACGGTCGTTTGCTCTTTATTCTCATAACTTGGAGGGTCTTTTAGATGATTCTCTACAATGAAGCAATATCCTTGGAAGGGCTTTTTTGACCAAACATGAAAGAAGGGGTTGCTTGTTACCTTAACTTTCCATAAAGATTCTAGGACTATGAGTATTGAGTGAGGCCAAGTCATCATATTCAGGGCTTGTTTATCCATGGAGGGAGAGTTAGACTATTTGTTTCTCTTCTTATCAATCTGGTAGTTTTGTCAAGCATTAGCATTTGAATAACTAAGGAAAATACTAAAGAGAATGTGTTAGTGAGTATTTGTGAGGTTATTTTGTATTGTGTCTTTGCACTTTACTCTCTGTGGGCAAGGACTTTGTATCCTGTATCCAGCACTAAAAACTTGAACATTATAGCTGGGCACGGTGGTGCATGCCAGTAATCCCAGCACTCAGAAAGCTGAGGCAGGAGAATCACTAAGAGTTCAAGGCCTGCCTGAACTACATAGTAAGACCCGGTCTCCATAAACCAAACAAGCAAAACTCAACTAGGAGCAACATAGTGAGACCTTGTTTCAAAACAAAAACAAATTTTTAAACTTTCCAATTATAAATACAAAAATAAATACAAAAATAAAAGTATGATTAGAATAAATACAAAAATAAAATCTTACTAAGTCCTACTTTGCAAAGGAAACCATTGGGAAAGTTTATTATTATAAAACCCCCTGACGTTTTCTAAACACATGAGCTTCTTCTGTTTTCTTTTCATTTGTGGCAGGAATAGAATCTTGCTGCATGGCAGGATCCTGATGGCCGGATGCTCCTAGTCCTCTGCTGCCTGTGCCATTGCTACCTATTCTTTGTTGCACATTCCAGCCAATGTCATTTTCTAGACAGTCACCAATCCCCTTTCTCTTTTTCAGGCTTCTTCTCTCTGCCTCCAGAGAGTGAGTTCAACTGAGATTTTCGGTTTTTCTCCGGCTCTTTCTTCCTCGGAATATTTATCCATTCTGTAGTTTGGGTGTCCTCTTTCCTCACTCTGTTCTCTTGCCACCAATCTTCTTGGAGTTTCTCAACTCACGCTCACTCCTTCTAGACTTAGCCCCTGTGGTCTGACTCACATCCACAAGTCTCACAAAATTACATTTGAAGGTCCCCGAGGCAAGCTTTCATCACAGAAACTCTCTTAGTTCTCCTTGAGGGGTTCTGGATACCATGAACTCATCTTGCTTTTGCAGACGCTCTTCCTGGCTTCAGAGACATTGCAAAATCTTCGTTCTTCCTCTGCCTTCAGGGTTAATGCCTCCCTACCCCATAGGCCCTCCGAGGTCTCTTGTTCCCTGTCTGTATCTTGCTCTGAGATCTCTCTGGGGGAATTTCTTCAGCTCCCACAGCCGTAAACGTTTTCAGTCAACCTGTCCAACATGAACCAAATTCCCTCCAGCCCCATTCACACTTCCAGCCATCTGCTTGTCATATTTGCAAGTTTACTTTCATGTTTATTTCCAAACACATCCTTTTCATGAATTCCTTATTTCCGCTAGTGGCACTGCCACCTTTTGGGACAACTAGGTAATATATTGGTCACTTTTCTCCCCCGTGCCTTTTGACTTATGAATTCTCTCTCCCATGAATTCTACCGCCATGTCCTTTTCCTCCCTTCTCTTACTAGTCCCATCATCTCCTCACTTCTCACTTGTACTTTTATAGCCTTCTCATTATTTTATCTTCATTCTCAACTTCCTTGTCTATCTACCTGCAAATTACCACGTAAGTCTTCCCTGGAACTCCAGTCATGACATTTCCAGCTAAAATCTCTCAAGAGAAGCCACTGCCTATGAGCAAAAACCTAATTCACCATGGTTTTAGAAACCTTCTATAATGGCAGTTCTCAAACATTTTTGTTTTAGGATCCACCTTCACTCTTAAAAATTATCAAGAACCCAAAGGAGCCTTCATTTATATGGGCTCTACCTCCCACTATTTACTGTCTTGGGGACAAACTTCCAAAACATTTATTTATATACTTTACAGTAATAATAATGAAGTCATTATGTTAACAGAAATACCATATTTTATGATAAATAAATTATTGTCCAATAAAGTCAGCAAGGACTAGTTGGCATTGGTTTGCATGTTTTATAAATCTCTAATGTTTGGCTTAATAGAAGACAGCTATATTCTCATATCTGCTCCTGCATTCACTCTGTCATGATATTACATGTAATGTAGCTTCTGGGAAATTCCATTATATAAGAAAAGGCATAGAACCTTTGAAAGGACCCCATGCATTGAGAACTATGCACTACTCTATCCTTCTCTTACTGCTCTTCAATCAAACCTTATATTCCAGTTAAACTACACTACTTATCTCCTAATTCACGTTCTATATAATGTATATCTCAATCAAACAATTTTACTTTTACATTGGTAGTACCCTATGGTTGGCCCAGGGTACAGAGATTTAGTAAGGTGAAAAAAGTGAGACCTCCCCGCACCCAATTTATTAGAAAGCAGTCTAGCCTGGGAATCAAGGAACTTAAATGGTAGGAAGAATTCTATAACTAATATTTTATGTCATCTTGGACACATCATTTAACTTCTTGGTTCTCAGTTCTTGCATATAAGCACAGTTCTTTGCATATAAGCAAAGGAAATTTCGTAAGATATTTTCTGGAAGTTGTTCCAGGTCTAAAATCATCTGTGATTGAATCTAAAATCTTCTGTGTTGAAATTAAATCACCTGAAGTCTGTTCAGATGTAGGAAATACTTGTTAATTCCAATCTTTTGTATCCTTCTTTAACTACAAACTCCTGTCTTCTTGTGGGTGCATAAAAAAATATCAGGTTCTCTATGTTTGCAGTTTCTAATTATCATCTTGAAGGGAGCTTCAGGAAAGAAACCACTGGGCCTTTGTTGAGCTTCTTGAATCAGCAGGTGATTTTCTTTGATTTTGAAATAAATTGCCAATACAGTTTATAAAATTTAGAAAAATGTCAGCCATCTTTCTTCAAGTCTTTTCTGCATCCCACTTTCCTTCTTGTCTTCTCCTTCAGGGACTCCAGCATGTTGTTACATACTCAATGATGAAAGCACTGTTCTTGTTTGTTTTGCCTTTTTTTCTCTCTTTGGTTCATTTCAAATAGTTTCTACTGCTGTGTTTCAAATTTGCTATTCTGTTTTCTATAGTATCAACTGTTCTGTTAATCTCAAGTATACTTTTCATCTCATTCTTTGCATTTCTCATCTCTAATAGTTTAATTTGGATTTAAAATATTTTTTCTTTCATGTTTCTTAACATGCTTGTATTTTCTCCTGCCTCCTAGAACATATGGACTATATTTGTAATTGCTGCTTTAATGTTCTTCTCTACTACTCCATAATCCATTTCATTAGGTCTGTGCTTATTGACAGAATTTTCTCCACATTTTAGATTATATTTCCCTTTTCACTTGGCATAATTTTCTTCTTTGCATGCCTGACAATTTTGATTGGATACCAAACATTGTGAATTTCATATTACATGCTGGGTCTTTCCTTATTCCTTTATTCTTGGACTTGTTCTGGGATGCAGTTAAGCTGCTTGAGAACAGTTGATCTTTTCAGAGCTTGCCTCTGAGCTTGTTTAGGTAGAACCAGAGCAATCTTTATTTCAAGGCTATTTTGACACCATTACTGAAGTAACACCTTTCTGAGTACCTGTTGCCCTGTATGGTAGAAGGTTTTTCATTCTGGCTGCATTAGCCGGGTGTGTGTGTGTGTGTGTGTGTGTGTGTGTGTGCGCACACAGGGCAAATCCTGCAGACATTTACACAAGGGCCCAGCCATGTCTGAGAACAAGGTGATCAGCTTCCCATGGGTAATGATCATGATAGTCTGGTATCCCAAGGGCCAGATGTGGCACCAGGGCCCATAAAATAAATCTGAGGTGGCCAGACACGGCACGTTCAAATTCACTTGGGTGACCAGGCTGAGAATCTGCAGGATACTGAAGTGATGGAAGAATATGAAGACAGTTGGGAGAAGAGCCCACCAGAAATTGCTGAGGGGCTCTGGAGTGTAAACATCTCCTTTCCAAAGTAGGTAGGTGGGCACCATGCAGAGCATGGCTTGCTAAATGTAGTAGATCTCCTATTCAAAGGCAAGCAGCTGGGTATTTGCCACAGGAAACAGCAGTGCTGCAAGAGTGCCATTCAAAGTGTACATCTGTACCCTGAAGACCACAAAAGCTCCAAAACACAGAAGATAGGCTAGAAGGACAATATGCATCATGATGACCAGGTGATAGGGATTGAGCAGGTAGATGATGGTCCTGGTGGTGAACGTAAAGATCACCTCCACCCCAAAGGTCAGGCACAGGGCTACTAGGAGCAGATTCTTGCTCAGGCTTTCTCTTTGCCTTCCTCTGTCCTCTGTGTCATCACCTGGTGTGCCTGCCTGCCATGGCTACCCATACTATCCTCTGTCTGCCTGAGAATTAACTGCAGGGCCACCAGGACCTCCAACAGGGCCAGGGTCAGGACCACCACACTTTCCAGCAGCCACTGCTGCCAAGTGAGAACGGTAGCACAGTTGGGGCCCCTACTGTCTGCAAAGCTGGGATCCACACCCTGGTAGAGCCAGTCCAGGAGACTTTGGTAGCTGTACCAGGACATGATATAAGTAGTTCCTCTTGACCACTGTGCAGGAAGCAAGAGCAAGGTGGAACAGGAGCCCAGAGGATTGCCTAGGTGGTGCAACATGCAGGGAGGACACAACTCTGCACCCCCTGCAGACACTTGGGCACCTGAAATGGGTGACAGGAAGCTACACATGCAGCCCAAGGCAAATGTATGGTGTCTAACTTGTCCCCACAGCTGTCTGGTGAGCCTCCAGTGCTTCTCCAGTGGCCACTTGACTTGCGGCAACCGCTAAGCTCCCACACTCCCCATGCCCAGTGTTAGGGACTGAATTTTGTCCATTACACCTCTCCCACCAAAAATAAATTTCATAGGCTGAAGCCTTAAGCCCTAATGTGACTGTATTTGGAGATCGGTCCTTCAGAGAGGGAATTAAATTAAACGAGGTCATTAGGGTAGAACTCTAATCCAGCAGAACTTTCTTGGCCTTATAAAAAGAGTATGAGACATCAGAGATGCTTGTGAACAGAGGAAAGGCTATATGAGGACACAAGGCAAAGTAACCACGAAAACAAGGCCACAGGCCTCACCAAAAACCAACCCTGCCAGCACCTGGATCTTGAACTTCTAGCCTCCAGAACTCCCAGAAAATTAATTTCTATTAAGAAACTGATCTTAGTGGTTTCGCCACCTGCTGCGCAAGTGCAAGGACCCGAGTTCGATCCCCGGTACCAAAAAAAAAAAAAACTGATCTAGCAAGAACCCAACTTCGATCCCTGGTACCAAATCAAGAAATCTGGTCTATGGTATTTTGTTGTGGTAGTTTCAGAAGGTTAATATAGTAGGGACCCAACTTCATTTAGAGATAACCCGCTATCCTGCTGTGCTTATTAATAGCTTCATCTCTTCCTCCAGGGAACTACAATAAAACATCTGTATTACATTGATTGCTTGATTTCCAAGCTCTCCGTTTTATTCCACTGGTCAATTTGTTCATTCTTACACTGTCTTAATGATTAGAATTTTTTGTGTCTTAATATTTAGTGGGCAAGTACATCTAATTTATTCTCTCATCAAAAGTAGTAGTAATTCATAGAATATTGCTCTATTGTAGGCATTTTAGAATCAGTTTGTACCACCAAAAACACTACTAGAATTTAATTGTGCTGGGTGGAAAGTCAGTGTGGGAATACTGACTTTCCTTCTTGTGAAAAGGAGATTTTTAAATATTGAGATCTTCCTCAACATTTTTCAATACCACTTTACAGGTTATCTATAAAAGTCTTGCACATTTTCTGAGGCTTAATCTTAAATATATTTTGTTATTGTTGCAACTACAAATGGATGTTTGCAAACTATTTTTCCTTTCAGGTTGGTATATACAGATGGATAGATTTTTTTTGTATATTTATCTTTCGGCCAACTATTTTGCCAAACTCTTAATTCCAGTAATTTGACTAGAGAGTCTTTAGAACTAAGTTTCTGTATGTGAAAAATAATACCTTTTCCTCCTTTTTTAAAATTTTTATTTCTTATTATTTATTTATTTATTTATTTAATACAGGGAATCAAACCCAAGACCACACACTTGCCAGGCAGGTGCTGTGCCACTGAGCTACACTCCTGGCCTCCTCTTCTTTTTCAATCTTTGTATCTGTTATTCCTTTCTCTTGACTTGTACTGCCTTAGGATAGGTATCTAAGTCAGTGTTGAGTAGAAATGGACATTTTTGTGTTGTTCCTCATTTTAAAGGGAATATTTTTGACATTCCCCATTTAAAATGTTATTTACATACATTTTGGTTAGTTACCATTTATCAGGCCAAGAAAATTCTCTTCTGTTTTAAATTTGATTTTTTTAAAATAAAAATGAGTGACATTCAAAAGATTTTTATTCTACATCTGTTAAAATAATCACGATTTTTATCCTTTAATATGTTTGCATGTTAACTGACATTTATGGATTTTCTAATAAACCATCTTATATTCTTGGAATAAACATACAACTCAGTCATAGTGTATTTTACTTTTTGTGTATATTAGATTCAGTTTGCTACTATTATATTTAAAATTTATGCATTACGTTCCCAAATTAAACTGACCTATAATTTTCTTTGCTTGTGCTATACTTTTCTAGTTTTAATCTAAAGTTAAACTGCCTTGCAGAATATATGGCTATGTTTTTCCTTTGTACAGTTCTGTTTGTATTTACATAAAAGTTGTATTTATATAAAATTGTATTTATGTAAAATTTTTACTTCCTAAAGTTTGCTAAATTTTGCATATATA
Source organism: Heterocephalus glaber (assembly GCF_000247695.1). Next base: position 4,397,821 of record NW_004624853.1, on the reverse strand, counting down.
TATATTCACATTTCTTTTTAAGTTGGTTTTGAGATATTATTTTTCTAGAATTTGTGCTTTTTACTTTTATTTTCAAATTAAAATCAACAGAAGCTTATTTGTAGTATTCTTTACTTTTTTTGTTTTTTGGTACCGGGGATTGAATTTGGGTCCTTGCGCTCACGAGCCAGGCAGTAGAACCACTGAGCTAAATCCCGGGCCCTCTTTATTATTATTATAACCTGCATAAAACAAGGGCTATGTCCACCTTTTCAATCCTAGTGTTGTTTGGTTGCCTCCATCCCCTTTTTCTTGATCAGTCATAGCAGAAATTAATTTTTTAATAAATATCTTCAAGCCAGGCACGGTGGCACACTCATTCAATCCCACCACTTAGGAGGCTGAGCAGGAGGATTGCTGTAAGTTCAAGGCCAGTGTGAACGACATAGTGAGATTTTGTCTCAAAAATAAATAAATAACTTCGAAGAGCTTTGGTTTTGTTGCTTTTCTCTTCGCAATTGTTTTCTAATTTGCGGATTTCTGGTCCTATCTTTATTGTCTCCTTCCCGTAGCTTTATACTGTTGTGTTCCTAACTTATTAATTGGACATTTACCACATTAATTTTCCATCTCTATTCTTTTCTATAATACTTCTGAAAGAGTCTTTTTTACCTCATGCCAGTTTTGTTACGTCCAAGTTTTGAGAGCCAATATAATTTATTTCTAAGTGTTTTTAAATTTAATTTTGATTTTTTTCCCCTTTTTTTCAGTATTGGGGATTGAACCTAGGGCTTTTGCACTGAGCTTCACCCCAGCCATTATTATTTTTTATTTCGAGACATTATTTTTTATTTTAAGTGGCTAAATTGCCTGGACTTGAACTTGTGATTCTGATCTTCTTCCCTCAGCCTCCCAGAGTTCTGGGATTACAGGCATGGACCACCGTGCCTAGCTCTGTGGACTATGTTTTTAATTGATTATTTTTATTTTATTTATTTATTTTTTGGGGTACCGGGGATCAAACTCAGGTCCTTGCACTTGTGAGGCCGGCAGCGGAACTACTGAGGTAAATCCCTGGCCCCTAGCTGTCTATTTTTAAATTGCTAAGTGTCTGTGGATTTTATCTTTTTATTATTATTTATCTCATACATTTTTAGGATTGTTGTTTAATTTGGGAAAAACCTTGATTTAGATTTTTTGAGAATGGGCTATGAGATTTCAGGCATTTCAAGATTTCTGGCGCAAGACTAATTCAAAAAAGTGTGAGTTGAGAAAACTCAAAAACCAGTTTGTCATGGAAGACTGATGTTCTTACTTAAAACATGAATTCTGTTACCTTTGATGACCAGAATTTGGGCAAATCCAGGCAGGAGTTTATATTTTTACCAATGTATTCATAGGCATCATTCTCTTCATTAATTATGTTATCAAATAATCCAGGAACTAATTCATTGTTTTTGTTTTGTTTTAAATGAATCTATTTTTCTTAATGAATTATGGTTTTTGGTATGATCTGAAAATTTTGTTACAATGTACTTTCTGTCAAAATAATTTCTATTGGTTTTGTGATTTATCTTTATCACTTTTACATTAACTTTAAGACTTTTCTTCTGTTGTTGAATACCTAAATTTAAAGATGACAAAAGAAAATGTTCTCATATTTGTCCAAACAGGCTCTTTGCATATTCTAAAAGGTCTGTAGAGATTATAGTCAAAATGGCATAATTGACTATTATCAATTGTTTTGTTTCATTTTTTGAGACAAGGTCTTGCTCTATAGTCCAGGCTGGCCTGAAACTCACTATGTAGCCCAGGCTGGCCTTGAACTCGAAATCTTCCTGACTTCATTTCCCAAGGGATTATGTGAGTACCCCACCCTGCCCAAAGTTCTCTTACCAGGTTTTTAAAAAAATAAACATTTTTATATCTCTTTTGGATTTGGATTTCTCTTCCAAATCTTTGAAAATATAGGATAATATCCTTAAGACACAAGGCTTGAACAGCTTTATTAGTGGCAGACCATCTGGTATACTGCATTTACTTTAAAAGCCCAGGCTGGTGTATGTGCTAGTTTGCCAGTTTGCTAGGGTTGCCATAACAAAACACAGACTAGTTAGCTAAAGAACAGAAATCTATACGTTTCTCAGTTTTTGAGGCTGCACACCCAGGTACAAGGTGTTGGCACTTTGATTTCCCTCGAGGCCTCTCCCCTTGGCTTGCAGATGGCCACCCTCCGCACAGACACCTTGGTGTCCTCCTGTGCTCCTTGCTCTGTGCATGAACGTCTGGATGTCGCTTTTTATATCCCAATCTGTTCTTATGCAGACTCCAGTCAGATCAGACTAGGGCTGGCCCTAACAGCTTCATTTTAACTTAGTCTCCTCTTTATAAACCTTATCTCCAAATACTGTCACATCCTGACGTACTGGAGTTAGGGCTTTAGCATTTGAAATTGAGGCAACACAGTTCAGCCTCGAAGAGCCTACATATTTAAAACAGAAAAGATATATCTTTTGCAAAACACCAGGGTTAAAAGAATGAGCCTTACATGAAATAAATGCAAATGGACTAATTTTTTTGGCAGGGGGACAGGGTCTTACTATGTAGTTCAGACTAGCCTTGAACTCACTATATAGCCTAGGCTGGCCTCAAACTCCTGGCGAGCCTCCTGGCTCAGCTTCCCAAGTTGGGATTACAGGTGTGTGCCACCATGCCTGGCTGACTAATTTTTAAAGTCATGTTTGCAGCATCTTGTCTGATTTTCACAACAGTGTTGTCCTAGGATTGATAATGACTGTTGTTCAGTGGCAGATTAAGATTGTCCAGAAATTCATTTTGTTGAGGGAAGTAACCAAAAAAAGGAAAAAAAAAATTACTAGAGCTTTCTATTGTAATTGTGTCAAATAATAAGTGCTGGTTAGTATTTATCACATCTGGTACAGAATCTAAAAGAATGGAATAATACTGTTGTCTGGTTGATTTAGTTAATTTACTGTCTCATTTTGTACACACTTTCACATTGTTTTATTAATTCTTTTTTTTTTTTTTTTGGTACTGGGGAATGAACTTGGGTCCTTGAGCAATGTTTTATTAATTCTTTGTACACTGTTTTTGCTGTCTGCTTTGCCTGCTGGGTGGGAGAAGCCATTCCCGAACTACTCTCTTAACTGGTTTCTGGACACTCCCAGAACCCTCGCACTGAGAAGCCAATACCAAGATGGGGTTAGATGTGCACTAGATTTATTGGAAGAGCAGTGTTGTTCTTCTAGACTCAGTCTAAACCTCTCCTCTGGGTTTCAAAATCCTCCAAAATCTGTCCAATGGGCATTTCCTATGCCTATCCAAAATGTATCCTTCCTGTTGAATCCCCACCTCACTCTGTACTGCCTCCATGGTGCCAATTCCTACTTCTGAAACTTGACTAAACACTCTCTCTTCTGGAATGTCCATGTGTTTCCATTCTAAATCTTCACACCACCTGTACAAGACACTTTTCTGCTGTGGGCACAAAATACCTGACATACACAACTTAAAGGAAGAGAGGTTTAACTTGTGGTTTTAGAGGTTTAAGTCCACGGTCAGCTGGCTCCACGGCAGAAACATCATGGCTGAAGGATATGGCAGAGCAAAGTTGCTTACTTCATGGAAGCTGGGAAGCAGAGCACAAGAGAAGATCCAGAGAGGAAGGGTCCAAGGACCATATATAGCCCTTAAGTGTGATAGCCAACCTGACTCCATTTGTGTAAAGTTGAGTGATTCCGGGTGGTTGCCTTCCCCTTCCCCCTTGGGAGTCCCCTCAGTTAATGCATAACAGACACTGCATCCTGTGTGAGTCTGTAACTATATGTTATCTTTGTGACCTTTGGTAGAGCAATCTACAACTGTGTTATGTTTACTACCTTGTAAACAGAAGGCGCCCACACCTGCGTGATACTTTGTTTTAACTAAACAGTGTGAAACTTCCCCGAGCCCCAGTAGCTTAGCAAAGTTCTACCCCTGTGAAACTCCACTTGTGCTCCCTACTGCCTGAGTCCTCACCAAATAGAAGAGCCCTTAAAAGGACCTGCAAACTGCCTTTCCTGTGTCCAGAGTTTTTAGAGGCAGGAGCCCACTCTGGAACGCTGGCTATGATTAAAAAAAAAGGATTCCCTTTAATTCAGAGTGTGGTCCATCTCTATAGTTGCAACTCACCTGGCCCTATTACATAAGGTCACACGACCTGACCCACCACACACACCCAGAAATTCGCTTTACTAATCTCCTAGGCATCTTTCAAGCTAATCAAGTTGACAGTCAAGATTAACCATCGGATCTTTCTGAAAAAACAATAGCCATCCCAGTCCATGATAGAAGTTTTCCTTCAACAGTCTGGTACAGTACACTCTAATACCGCCCTTCTCCAAGCCATCCTGACAGTTAGTGTGAGCGTCTTTCTACTTGTTCTACATACAGCATTTTTTCCAGTTTATTGGTCTTAGCTCACCGAGGGTGGGGACCAGATGTTCCTTCTGCTATGCATCCCTCCCCCACACCATTTTACACCTTCCATTAGAAGCTCCCATGATTGCTTTGAAGCAAATTTAATGGAAATGGGTGCTGGGAGTTGTAGTTCTAGACTTTAGAGCTTGAGTTTCTCGAGTTTTTCTGATCAGAAGACAATGAGAATGCTTGCAAAAGTTCCAGTGAAGTTTCTTGGAACCCCAACAGACCTTCTGAAACTCGCTAAGAGTGAAAAGTTGAGATGGTTTGTCGTTGCTGACACTTGGGAACAGAAGGCTCAGCTGACTGTTGGTCTGCACTAGGTCCCACACTTGTGCTGTATATCCTCAGACCTCCATCATTCCCTTTCCTCTACTGAATCCATGTTATCGTTTATTTGTGTGTATGTTTGCAATATACATAGTATTGTCTTACATGTACAGTATGTTTATTTGACGGTTGCTGTAGTGCTGGAAATTGAATCCAGAGCCTTTGAACTGAGCTACATCCCTAATTTTAAAATTTTTTAATTTTGAGACAGGGTCATGCTAGATTGGTAAATTGCTCAGGTGGGACTCAAACTTGAAATCCTACTACCTCAGCCTCACAGAGTGCTGGGATTACAGCCATGTGTCACCATCCCCAGTTTATGTATGTATTTCAAAATGTATGTGAAGTTATTATGCTATAAATATCTCTGGTTCTTACTTTTTCCCCTTAGGTTCTGTGTTTTCGGTCCATCCATGTTACCATGTGTACCTTTAAATCATTGTTTCTAACCACTGCATGGTATTCTTTGGTATGTATTCACTATCTAGGATTATCCTTATTTGGTGGGATTATTATTTATGTTGTAAAGGCTGAATAGAGACAAGTACAGATGGAAGACAGTAAATCTCAGGCTTTCCAAATAGCTGATGGATACCAGCCCTGAAAGAGGTCTAGACATCCAACTATTTTCTCACCGAGGATAATGCTACAGTACAATATTTACTTTTAGAAGTAACAAATCCCAGGTAATTTATAAGAAGGCTTGTAAAAAAAAAAAGGGCTGAAGGTTCTTAGCTTTAAACTTCCATTTGTTTGGAGCCAATTATGGGAATATTCTAGCTGTACCCATGACCCAGCCTTGCCTCAAAAGAAAGTTTTGCAAGCAAGAGGGATCTCCCCAAAGCACTCCTGAGGACAGTCCAGCCTGGATATCAGTGAAGCCCAGTTTGGAGTCATCAAAAGCACTTAAGCAGAAGCCAGTTGCCTTGCACTGCAGTGCAGGTATTTTTCAGAGCTGAGCAAGGCAGAGATGCCCTGTCGTTTCTGGCCGGCCTCCGTTTGTTGCTGGAGCTATAGTGCAGACTCTCTCTGATGTATTGCCAGAGGGGTCACAGGAGGATTGTGTCTTTGCTCAAAGTTACTCTCACCCCCTTGTCTGTGCCCAAGGCTCTCAGACCTGAAATGCAGGTATTGGCAAAAAAAAAAAAAGAAAGAAAGAAAGAAAGAAAAAAAGAAAAGAAAAGAAAAGAAGACTCTAGCTGCCTGGGACTTCTTGCTCCTCGGGTCTTCCATCATCTATCTAATAATATGTGGGGAACATACCTGTCTCTTGAAATAATAAGCATAGCACCAAGACCGCAGAATCTAGGAAAGCCAAAAGGTTCAAAAAAAAGTCGCTGTAACAACTCGAGGCACCCAGTCCTACATTTGTAAGAACAGCCCTTATTTACCTGGCTCAAAATTAGGATGGATTCTTACTAGATAATATAAGGACAATAGAGTGAGAATACATGTAGCTTTCGTGTGTAGATTGTGCCTCAGGGGGCCACTCGGATCCACATTCCAGCTTCCCCTCTGCTCGGCCCAGGGCTGTAGGAGAAGGGGGACGTTTTTCTAATTCTTGGCCCAGAGAGGGTATTTTTCTAATTGATCAGTCAAAAGAGGACACATTTTTGCAAAGCAGCACCCAGAGGGAGTTGGATGAGATTTCCATTCCCTCTAAGAGGCACTTTATGTCTTACTGGTGGCCCTGCTGGGAGGGACACTGCGCCGCTGTGTTTTAAGCCTCAGTAACAGACCCAGAAAATGATTTGGTAATGGGCAATAAAATGTTTGTTGAATTGAATGTTTATCAAACTGCAATTTATAGTTATAAAATCCTGATCTTTCCCTTCACACTAAAGCTGATAAATCTGTTTCTGCCTCTTCAGGGAGATGGTTAGTTTGCTTTTAGGGGGTAGGAATAACGCATCCATTTCCTTTATGATGTCCAAAGTGGGTATTCAATAAATATTTGTGAATGGCTCATCCAGATCAAATAGGAGGCTTGTTTAAAAACCTGTGTTATGAAGCCTATGCCAAATGAGAGCTACCAGAGCTGATTTGCTTAGACTCTCACATAGCTTTTGATACAGAACCTCAGAATCCCTAAAGGCAAATTTTAATTTACACAAGTGTTGGAGAGACCCTACCCTGAAGGTAGGCAGGTGTTAACCAGGTGACACAAACCAGGCAATAGGAAAGAACAATTTCAGGTTCTCTTCAAGAGACCATATTTCTCCACAAATACAGCCAAAGAGGTGAAATCATTCTTCTCTTTCCTTTTCTCTAGTGCTTAACTAAAATAAGACTTCGTGTATTTAAGGCAAATTATAGGGTTTAATTGGTTTCCAATTCCATCTAACTTTCCTCCAAAAGAACAAATTCAAACACTTAACAATAGAAACTGAAATATTTGCTGCCCCTCCCCATTTTCCTAGAGAAATTATCCACAAAAAGGAAAGAAACGTTCTAAAAGCTAACACAGGGACACCGTGGATAATAAAATACTTATATTTCCTTTTTCCTACTTGTCTAAATTTTCCACAATTTTTATACATGATACATTTTCCTAGAAAAAATACTTTGTTAAAAAAATAACACAATGTAAAAAAAAAAAACAAACCACAGTGTCTGCCAGGCGTGGTGGTACATACCTGCAATCCCAGCACTCAGGAGGCTGAGGCAGGAGGATAGCCATGAATCCAAGGCTAGCCTGGGCTGCATAATGAGTTCTAGGCCAGCCTGAACTACACAGAGACCCTGTCTCAAAAAAAAAAAAAAATTCACACAATGTCGTCTTCTCTTTCAGAACATGGTGGATATATGATCTATTCTGGGCTTATTAGATTGTTTTCCTAGGATTTTTCCATTTGGAGCTGAGGAAGAAGAAGGTCCTATCTCTAGGGTCACATAGCTAGAAGGATGTGAAAATGGAGTTGCTTAGAAATTTCTTCTCAGATAGAGAAAGCTTGGCTGTATAATGAAAATAAAAATTCAACATATACAGAGATAGAAAATACCAAAGTCAGGCAATATCTGAATATAACGTTTTTGCAATCCCTTTTCACTTTAATTCACTCATGATTAACTTCAGAAATACTTATTAAGCACATAGTATGTACTATAGAGCAGAAGCTGACAACAGTGTAGTAGATCTGAGTAACAAATCTTAGTAGAGACATCAAGCCCCTCTCCTGCCTCAAAGTAAAACTATCCCCAAGCAATATAACTGCATCCCAGAAAAAAAGAACAAGTGTACTTACAGAAAGTTTAAAATATATCCTACACCCAATGAAGAAAAAAATCACATTGTCTGACGTTCAGCCCCAAATTATCAGTCATGCAAAGAAGATGGAAAATATGGCTAACAATGAGGTTAAAAAAAAAAAAGAACAATTAAAACCAGCAGAGAATAGACAGAGATGTTAGGACTAACAAAGACATTAAAACAACTATTATATCCTATATGTTTAAAAATGAACGAGAGACAAGAAGTATATTTAAAACACAAAATTGAAATTTTAGAGATTAAAACTACAATGTCTGAAATGAAAAATGCACTTTCGAAATATATAAATTTAAAAAAAGCACTTTCATTTCAGTGCACAGATGGCGTAAAAACATTACAGAATAAAAAATTAGTGAACTTGAAAATATAGCAGTGGAGACTGTCCACACTGAAATGGAGAGAACACAGAATAAAAAGAAAATAAATAGCACTGTTGCCTATGGAACAATTTCCAATGGCCCAATGAATATACAGTCAAAGTTCCCCAAAAGGGAAGGGGCAGATAAACTATTTGAAAAATTGTTATAGTTTGGATATAGGCACATGTATTGAAAACTGGGCAAAAGACTTAAACAGATTCAAAAATAGATACACACCTGGCCAAAAATACACAAAGAAACAGTTATCATCATTGACCTTGTATCTATTAGGATGGTAAAAACTGAGAATTCTGACCATATTAATATTGGCAGGGACTGGGGATTTAGCTCAGTGGCACTGTGCCTGCCTCGCAAGTGCAAGATCCTGAGTTCGATCCCCGGTACAGAAAAAAAATTGGTAGGGATATGAAATAACTGGAACTCTCCTCTATTGCTGATGGGAATATACAATTACTATGGAAAGCATTTTAAAAATTGAACTTGCATTTATCATTTGATTTAGCTCTTCCACTCCTAATTACTCAAGAGAAATGAAAGCATATGTCTAGCTTGAGATGAGCAGACATTCCAATAAAAGCGTTCTATCCCCTTGTACTGAAATGTTCATAGCATTATTACTGATGATAGTGTGAAACTGAAAAGGCTACCATGCCTATCAAAATGAGAATGGATTATCACTTCTCAGCCTTTGCGCTAAGATCAAGTGCAAAATGAGAACGGATAAATTATGGTTTGCAATTAATATTACTCTGCAACAGAAGGGAATAAACTACTGATACATGCAACAATATGAATAAACCTTCATCCTCCAAAAGTGTATGTGCCATTTATGTATTACAAATGTGTAACATTTGCTAAATACAAACTAATCTATAGTGACAGAAAGCGTGTGGATAGTTGCTTAAGAGAAGGGGAAAAGTAGAGAGAGACATAAGGGAGGGACTAGAAAGGAAGTCTTGAATCTGATGAGTATGTTCATTATATTGATTGAACTACTGGCTCCACAGATACATGCATATGTCAGAAATTATCAAATTTTACATCTCAAGTAGGTATAATTAATTGTATGTCAATTTTACTTTCAAAGAGAGAAAAAATCTAAGTCTATCTTGCATACTTTTTAAGAGGCTAAGTTTTTCACTAATGCAGCAAGGGAAACTTGTTCCATGTCAGTTTCATTAATCAGTCAAGTGGTCTAGTGACATGGATTTCCAGAGGGACTGCTTTAATAGGAAGTGAAATCCAGTTACTTGTTCCAATGTGGTCATAATAAATTATTTCCTTTTTGTTTAACAAGCTAAGTGCCTTTCATCCTGGCACTCTTCTCTTGCACTCAGCTCTTTGTGCAAAAAAAAAAAAAAATTAACTCATCTCTTCTATAGCATTGGAGGTGCTAAAGAACATCAGAAACAAAAGAAAAACACAGTCCAACTGAAGAGAAAAAAAAACCCTACAGGGCAATTAGGTAATGTTTTGCATAATTAGGACATGTCAGCCTGCTTTTGTGCCATAAGCCAAGTTTTTCCTGTTTTTTTAAGAATGCCGTTTAAAATGTCCTGAGACTCTTAAGGAAGGCCAGGATTTTACTTCTGTGCCTCCCACCGCACCTAGCATGCACTGGGTAAAAGTATAATGCAATCATAAAGCAAAATGGGTTTGACTGTAGGTGGCTGTAAGACCTGGAACAAGTGACAGTCTTTCTAGCATTCAGTTTCATTATCTGTACAATGGAAATAACAGTACTTCCCAGGAAGGGTTGTTGTGTGGACCAGATGAGATGAATTATAGCAATGACCTAGCTTTCTCCTCCTAAGCCCATCCTCCTAAAGGTTCCACCATCTCCAGTAACATCACAGGCTGGAGATCAAGTCTTCAGTGCATGGGCCTTTGGGGATGCCTCAGATCCAGGCCATAACATATGGTGACTCCTCTTTAAATACTAGTTTGAAAAACTCACTTAAAAATGTGTTCTATCAGCACAATTTACACTCATCTAGCTATTATAGGTTTTTCCACTAGTACAACTATCGACAAAGAAGAAATAAATGTTGGTTACCGTTATTCCAACTGATTTAACTGTAGAATCTGGGTTAAACTTCATTATAAGAACAACTCATAGATTTGCTATTCTAGAAGAAAGATTGAGGATTAAGACATCTAGTTTTCATTCCAATTTGAGCTGCTGTGTGACCATGGATGGACAAAGAGTAATATCCTCTGGTCTATTTTACTTTTATTAAAAAAAAAAAAACCTAAGTGATATAATACATATCTTGTTGATGGCAGAACCTCACTGTTTTTGACAGACTACTAGTTGAAATTGCTTTTTTTTTTTGTAGTATGCGGGATCAAACTCGGGACCTTGTGCTTGCAAGGCAGGCGTTGTGCCACTGAGCTAAATCCCCGGCCCTGCTTTTTAGTTTTTAAATCAATTTTTGCTGTAGCTATGAGAAAGTAATACAATCTTTGATAGTAAGAACTTTAGCCCATATTTGAAATAAGGAGAATAAAATATGCCACCATGGCATTAGTCAAAGGAGAACTGTACAAAAGAATGCTTTTGAAAGATTTACATAGATAACTTAGGGCCGGGGATTTAGCTCAGTGGTTTTACTGCCTGCTGCGCAAGCACAAGGACCCGAGTTCGATCCCTGGTACCAAAAAAAAAAGATAACTTTAGCATTTACAAGGATATTTATGCTGGTGGGAGAAAGGAGCTCTATACCTTAAGTATAATACACAATTTTAATAAAATGTAAAGTTTTCTTTATAAAGGCAAGATATACAAATTGTAGAAAATTTGTAGTAAGTTGAATGCAGAAATCATTTTGCTGATTTACACATGTGACCAAAACTATATAATGGATCCAGGCTTTCAAAAATGACAGATTAATTGGCCAACTTCCCACGTCATCCAGTACATTGATGCAATCATTTACGAGTCACATAGCTAACAGCTTCACTGTTTATCCCTGAAGCATACAGTACATATTTTGGCTCACAGGTGCAGCCTAGTTCCTGATAAACGTTGCTATTGGAGTTCTTTTTTGCAAGCTATTTTTCAAATGCCTTGTATATGATTATTTTTATTTTTGCCACTTCACTTGATTAACCAAAAAAGATGATCATAAATTAGCAATGCCTAAATTTGATGTCTTGGGAAGACAGACAGAAACACACACACACACACACACACACTTTCAGAAAATAATCAACTGAGCATCTGTTTTTTTCAAATATAGGGTCAGTTATTAGGGTACAAACTACACAGCAATAACCGAATGCTGATGAGCAAATTTCAGCAAACATTTTAAAACACCAGAATGTTTAGTACCTCTTCTTTTGTAAAATTTAATTATAAAATACCAGGCTCACAAAGTGCATAAGAAAGTCTATTGCTCATGGAATGTAATCCTAATTAAGGTGAGTTAAATTCTTACACATGAAAATATGTGCTATCATAATCAAGTTTTATCTTTAAGAAAAAAATCACCTCTGGAAATAGAGTCTAATGTCAATAACCCAGTCTCTTTTTGAGAGTTTTTTGGAAACATGGCCTCACTAAATACCCCAAGCTGGACTTGAACATGCAATGTAGCCCAGGTTGGTCTTGAACTTGAGATCCTCCTGCCTCAGTTATCTAAGGGCTAGGATTACAAGCATGTGTTATCACACCTAGCTTAACAACTCAGTCTTTTTAGATTTTGCATCCAAACTTTACTAGACCACAGGTAGGTCCTGACCAAATAATTTTTAACTATGCTCTTCAACACTTCAGATTTACTTTATAATTTTTATTGTCTTTCAGTTTTTTATGTGCTCAGCTAAGAATATTACATATAGAAGAATGGAGATGCATTGGTCAGCTTAAGCTACTGTAACAAAGTGTCATAGACTGGGTGGCTTAGATGACAGGAACTTATTTTCTCACAGTTCAGAAGGCTGGAAGTCTGGGGTCAGGGAGCCATCATGGTGGCATCTGGCAAGGTCTCTCTCTCTTCCTGGCTTGTAGATGGCTTCCTGCTGCCTGTGCACTCATGTGGTCTCTCCTCAGTGTGTGTGCATGGAGAGTGAGAGAGGTACTTGTTCCTCTTATGAGGCCATTAACCCTATACAGTTAGTACCATATCTTTATGAGCTCATTTAGCCTTAATAATCTCCAGAAGCCCTCTCTCTGAACACAGTCACGTTGAGAGTTATGGTTTCATCGTATAATTTGGAAATGGAAACACAATTTGGTCCATAGCAAAAGACAAGAATACTAGTAGACTTCTCATAAAAACAATGCAAGATTTTTCATATACATAAAATCAAATAAGTTTTTAACCATCAGACTGGTTCCATAAGAAATTAAAAGAAAAGCCATTTAAGCTGAAGAAAAAGGAAAGAAATGAATCTAGGTTGAAATTTGGATCTTACAAATGAATGAAAAGCACAAGATATGGTAAAAATGATAGATATATTTTGTCTTATTTTTAAATCTTTAAAAGATAGTTGTTAAAAGTAAAGTATTGAGGGATAAACAACATACATAAAAGTGAAATATGTGACAGCATAAGCACAAAAGTAGGGGTGGGGAATGAACATATACTGCTGTAAGGTTCTTAAACTATCTGTAAGAGGTTGTTTTCAGCAAGGTGTGATAGCCTATGCCTGTAATCTCAGCACTCGGGAGGAAGGCTGAGGCAGGAGGATCATCATGAGTTCAAAGCCAGCCTGGGCTATATAGCAAGACCTTGTCTCAAAACAAACAAACGAACAAACAAACAAAAAACCCCAAGAAAGATATTCATTCTTTGATGATAAATTCTAGTAAGTGAAAGATGTACACTGTAAACCCAAAAGGAACCACTAAAAAACGAAAAAACACAAACAAAAAAATGAATTAAAACCAAAAGCCAATAAAATAAGAATAAAAAAACAATCCAAAATTAAGCAGGAAAACCAGCAAAAGGTAACAAAGAACATATAGGGGCAAAACACAAAACAAATAAGAAAATGGTAGATTTAAAACCAATCATATTCATAATTACATTAAGTGAAATAAGCTAAACCTCCTACTGAAAAGGCCAGAATGGATGAAAAGTAGGGCCCAGACAAATGCTGTCTGCAAGAAACCCACTTTAAATATAAAGACATGTAAGTTAAAGCACAAGGACAGGAAAACATATCATGTTAAAATGAATTTTATAAAAGCTGGAGTGGTTATATTAATATCAAATTATATTTTAATATAAAGAAAATAAAGGGATCAAAGGCTCATCAAGACTTAAAAATCCTAAACATATATAAAGAACAGAATTTATTGCTTACAGTTGTACAGGTGAGGAATCCAAGATCAAGTTGCTGTCAAACTTGGCATCTAACTTAACACAAACCCAATCAAAATATCAACAGTATTCCTCACAGAAGTAGAGAAAACAATCTTCAAATCTATATGGAACCAGAAGAGAGCCACAATAACAAAAGCAATCCTGGAAAAGAAGAGCAAAGCAGGAGGCATCACAATCCCAGATTTCAAGTTATATTACAAAGCTATGGTGATAAAGACAGCATGATACTGGCACAAAAACAGACTTGTGGATCAATGGAACAGAACCGAGAATGCAGAAATAACCCCAGGCACATTTAGCTATCTGATCTTTACCAAAGGGGCCAAAACCTAACACTGCAGGAGAGAGAGCCTCTTTAACAAGTGCTGCTGGGAAAACTGGCTCTCCACATGGTGAAGACTGAACTTAGACCCATTATCTCTCACTATGTACTAAACTAAAGTCAAAATGAGTCAAAGATCTAAATGTTAAAACAGAAACACTCAATCCACTGAAGGATAAAATAGGGAAATTCTTGAAGACAGAGGTGTAGGCAAGGACTTTCTGAACAGAACTCCAACTGTACAAGAAATAACATCAAGAATCAACAAATGAGATCATATCAAATGAAAAAGCTTCTGCACAGCAAAAGAAACAACCAACAGAGTGAGAAGACATCCTACAGAATGGGAGAAATTTTGCCAGCTATTCCTTAGATGGAAGACTAATGTCTAGGATATATAAGGAACTCAGAAAAATTAGATCTTCCAAAATAAAAGACCCAATCAAAAGATGGGCAACTGAAATGAATGGACACTGCTCAGAAGAAATACAAATGGCCAATAAATACATAAAAAATGCTCAACATCTCTGGTCATTAGAGAAATGCAACTTAAAACAACACTGAGATTTTATCTTACTCCAGAAAGAATGGCTATCATCAAGAAATCAAACACCGACCAATACTGGAGAGGCTATAGGAAAAAGGAACACTTTTACATTGTTGGTGGAAATGTAAACTAATACAATCACTGTGGAAATCATTACAGAGATTTTTCAAAAAACTAAAAATAGAAATTCCATTTAATCCAGCTATTCCCTTTCTAGGGATCTTCCTGAAAGAGTTAAAGACATCATATTACAGTGAAGCATGTATACCCATCTTGAAAGTGGCCTAAATGTCAATCAATAGATGGCTAGATAGAGAAAATGTGGTATTTATATATAACGGAGTATTACTCTGCCATAAAGAAAGATGAACTTAAGTCATTTGTAGGAAAAAGGATGCACTTTGAGACTATAATGTTAAATGAAATAAAACAGAAACACAAGTTTAAATTCACATGGTTTCTTTTATATGAGAAACCCAAAATATAAAGAGCAAAATAAAAGATAACAGGAAACAGGGAGATAGATCTTCTGTAAATGGGAAGGGGATGAGGAGAGGGAGACAGAGGAAAGGGGGAATGGAAAAGAGGATGAATAAAGAATTAAGATGTGTTATGTATATGTAGCAACTCCCCACAAGATATATAATCATTATGTACTATAATCATGTACTAATAAAAAATAAAAATTGGTGTCCTATGATAAAAGTGCCTGTTCGTCATAGTTATTGGCCTTTTATGGGTCCTAACATGGCAGAAGGGAGGAACAGTCCCTCTCCAGGCTGTTTTTTATGGGTACTAATCCCATGTTTGAGGACCCTCCTCCCAGGACCTACTCATGTCCCAAAGGCCCCACTTTTATTTATCATCATCTGTGAGGTTAGGCGACAAAATATGAAGTTTGTGGGGAGGACACATATTCAGACCATAACAACATGTGTCTAGTAAAAGTAAAAGTTTTAAAGTACATGAAACAAAATCTGATAGAATTGGAAGGAGAAATAACAACTTCACAATGATAGTTATGGATTTCAACCTCCTCTCAGTAGTTGATAATGATTATTTACCCATTTTGTTTAACAAAAAGCTGAGTACATTTTATCCTCCTCACGCATCCTTCCTTTCCACCTAACTTTATAGAAGAAACAAAACTAAGCTTTATTTCTTCTATAGTGTGCAAAGGTGCTAAAGAGCATTTAAGACAAAAGAAAAGGAAAAGTTCAATTGGAAAGCGAAATCACAGGACAATTGAATAAAATAGCTTTGGATAATCAGGAAGTTGTCAGTTTGTTTTTGTGTTAAAATCTTGGTTCCTATATTTTTAGTAGTGTTTTAAAGACTCAAAGTATGAAGAGACAGACCAGTGTCTTACCACTTCTCTGCGGTGCCCATAATCCCTGGAATACACAACAGATGAGATATAATGTAAGGAATAATCACAACAGATTTTGTGTCAGAAGAATTGATTTTTGGTAGGTGTGGAACCTTGAATAAGTTACTTAATTTTTCTGCCACTTCGTTTCATTATCTGTAAAATGGGGATAATGATACTGTATTTATTTTTTAGAGATGCCCTAATAAATTACCACCACGTTGGTGGTATTAAAGTGTAGGACTTTATTCTTTCACAGATTTGGAGGCTACAAGACTGAAATCAAGGTGTCAGCAGGGTCAAGCTCTCTGGAAGTTCTAGGGAAGAGTTGTTTTTGGCCTTTGCCAGCTTCTTGTGGCTCTAGGTGTTCCTCTGCTTATGGTTAATGTCCTTTCTCTGTCTCTGTCTTCACATGAGCTTCTCTTTCTTCTCACTTTGTCTCTTGAATTTAGGGCCCATTTATATTACCCACTATGATCTCATTTCAACATTTTTAATCACAGCTGCAAAGACCCTTCTTTCCCAAATAAAGTCCCATTCACAGGGTCTTATTAGATATATATGTGGAGGGTACCATTCAATTCACTTCAAGTCACTCCTGAAAAGGATTGTTTTGAGTGTAAATCAGATGGCTTTTGGGGGGGGGCGCAGTATCAGGGATCAAACTCAGGACCTTGCTCTTGCAAGGCAGGTGCGGTGCCACTGAGCTAAATGCCCAGCCCCCAAAACCAGATGGCTTTTTAAATGCACCTATCCTATAATAATTTTTCAATGCTAGGTGCTTTAAGGTAAACCACTTTCATTAATCTTCATGATAGCCTTGAAAAATGGATATGATACTATAATTTATGAATTAAGAAGCAGAAGTTTAAGTTAATTTAATCAATATATTGGTGGTTAAAAACATTAGAAATTGAAATTAAGAAAACAAAGCCATTTATAAAAGTTTTAAAATGTGAGATATTTAGGAATACATTTAACAAAACATTTGCAGTACTGCTAAGATAATTTTTAAAAGACCTATCTCAACAGGGATTCAGACCTTGTTTATGGGTCTGAAGGCTCAGTGTTGTCAAAATTTTCCGCAATGACTTACAAATTCAATGCAATAAAAATCCCAAGAGATTTTCCTGTAGAAATTTTGGAACTGACTGAAATTTATATAAAAGTGCCAAAAATTGTGAACATTTTTTTAAAAAGGAGCCCTGTGCTATGAGTATTATAGACAGCTATAATAATCAAAGCAATGTAAGCTGACATAAACATAGACATATTATTCAATGAAACAGAAAAGAGAGCCCAGAAATGGTCTCAGATAAATAGCCAATTGATTTACACCCAAGGTGCCATGGGAAGTGATAATCTGTACAGCATTTGGTGCTGGAATAATTCACACTCAAAAATGAAAAATTACACCAAAAAATTCAGTCAAATTAGATTATAGACTTATGAGTCAGGGCTAAAAGTCTAACATAGTTTAAAAGTCTTGGAGACTTTGGATTAGATGAATATTTCTTAAATATCACTAATTAAAAAAGAAAGAAATGATAAATTGAACTTCATCCAAATTAAAATATTTTACTCTTTAAAGGACACTGTGGAGGTTTCACCACTCTCAGCCCAGAGGAAGGGGCTTCTGGGCCACTGTTCCATTGCTCCCAGCCCAGAGGAATGGTTTCCTGGCCACTGTTCCACCACTCCTAGCACAGAGGAAGGGGCTTCCAGGCTGCTGTTCCACCGCTCCCAGCCGAGAGGTAGGGGCTTCCAGGCCACCATTCCACTGCTCCCAGCCCAGAGGAAGGGGCTTCCAGGCCGCCTTTCCACCCCTCCCAGTTCCTGGCCATAGTTCTACCGCTCCCAGCCCAGAGATAGGGGCTTCCAGGCTGCCATTCCACTGCTCACAGCTCAGAGGAAGGGGCTCCTGGGCCACTGTTCCACCACTCCCAGCCCAGAGGTAGGGGCTTCCAGGATGCCGTTTCACTGCTCCCAATCAGAGGAAGGGGCTTCTGGACCACCATTCCACTGCTCCCAGCCCAAAGGAAGGGGCTTCTGGGCCACCATTCCACCGCTCCCTGCCCAGAGTTAGGGGCTTCTGGGCTGCAGTTCCAATGCTCTCAGCCCAGAGTTAGGGGCTTCTGGGCCACAGTTTCATCACTCCCAGCCTAGAGGAAGGGGCTTCTGGGCTGCCATTCCACTGCTCCAAATCAGAGGAAGGGGCTTCTGGGCCACTGTTCCACTATCCCCAGCTCAAAGGAGGTGAGTCT
>NW_004624853.1:4342522-4365393 GCF_000247695.1 Heterocephalus glaber | reverse complement strand
TTAAATTCTGTACAATCTGTGGCAATGTCTCCTAGATCTTGATATTGTAATTTTAAAAATGCATAATTGATATTGTGTAATAGGAAGTAAAGGTCTAAAGGAGCAGGGGAAGTGGGAGGGGTAGGAGAAAGGAAAGAAGGGAAAATAAAAAATATGAGAAAAGGGAAAACATGGAAACAAGATCTTTGCAAATAGGGAAGGGAGCACAGGGGAAGGGGAAAAAAATAAGAACCAAGATACTCATGTAAATGTACAAGATCCCAATGATGAATGTAACTGTATTATACCTAAAATGTACCAATAAACTTAATGGGCAAAAAAAAAAAGAAAAAGAATAGTAATGTTCTCAGTGCTCCCTGCACATGCTGTCAGAAGCAGCTGTTTGTCCTGGGAGCCACTGTACAACTGAGGGAACACTCTGAATGTGTCCTCTCAACTTTTCGCCGAAAAACTCAGAAATATTCTATCCGATTTTCCTCTCCTAGTTAACGATGGGTGTGTTGGGAATTATGTAACTTGCTCAGGCTATTCTTATACTAAATATAAAAGGGCCACTTCTCAGTATGAGTTGATTCTCTTCCCTCAGTTACCAATTTGGGAAAATATTGACAAAACACATGTCTTTATCTCTAAAGTCCACTGTCTCAAAATTACACATTTATGTCTGAAGTATGAAGCACTGTCATCTATTAAACTAAATGATAATTGACATGTCTGGGTCCACATTCTTCATGAATACAACCCTAACCAAAACCCTTACATAATGCTTATATACAAACATCATACTTCCCATCCAAGGCAAGACTCCTAAAAGTTTGAGTAAATACAGGTTTCCAACATATTGAAATTAATAAGGAATAATTCAACTCAAATTCTAGTAAGTCTAAAATCAACAAAAACGATTTCTTCTTATTGGTTTCTACTATGATATCTGCTGCAATCATGGCTTCCCACCAACACAAGCTGTTGCATTAGAGGTCTTCCCAGATGTTAATTTGGAAAGCCATAAATTCGCTTTTGTTGTCTTCCTCTTCTAAGTATGAAGATGCTGGTATCTTCTGTGTTCATATCTTATTCCTGGCACCACGGTGGCCTCTTCAGACCTAGAGATCAAGTGTCTACCTGGTCAGTTCTTTGTGGAAACAAGTGCTGGAATGCAGCCAGTGGGTATGGTTGGCTGAATGGTGGTACAGGGACAGGATATAGAAACATGACATTGGTCTCTCCATATCCTCAT
Source organism: Heterocephalus glaber (assembly GCF_000247695.1). The sequence goes on along the minus strand of NW_004624853.1, from coordinate 4,364,156 downwards.
AGCAAGGCCTATTCTCCTCTAGCTCTATCTTAGCAGGCTTACCACAAAGACAGCACTGGTGAGTAAACCATACAAAAGCCATAGGCCTTCTTCAGTTTGTTTCTGCCATAAGCACCCACTGAAAGTGAAGGAAACAAGCAGCATCCATTGCTAAGCCACCCTTTATTCCTAAACAACATGAACATTGCTTTTGGACGAAGTATTAGAACACTGATCTGGATTTTACCCATTGTGCCTCAGCTTTGAGTTGACCCTTTTCAGTTATTTACAACTCCTTGGTGCAACTGGAGAAAGGAGGATATTTGGGGTATTTCTTTGATCCCACTTCATTTACTAGGAAAGTCCCAGAAAAACTGGTGTTCCTTGATTGGATCTCAAGAATGTATCTGCATCTTGCCCTAGAATTGTGCTTCTCAAAGGATGAGCCACCTAGAGTGCATGTTTGTTAAAAATAAAGACTCCTAGACACACCAAGATATGCTGATCCAGAATATTTAACAAGAAGGCTTGGAGTCTTGCCATTTTAACAGTCTTCAAGGCAATTTTTTGGCACACTGAGGTCTGAAGAAAAGTCCAATAAGGAGTAGTCTGAAGAAACTGGTTCGAGTCCAAGGAATTCAGTGAATGTAATCTGTTTTTACAGGGGAATGAAGATGCCTTGAAAAGCTCCAGATCCCCATAATTTAGGACAAGAGCTAGGTGACTAAAATCTTTCAGTTAGTCATGCCACTTAAAAAACTTCAATAATCCAATATTTCCTAATTAAATAAGCCTATCTCTTTCAATTTGTAACTTTCTCTGGTGGATTCCAGGAGGAAACATCAGGCAATTACATTTTGTTATGAATTAGTCTGATTAGCTTTATTTATTTTAGCAAGAGAATGAGCTTAAAAAAACATGAAAGAACAGGAATTCTGTTGGGGGACAAAGAAAAAGCTATGGAATATAAATATATGATCAGATATTTTCACTTTCTGATTTTCTACTCCAAATATTTTGCCAGGTTTATTGTTGTGTTTTGGTGGTGGGGATCGAACTCAGGACCTTGCACTTGCCAGGCAGGTGCAGCACCACTGAGCTACATCCCTGGCCCAGGTTTATTAATTAATTTATTTATTCTTTATTTACTCAACAAATGAAACTATGTACTGTTTGTATGTTTATTATGCAAAAACAAATGCTTAGACAGCAACTATGACCCAGGCCCTAGTGCTAAGAACATAGAGGCAAGCAAGGCAGAGGTGTCTGTTTTCAAGGAACTTCTTTCTTTCCCTATGAGGAAATAGGCAATAAGTGAGTTAAGACTAAATAAAAATCTAACATCAGAGAGTGATAACTGCTAGGGAGGAAATGAAGCAGAATGATACAGTGGTAACTAGGCTGAGCTCAGTGGCAGGTAAGCCCCTTTGTGTGAGACAGTCTAGGAAGGCCTGAGTTATCTGGTGACATTTTGGCCTAGTTCTGAAAAGCTGAAAGGTCTTAAGAACAAAACCAAGATTCCTCTGAAAGAGCAGAAATTCTACTTTAAGACTTCAACCTCAGCTCCTGCCAAAGAATTTCCAGGCCAGCAGCCTGATGTGAAATTTTAGACTGCCACTCCATCGACAATCACGCAACAAATTCCTTGGAGCAATTGTCATATCTACACACAAGCATACTGTATACTCACACGCATATATGAATTTCTTTATATTATAGATGATATATATATCATATCTATTCTTTATATTCCTTTATATTATATACGATTTTTCATTATGTTGTCTGTGGTCTATGTCATGAAATATATTTTTATTATATATATATTTGTTTATTTATCCTACTGGCTCTGCTCCTCTTTCTTTATGTCTTAGCAAAAGCCAGGTGGAAGGCATGTGGTAGGGGCTTGATGCTAAGAAAGGAGGAGAATCCCACATCCATGAGGCTCATGTTCCTGCCTTAGAGGACGGGGCAGGCTTGCAAGATGAGGCAAGGTGCCTGGTCCAGTAGTGCAAACACCAGCTCTCAGGTAGGAGGCAAATCCTTATTTCCAAGAGACCCAGAGATGCTCTCTAGCCATGCTTTAAAGATCACACCTATGCCCACACTTCTAAACTCACCTTCTTCTGCATCCTTCATCTGCAGAACTATGTGAGGGACAAGGGGCACAAGCAGCCCCCAGTAGATCATGTTGGACTAAACTCTTTGGAATGCCAAGTCTATGCTCATTTTAGTTTATTCATACCCAGACTCCACTCCCCTATCTGTTCCTATAATTACATTTTTTTCTTGCAAAACTGGAGTTTTCCTGGTTGAAGAAAAGAAAATCCATAAGATTTCTTCTTGTAAAGAATCTGCTTATAGCAGATTGAACTAACACTCAGAGCTCCATTTTATTACCTCATTATATAATAACCTCAGAATCCAGAAGTAACTTGTCAGGTGTTATTTCCTATGCCTACTCTACACCACACTCCATTAAAAACTCACCTTTTGAAATGAAGTTGGACCAAAGACATATGTCATCTTTGCTTGGTACACCTGTTAGGTACCCCAAAGTGCTGATACTATAGAAATATTAGAAACAAAGAAGTACCATAGGTCAGCAATTATTTGTCCAGCCAAGGTAATTAATCTTATCAAAAACCAAGTATAGTGTCTATTCCAAGAGTTCTACTGCATCCTTAAGTAGATGAGGTCATTAAGTTTTTCAGCATTTAAGGGTTCAGAAATTGTTAGAGTTGGCAACAATAATAGAAAATAAAGGCTGATTTTCAAAGATCATCCTATCAAACAGTGGTTCCCTCCTTCAAAGAATCTCATTGCATCACACTATCACCTTTAGATTTTATGTGGAGATGTGTTTTGGGCATCACTTTTATACTTAAGAGTTTAATGTAAGGTTTACATAAGAAAAGTACAAAAGGATTTGGAACTGACTTCTGGAAATCATCCAGAACCCAACTTGTATTGTGTCCCACAGCATTTATCTGTTTAGCAAGCTCTATGGCTAGTAAATGGCAGAAAAAGAATTGGAACCCTCTTAGCTCAGGTTCAAAGCCCACACTCATGTTTTTTTTGTTGTTTTTTTTTTGGTACTGGGGATCAAACTCATGTCCTTGCACTTGTGCAGCAGGCAGCAAAACCACTGAGCTAAATCCCCGGCCCATCACACTCATGTTTTTTATTCACCTATTGTCCTAGTTACTTTTCTTGTTGCTGAGACAAAATACCCAATACCCAGAGTTAAAGGAGGAAAGATTTATTTGGCTCACAGTTTGTAGAGGTTTTAGATCATAGCTGGCTGGCTCCAAGGCAGGATAGCATGGCAGAGGGGCATCACAGAGAAGAAACAGTTCATGGAAGGCAGAAGGCAGAAGGCAGCAAGCAGCAAGCAATAAGTAATAAGCTATGACCCTCTTTCTGTCTCTTATATCTTATCCAGGCTACCTGCCCTTCAGGTGGGTAGCACTCACACCCAGGGTGGAGCACCCTTAATCTGACCGAGAACTATTCCAAACCAATCAGTGATTAATTTACTAATCACACACCCTTGATCCCAGCATCACACACTCTAGATCCAGTCACCTCTGAAAAGCTGCACCTATGATTCAATGAGGATTTAAGGGGTCAACTAGATATAAGTCACAACACCCATTTAATAAGAGTCTTCTTACTCAGTGAGTTATTAATCACTTACTAAATTTCAGGCAGTAGAGTGTGTGTGCCACATAACCTGAAAAAGGATCAAGAAGGAACAGCTCAATTCTTCCTCATGACAGTGCAGGAAAGGGGCTGAAGTTGGCTCATGAGGCTACAATTAAGAAAAAATCTGTGACTAGACCTATTTACAAATGACAAGTATCACTCAGTTTATTCAATCCACTATTTGTACAATTTCACAGTCCCAGTATACTTCTGTACCTTGCTGCCTGTGATAGGGTGGATCTTAATGTTCCACAAACACCCATATATATTGATTTTCAGAATGGCATTACTGGGAGATGGTGGAGCCTTTAAGAGGTGGGACCTACATAATAAGACCTTATGTCAAAAACAAACAAACAAACAAAACAAAACAAACAAAAGCCTAGCTACAGAAAATGTTCCACCCATGGAAATAATTCCCATATTGTTGTTTAATTATAAAATTTTGAAAGGTTAAGTAAATTATAGTATGCGTAGCATTATTCAGCAGTCATTAAAAACAGTTCTATAAATTATTTACGTAAATTTCTATGAAATAATATTAAAAGAAAAAACCCAGAATACTGCACAGATATTTTGTGATTGAAAGCAACTCTTGGGAATGCATCCTCAAATGACCAAAATGTTAAAAGTGGCTGTTTTAAGTGGTAGTGTATGTGTTAAAATGGTGTACAGGTGTTGACTTTTCCTTGTTTTTTAAACATTCTTTTCATAGATAAAATTAGTCTAAAATTAAGACAATAATTTAATAATAATTATTGGTAATGTTGGTAACAGGGAGGACATCCTATGTTAAATAAATTCATAGTGATTGCTATCTCAGTTTATGGGAAAAAGATGTAGAGCTAGAGACAAACTAAAAACAATGAACAGAAAAAGTCTTACATAGCTAGGGTTACTAGTCTAGGGGCTGTTCCTTCACACACATTACATTTCAATTTCAATTTGTCTTCTGTGAACAGTGTTTTCTATTTTATCTTAACACAATGAGAGGAGGACCCACAATTCCTTGCCCAAAGTAGCCTAGATTTTTCTAAAGCACTTAGTGTAGTATGGGATATCTCATCTATCCAGAGTCTGAGAGCCTGAGCCAGAGTTTCTTGAGTTCTCTTTCTGCTGTAGAGTCTGCACTTTGTTGATTACACTTCTCTTAGTGTCAATGTGCTGGAAAGCTGGTAGTCCTACTTTGACTTCATACCATTCGAGGATATAGCTGACCAAACATAACCGAGCCAGCGTATGGCAAGAGTCCTGGAGCTGTTAGCAAGCAGCTGGGCACTAAGTAGTGGCCACTAAGAGTCCCAGGAGAGGGACTCTACCTCTACTGGGTCCCTCAGTGTTCCTCCTGGGCAAGCAGGATGTCAGTCCTAAGAAATCACACTTTGAAGAAAACCAAATATAGTAAGCCCCTGATTTACAAACATTCAAGCTCCGAACTTTCACAGATAACAAAGGGCACCATATTCCAAACATTCATAGATGCAAATAAATTGCAAAAGTAGCTCACGTGTCTGCCAGATGTTGTCACAGTTGTGCTGCGTGCTCACTGTACAGTGCCATAGTGTATAGAGAACAATGCTCAGTTGGAGCCCAGGATGTCTGGAAGCAAAAGGAAGAGCAGTGGTGATGAGGAGACTGCTAGGAAGCGCAAAGCAATGTACATTGTATATTTGTGTCAAAGGTCTGTAAGACTCATTTTGTCAGATTTACAAGCAAATCTGATTTACGAACATTTGCCCGGAATGCAACTTGTTCTTAAGTCCAGGACTTACTGTAATTGTATAAGTTTAGAAACAATGACCAGAAGTTTAGTTGTTAGTTTTACATATATCTACTTAAGAGTTGTTTCATTTTAAAATAACTTTTAGGAGACAGATTAGTCAATATGTAGCAAAGTCTTAAAAACATACATTCCCCTTGACCCAGAAATTTCAGGGTCTAGGAATTTATCTAAAAGAGACAATTTGGTAAGTTAGGAATAAATATATGTAGTACTAGATAATTTTTCTGTTTATAATAGTAGTAGCACCAATAAGAACTAGTATAAATAATATAAATGTCCAACTCTAGAGAATTTGGTATATCCATAAAATGCAATATCAGATGGTTATTAAAAACAGCACTGTACTTTTATTAATATTGATGAATTTTTATAACATTAAATGATACACACATTATCAAAGAATAGATGCCTCACCACCTAATTTCTAGAAACATACACATCTGCTTGGTAGAAATCTGAAAAGATATCCACCAACATGGCAATAGTGGTTTTTTCTTCTCCGGTGTTTTGGATTTCTGGTTAGCTTTAAACATATTTTTATTTTTGTGCACTTGTATTTCTAATATTTCTATATTTCTTGTAAAGTTATAAAGGAAATACACTCTAAAAATCAGTCTTTTTCAAGTGTATTAAATTTTCAAGAATATGAAAAAAAATTCTGGCCTTTGTAGGGTGTGTCATTCCTGAAAGTATGAGCTAGTTGGACCATCAGGAGCCTGAAGGCCCCATTGGGAGGTACGGACTTTAATTCTAAGAGCCAAAGGAAATAATGCAAAGGTTCAAATCAAAGAAAATATCCAACACAATTGACTATTAGAGATGCTGACTGTGATGTACAGAAAAACTTAGGGGTGTGGGAGAGAGGTTTCCAGAAGTTCAAGTGAGAGGCGGAGGTAGCTGGACAAAAATCATGGTAGTGGAGATGGGAAGAAGAAAGAAAAGTATTTTGGCAATCTGGAGGTCAACAGAGGAAAAGGAATTAAAAAAACACCTCGAAGCTTGATTTGGGGTTTAGGATTAACTAGTGCAGAAAAGCAAATGCCCCAGATTCAGGTTAGCAGATAGGGTCCAGAAAATACTAGGTCTTAGATTCAGTGTGATGGGGCAAGGCATGGGGCAAGATCTCCTTATTCAATAGAAAAGTAGCTTTTACAAAATCATGTAGCTAATGCATGGAGCCAAGATTTAAGCCCAAGGCAGTCACACTTCCATGCCATGGGTCCTTCCCTGAATACAAATGACAGAGCAAAACAACTGGGTAGAAAATGAGCAGCTGCTGAATTAAGATCTGAAGATTCACTCTGCTCATTAGAGCTGATCTTACTGCCTGGCTCACTGAATACTCACTGAATGAATGAATGAATGAATGATTGTTAGTAGTAGTATTTCTGCATTTGTCCTTTAGCTACATCTTCACTCCATCTCACTACACTCTCTCCTTCAGTCACTGCACTCCATCCACATTGTCCTTTTCATCTACTCTGAAGTGAGCCATGAATTCCAGGAATGCTACAAGACCCAGGCAAGTTACTGGGTAAAGCTGGCCCAGGGGTCTTGTGGTTCTAAGAAAGCTTATGTCGAGTCTACACATGTAAGGCTATCTACTCTTTCCATTGTTTTCTGCACTAGATTTCAAACTTTATCAGGGTAGGGTACAAGTGTGTTTTTACTCCTCAATGTATCCTCAGCCCTCAGCCCAGTGCCTGCCACCTATTAAACATTCTGTAAACACTTGAGAATACATGAGCAGATGGATGGCTGATGCATAATTAAATCATGGCAGAGGCCAAGTTTCAGCGTTCTTCAGTGAATGAGAAGCTTTCAGCTATCCATAATCAAAAGGGTAACATAGGCCCACCTGGTTGTATTAGAGTGAGTGAGTTGCTGTAACTAATAACCCCCAAGTCTCAGTGGCTTCCTACAAAATAAGTTTGCCTTTAGCTTCATCAAGAGTTTAATATGGCAGTTCCTTGTCTATTGGTTCTCACCCAAGTAGGGGTGGTGATCAAGGAGCCTGGCTTCATCATGCCCTTAAGCAGAAGTGGGCAAACTTTTCTATAAAAAGCCACGTAATAAGTATTCGAGGCTTTGCAGGTTACTGTCACTGCTATTCAACTTGGCCAGATGAAAGTAGCTATAGACAATGATCCCAGTGAGTTTGTGGAGCCCAGACCTAGGAGATCAGGGCTGTTCCTTGGATCTCTGCTTCTGGCAAAAGAAGAGAGTGTACTGGTAATCATATTGGGCATTGTTATGAACCAGATCCAGAAATGGCAATTTGTTCCCACAACTCAGTTATTTGGCCCCATAACCCTTCAGGATAGACTGGGACATACAGTCTAGCTGCGCATCCGGAAGTAAAATGAACCAAGGTTTGGTCATGTCATAGTGCTGTCTTTGCCTCAATTTGCACTTCCACTCACTTCCTCCACGATGGAACACATTCAACCTTCCCCCACCTGAGAACCCTAAAGCTCAACTGGTCCTTGCAGCTCACTCAAGGCTCAGCATCCTCTGGTGATATAAGTTCCCCCCAGTCAGGTCCAGATATAGTTCCCCAAGGGTGTAAAAATGCAAATTACTTGTCCCTCTTCTTCTCCCCTCTACAATGAGCAATTAGGGATAGGATATCCACAACAAAAAGCTCTAGTTGGAAAGGATAAAAATGAAGACACAAAACATTTGGTTTATGAATTTATAAAATCCTACAGTAGAGACCTTCAGAATACTCTCTAGGCGCCCACTCAGCTCTTAGTTGGGAGCTTGGTTAAATATTGTTGTCCTTCTATCTATGCTCTGGGTGGGGGAGCGGTCCGTCTAGTCCCTCTCTTCTGGCCACACACAGCTGCAGTGGTAACTCAGGAGTACAGTATTCTTAAGGCCTTCATAAGCTTTATAGAATACTTCCTGTTGGATTGAGTTTGAGGCTCCAAAGTTTTATAGTTCAAAGATATTTTTAGGATGTTCATGATATCTTTGGTGATAAAATTCCTTCAAAAATTTAATAAGCGTCTAGCCAGTTCCCTGTATGCTAACCACAACAAAGTTCTTACACATAATTTTCAAATTGCTTTATTTCCTTGTTTCCTCATCCTTGCTCTATTGATTTAATAGTCTCTACCCTATGTCCATCTAAAATGATAAATGAAGAAGCCAAATCCCTAATCTGATCTTGGCCCCAGGCTGAGTCTTTTGTTTAACTGAGGAGTATCACTGGCTTTTTATTACTCAAATCCTTATCGCTTTCTATTTGGGAATAAAAGCTATCAGCCTTCCCATCATTTCATTGTCTCATTTCCTGACTCTATTCCTTTTACTTTCAGCTTGCAAATTAGCTATGCTTTTCTGGGTTCATTTCAAATAGAATTAAGAAGTGTTATGTGCACATACCAATCTCCATGATGAGTGTAATCATTATGTATTGCAAGCATGTACTAATAAAAATAAAATAAAATTAAAATTAAAAAACAAACATTATCAAAGGCAGTGTAGGGCAGCTAGCACAAACTAGCACTCAAATTATTTCTAACCACTTCCCCTACAACCACAGCTCGGTAAGTACACAGGCTGCTTTCAAGTTACCACAGGCGACAGTTTTTCATAGCATAGTATCCATCATTCCAGCCACTGGCATCTCTTTTGTGACCACTCATCATCTCACCACTTAGCACTCAACCTCAAGGTGCCAGTTTCTGAATTTTAACAAAGGCTCTAACATTTCTGTGGCTTAAAACAATACAAATATATATATATTTTTTGTACCGGAGATCGAACTCAGGACCTCATGCTTGCCAGGCAGGCATTGTGCCGCTGAGCTAAATCCTCGACCCTGTAAATAATTTTTTGACCCAAAAATTTCCAACACAGGTGTGTGTGGCTGGGCGACCTCCAAAGTAGCTTTCTTCCTCCTGCCAACTCAGGGTCCCCACTCCACCCGCAGTCCTGGAGCACCCCAGGTCTCTATATCCACTGGCCAGAATGGAGTCCTATGGGTCCACCTACCAGCAAAGGAGCTTGGAAAACCAGTTCAGCTTAGATGCCTAGGAGGAACAAAAGAAACAACTGGTAAACATTCTCTCTGAACAATGGTTCACCTAGGACAGTTTTTCTGATTGCAGCCAGTTATGAGGTCACCAGGATCATAGGAAAGTTCCTTTTCCTCCCCCTCTTTCAGCTTCTGTGTTCCGACCATGAAAAGAAAAAATGCTGAGAGTTGCAGTGGAAAGCAGATGCTGCAAGAAACACCCGCTGTGAACAGTGAGTTAGGAGAGCAAAGGGGAAGTCTGTGAATCAGAGGCCTCTCAACTGACAGCTGAAGCCGGGGACAGCTGTACAAAGGCAAACCTTGTGTTAAATGGCTTCAATCTGTGAACACGGTCCAGGGATCTTAACACCATGAGTCGAAAAATAGTTGAAACTTTTTTCTCTGGATAAAGAAAGCCGGAGAACTAGATTTAGATATGATTTAATAGAGTTCAATGCTAGCAGGATAGTTATTTATAGCCAGACATTTACGTGTCTGAAAAATATTATTTTATTTTTATGTTTTTGCTCGTGTTTTGTAATTTAGAGTTGGTTATTTATTTTTAAAGACCATAAGGCATATTGTGAAACTTTCTTGCTCTTTTTTACTTCAGTGATTCTGTATCTCTTTGATTCAACCATTAATTAATCCAGCTGTGGTAGTCAGCTTTCAGTTACTGAGATATTCAACTTCCAAAGAGACAAGTTTATCTTGGCTTGTGGTTTTGTTTTGTTTTTTTGTGTCAATAGGATTGAATCAGGGCCTTACATATAGTGTAGTAGATAAGTGCTCAACCACTATGCTACATCCTTGGCTCATGGTTTTGAACGTTTCAGTACCCAGTGGAGCCCATTGCTTTCAGGTCTGTGGTGTGGCAGCACATCATGGCGAGCACATCATTATATAATGAAGAATAGCTGCTTATTTCAAGGCTAGGATGAGGAAAGAGAGTGGAAGGGGTTGGGGCCCACAATCCCTTTCAAAGGCAAGCCCCCAATTATCAGCATATCTTTCACTAGGCCTACATTTTAAAGGTTCTACTACTTCCCAACAGCACCAGGTGGGGGACTAAGACACTTCTAAGCCACACATGAGCACTTGGAAACATTTAAAATCCAAATTATAGCACCATCTATTCATTAAATAAATTAAAGTTCTATTAAGTGTTACACACCATGTTAGGTACTAGTTAAAAGGCAAATATGGTCCCTGCCTTCATGAAACTTAAAGTCTAGTGGACAAGAAAGACATTAGCCAAATTCCTGGGGACCAACAATTATCTTTTTTTCCAGTAGTATCTGGTTGTAAAGTATGAGGTTATGGTTATAATATGGTATGGTTATGAAAGAGAAGTACAGGAAGCCTTCAGAATGTATCACACAAAAGTCTAACTCATTTTGGAGGGTCAAAAACAGCTTCCTTGGTAAAAACCCTATCTCATTATCTTTAAGTAAAATACATAGTATTTATTTTTTTGTTATAAAAGGCTATGGAATGAACAATGCTTTTGTGTCTACTACCTCAACATCCTAGCCTCCTAGTTTCTGTGCCTGGAAGTAACCACTCTGATAAGTTTCTTGTACAGTAGAGCTTTATTTTAAAGTATCCTCACAAAAGGTGGTGTATGATATGCATTGGTCCATGTTCTCCTTTTTCATTTAATGTATATTCCAGACATAGTTCTATGATAGTACACAGAAAATGTCTCCATTCTTCTGTAATGGTTGTGTAATATTCCATTACATGGATTAGGAAGATGTATTTAACTAGTGCTGGTATTTGTGTCCATTGCTGCTATGACAAGTTAACAAAAAATTTAGTATCATGGTGCAATTTTATGACAGAGCAATTCTGTAGGTCAGACATCAGAAATAGGTCTCACTGGGCTAAAATCAGAGAGTTGTAAAGACTTCATTCTTTTCTGGAGCCTCTGCAAGGAAATTTATTTCCTTGTCTAGCCGACCTTCTCAGCATCCCCTGGTTGCTGGCTCCCTTTCATCTTCAAAGCCAGCAGCAGCTGATAGTGTCTTTCACATACTCCATCACTCCAACCACTGCAACTCTCTTCCATTTTAAGAGCCTCTGTGATTACAATGGCCCAACTTGGACTATCCAGAATAATCTCTCTATCTCAAGATTAGGTGATAAGCAACCTTAATTCCATTTGCAAGCTTAATTCCTCCTTTCTATGTAACAAAACACATTCATAGATTCAGGATTACATTATAGACTTTTTTTGGTTGATTAGGGAGTCATAATTCTGCCATCTACAGCTCTGATTGATTGACATTTATGTTGTTTTTGATCTTTTATTTTTACAAAGAGGAAATGACTATATCCTTAAAGATGTGCCATATTTATGCATAGAAATACTGAGCCAAAACTTACTATGGCAGAGCAGCATTTCCTATGTTGGAAGCCATTTGCATTTTCTGTGCTATCACTTCCTATTCATATTGTTTGTATCATTGTCCATTTATTAAAAACATATCTTCACAGAGGGGAGTTCTCTTTTTGACTGGTAGGAGTGCTTTACACATTACAAATGTTTCTGATATGTATAATAAGTAGAAAATATTTTCCCCTGTATAGGGTTTATCATTTGAGTTGTCTGAATTTTTCCTATGCTGATTTAAAAAAATACACCTATGAAGTTGAGTTATCAACCTTGTTTGAGGTCTTCTGGACGTTTTTTTTTTGAGACAGGGTCTCACTGTGTAGTTCAGACTGGCCTTGAACTCACTGTGTAGCCTAGGCTGGCCTCAAACTCATGGCAATCTTCCTTCCTCAGCTTCCCAAGTGTTGGGATTATAGGAGTGTGCCACCATGCCTGGCTGGAGTTTCTGTATTTTGTTATATTTCCTCACTCTAAGATTGTTTAAAAATTTCCCCCATGTTTTTCTTCTAGGACATCTTTTTATTCATCTGGAACATATTTTGATGCGAGGAGGAGAAATGTAATTTCATTTTCAGATAGCTACCGTATCTGTTTGCTGAGGCTGCTATAACAAATTGCTATTGGTGATTTAAAACAACACAAACTCATTCCCTAACAGTTTTGGAAGCCAGAAGTCGGAAACGGGTTTTACTGCTTGGAAGAAAGATAGAAGAAGGGGCCACAGGCCAAGGAATGCAAGGAATGTAGGGCAGATTTAGAAGTTGGAAAAAGCAAGGAGGGGGAATCTTGTCTGACACCTCAGGGGAATGCAGTCTTGCTGACACCTTGATTACAGCCCAGGAAAGCTTGAAGGTACAAAGCTCTGGAAATGGATTGTGGTGATGGTTACACAACAATGTGAATAATCTTAATGCCTCTGAACTATACACTTAACGTGGCTAAAATAGTAATTTTTATATTATATATATATATCTTACCACAATAAAACAATTTAAAAGTAATATCTGCAAAATCCTTTTTGCCATTTAAGATGATATTTATAAGTTCCAGGTGTAAGGAGCTGGATATCTATGGGACCACCATTCAGTCTACTATAATTGCCCTTCCACTTTTCCTCACTGACTTGAAAAGGGACCTTTGTCATTTACTGAATTTCTAGATTTAGATCTATTTCTGGGCTTTCTATTCTTTTCCACTGAGTTGACTCTATGCATGCATGTGTCAGTGCTACACCATTTTAGCATTATATTTTAATATTTAGTAAGTCTAATACCAACTCAGTACTCTTGTTGCCCAAGATTTACCTGGATGTTCTTGCTTATTTTCTGTACTGGGTTGTCTGATTTCAAGAAAAGATCCTGTTAGTATATTTATTGACATTTGAAAAGTTTATAGATAAACTCTGGAAGAATGAACTTTTTCTGATGTTGACTCTTTTTAGCCAAAATCATGGTATGCCCTTTCTATGGTTCAGGTCTTTTTTTTTTTTCATTTAGTAGTGTTTTAAAAGTTTTATTCACATAGATTTTGGCCATTTCTTAAGTTTATTCCAGTCACTTAGCTACTTTGTTGCCAAATTTCCTTTCTGTTATATCCTTTTTGTATATGCAAAGATTGTCTTCTTCAAACTCCACCATATATCTGTTTATATAATATATTTCAGTTCATTCTTAGGTTTTTACTGGAAAATAATTAAATCCTTGGGAAAATTACACTTTACCATTTCCTTTGTTTCTCTTTGTAATTATGTTGGATGATACTGAAAAATATAAAATAAAAGTAATAAGATATAGAGTGCTTCTTTATCTTGTACATTAATGGAAATGCTTTTAGTATAGCCCCATAAAATATGTTACAATCTTCCTGTTCAACATATACACATTTATTTTTATCTGAGTGAAGGAGTCATCTACTGCTTTATTAACAATTTAAAAAGAAATGTTAATTGTATCTATCATGTAATGTAGCATTTATGGAATTGAACAAAAGTGTCTTTCCTTTTTTGAAATATGAATTATAAATTTCCAAATATTGTGTCATGGTATAGCATCATTTTAATGTGCTGCTACATAGTTGGCTAATAAAATTTTTACTTTTCTCAGATTTTAGACTAATTTTAGGTCAGTTTATTTTTTAAAAAGTTCAAATTTTATCAAGAAGAAAACGGAACTGGGTATTGTAGTTCATACCTATATTCCCAGAACTCTGAAGCCTGAGGAAGGAGGATTGAAAATTTGAGGGGCTGGGGATTTAGCTCAGTGGTCCCGCTGCCTGCCTCGCAAGCACAAGGTCCTGAGTTCGATCCCCTGTACCAACAACAACAAAAAAATTGAGACCAACCTGGGATACCTAGTGATTTATAAGACAATGTCTCAAATAAATACATACATACATGCATACATACATACTTCTATGTACTCCTACATACATACACAAATTTAAAGGGGTAGGAATGTAGCTCAATGTGAAGGCCCTGGGTCCAATCCCTAGTACTCCAAACAAATTCAAAAACAAGCAAAAACCCTGAGGCATGGAGCAAATTTGGAGCAAATTGCTCCAAATTAGTAAATTCTCCTTCAAAGTGCCTCATATCCAGAATGAAGAATTTGAGGGGTTATTTTTTGGTATAGGGATCAAACTCAGGACCTTGTGCTTGCCAGACAGGCATGGTGCCACTGAGCTATATCCCCAACCTCAGGTTCAGTTTTATAATTCAATCAGATTTTTTTAAATGGATGATTTCAACTCATTTGTATTTTTTGATATGAAAGCTATATTTGGGTTTAGTTTTACCATATTTTATTATGCTTTCTGTTTTCTTGCTTTAAATTAAAATCCTTTAACATTTCATTTTCTCACATGTGTACATGTGTATATAGTAATTCTGATTGCTTTTTTGGGTGGTTTATGTCTTTGCTTTAGTAGTTATCATCACATATAATTTTATTTAAAGGTATGTGGCAATGAAAAAAATATATATATATTTTAAATGTTCTATTTCTTTAGGGAGTGTTTACTGGCTTCCCACTCAAGTGAAAAAGTAGAAGCAGGCCAGTTCACCAAAAGTGGATTTTCCCAAAGCTAATTCATTCAACAGATTCATTAAAAGCCAGTTTATTCTATGGACAGTTTTCTGAATGACTCTGAGTAGTGGGAAATTAGCTTACAGTATTTCCTCCCCTCTTCCTTTCTTTTACCCCTCAACTGTCTATTTTAGTTGTTTGTATTATATTTCTTGGTGTTTTTGTTTTTATATCTTGAAGTAAATTTATATCTGCACTATTCATTTATATTTTATATTTTTATCCTTGGTCATATGGGATGAGAAATTCAGCACATTTATCTTTCATCTTCTCTCATCCTTCTCTCCGATTTTTAGTCATTTAATTTATACTTTGTTATCATTTATAACACTTATATTCTGTTCCAGGCCATTATCCTCACAATTTGCCTTAGTTTTACCAACTAAGTGGATTGACTGTTTTCTGGAAACCTCTTGGCTGTAAATTCTTCATTTATAATTTGATTGGCTAGTTTGACTTCTTCTAGGGGCTCATGGAATATTTATTGCTGTAGTTTTTATATAAATTAAAATATATAAAATAATTTGTTTTTACCTTTATAGTTGCAAAACAGTTGAACTGGGAATAAAGCTTTTGGATCACAAGTTCTTTCTTAAACATTTTATAAATGTGGCTCCACTTCCTTTTAGTGTTGAGTGAAGATATGGAGAGGTTTGAAGTCATATGAGGTTTCTCCTTATGAAGAAATTAACTTATGCATTAGGTAGGGTTTATTGAAGGAACAGAATCATTATAAAATACATATATAATTACAGAAGGGACTTATTAGGCAGTCTTACAGGATCAGAAGGGGAGATGTCCCAATGGGAGTCTGGGGAATCAGAGGTAAAAGAATCTAAAATGGCCATTTGTATGTGGAAGGGCTAGAGGATCCAGTAGTAGTCAAAAGTTGAAGGCCTGAAAGCTCACTACAGAGTCCTGTACAAGTGTGTGTTAGAAAGCCGAAGGATCTACACTGGAAGGCTGAAGAGCCTGTACTGGAAGCCTGAAGGATTTAGAGATGAACATCCCAAGGCGTCAGGAAAGACCAGAGCTCCTCCTAAGAAAAAAGGGAAGACTTCCTTCTTATTTTCCTTTTCATTCCATTCAGGCTACAAAACTATTGGTTGGTGCCAATATCTTGGGTTAGTCCTCCCTTTCAGTTTTAAGAGTACATGTCAATCATCCAGACTCATTCAGAGCTTTACTAATATGTTAGGTGGTTCTTATTCAAGGCAAGTTGATTTACCACAGGTAATGATCACAGTCCATTTCTTGTCAACTTAACAACCAGACACATCTCCTTAATCTGTACTTAATCTCCAAATATAATAGCAATTTCATAATTATGCCTACTGTGATACAACTTTCTTGCATATGGATGGAAACCCATTAATTCTTCCCCAGAATAGAAGGCAAAGGTTTTCTTTGGGTAATGCTTACTCTTCTAACATTCTAGAGTTTAAACATTATAATACAGATTTAACAATGTTTAAGAATTGATATTAAGTCTATCAACATTATGTTACAAAGATTGAAAATGGATACCTTCTTAATATATGCAGAAATATTTTAATAAAATAGGAAAGAAATACTCATGATGATTACAATCCTCATTTCGATAGCTGGTCATGTGACCATAGTTGGTATTTATAACTATCTTCTTGTACTGGCCACTCAGTATTTCCTTGGCTTTCAGCAAGAATCTCAGCAGGTCTTATTTCCTTACTTGGTAGGATGATCCATACCTTCATTTCTGAAGGTTCTGGACCATTTGTCATCCTGTCAGTGTTGGGTTGTAGTTTCCCATTTACCTTAGTAGCAGGGCATGGTAATACTAGGAGGTGCCCTAAGATATCTCCTATACTCCAAATATATTCTTTCTTCTTATTATTGTGGAGTAGTAGTCCGGTTTCCCCTTGGTAGTCTGGATCAATTACCCTCATCAATACCATAACTCCCTTTTTAGCTTGTTTCTCAGGCACGAGGAGCTAAAAAATGACCAGAGAGAAGTCTTAGTTTCCAGTTTGAGGGAATCCTTGTGCTTACTAGTATAAACCCTCCCCTCTCTGGAACTAAGACTTCTAGGCCAGCAGAGCATAAGGTTGCAGGACAGTAAGAAGGTTTTTGTTAGTGGGTCACTAGGGATGGTGTTGAATGGTATCATCCCCACTTCCAGCTCTTAATTCCTGGGAGAAACAGTACAATACAGTGGATGCTGATTTAAAGCATATACCGCCTTCTGCAAGACCTTGCTCCAGCCCTTCAAGGTACTGCCACCTATCCAGCACTGTAATTGCATCTTCAAAGGGCTATGTCACCTTTTTAATCAATCCAGCTGCTTCTGGATGGTGAGGAACATGGTAAGACCAGTGAATTCCATGAGCTCAATTTCTTAAACATTTTATAAGCACAGCTTCACTTCATTTTTGTATTGCACGATGATATGGAGAGGTTTGAGGTCATAGGAGATTTCTCCTTATGGATAACTTAAATATTTTGACTGAATACTCAAATTAGTCACTCTTTCCTCAAATATTAATTTTTGATTTTCCTATTCATCTCCACTCTCAATTCCTGTTACCCCAAGACAGTGACTTTCAACTCCTTTAAATATACTTTTTGGTATATATCTGTGTCTCATGTTTTTCTCCTAGAACAAGAATAAGAAAACATGTTCAAAATCATTAAGGAAATGCAAATCAAATCTATATTGATGTCATTTCACTCCAGTTGAGCAGCTATTATTTAAAAAAAAAGCTATCCTTGCTGGTTAGAGAAGAAAGGGGAATTCTCCTATGTGGTTGTTGGGGATGTGCAATACTACAGTCATGGAGAACAGTTTAGCGGTTCCTGAAATAAACTATAAATATAACTATCATATCCTCCAACAATTCCACTGCTGGTTTTATATTCATTATATGCATTGATGGGGATTGGGGACTTGGTGAGCTTCACAGAATTATTAGGAGACTTGGTCTTTTCTTTGGGAGCCTTTTCACTTTTGTCTGAGAGAAACTCCTCATTTGTGAGATTGGGAAAGGATTAAACATAGCTGCCAGAATTCTGGGACCTGAGGAGAAAAAGTTGGAGTGTTTTCCGTGTTTCTTTAAGTACATTTGCTTCAACCCCACCCAGAGGGTGTTCCTGATGTCCCCAGATCTACAGTCCATTTGTCTGTTCAGGTTCTCCAGACACCTGCCTTGGCTCAGGAGAAGAGACTTCATGGATCCTTGGAGTAGGGAAGGGAAGGTGGGGTTTTAATACAATGAGTTGTGTTTTCAACTTACCCTGCACTTTTGTCTTCAGAGGTACTTATTACCTTCAATATTTGAGTTACCATGAAAGCAATCATTGAGTAATCTTGTGAACTTTTTCCAAGAACTAGTCTAAGTTTCAGCTTTCTCTGATTGGCTCTGTCAATTACTACCTGCTGTCCAGTCCCAAAATGTTTGCAACAAGATGTCCTTTCCTCTTAGTCCCCTTGTGTGGCCTTTTTATTTCTTTAACTGCATTTTAGTAAGGCTTCAAGAAATAGGTCAAGACATAATTCCATCTGTGACAGCCATGAAGACATACTCTTTAGATGTCCCGCTGCAGGGAATATAACTGATGGAAGGCCTCAGCTGTCATGCTCAGAAACCCAACACTAGATGCTCCCACTCAATGGCAGATACTAAGGCAGGCCCATTCCTGGGAGATGAGAGTTCTCTGGTGGATGTTGTTGGATAGAAGACTCTCTGCTAGCCTTATTAATATAGTCTTAGAAGTGCATTATAGTGTAAGACCTGAGTTCCTTCTTTCTCTCCCCCTCCATTCTTTCCTTTCTTCTCTTCCCTTTTTCCTCCATTCTCCATGTCCCCTCCCTTCCTTCCTCCTTTCCTTCCTTTTTATTTCCATCCTTCCATCCCTCTCTTCACAGGAATCACAATTATATCTACCCTCAAAGGGTTCATCCAGTCTCTTCTGTATCCCTCCTCCTTTTCTGTTACAAATGTAACAGCTCCCCTCCTCTCCTCAGTCTCCTGTGTACTGAATCCCTTTTAAATGTCTGATTCATGAAGAACCTGGACTAATATGCCATTCAACACTTTTACTTGGAAATCAAGATTTCTTCTTCTAGATTTGGAATCTAGCATCTTTACTAAGATATAATTGTTACTGGTTATTTTCATTAATATGTCCTAAGGCATGAAGATGTGCCTTTTTGGTCTTTTGATTTATGTCTTATTTCTGGGAACTTTTTGAAATTATATCTATGTTTCTGTTCAACTATTTGTTTCTTTGCTTCAAGTATATGAGTTATGCATGTCTAATATTAAATTTTATCCTATATTTATCACTTTACTTTAGTTGTTTATGTTTATTTTTAACCCTCTTCTATATCCTTTGCTTTCAGAATTAACTATTTTCCTTTATTCTAATGTAACTCTCATTTCTATGCAATTGTTCTTTTCTCTTCTACACATCTTTTATTTTTTTCTCTTTTCTCAGCATCTTTCCCCAAACTCTCATGCATCTGCTTTTAGCTCTTGTTTTATGTATATGATTATTTTATTAAATGTTTTAGTACATGACAATACTTTTCTTCTTTTTGGTTCATAGAAAATCTGGGAGATAGTCTCTATTTACCATTTATGCTATGGTTTTTCCTATTCCTGCACTAGTTTTCCTCTCCATCCTCACCCCCTGCCTCTCTCATATCTTTCTACAAATTTAGTGTGATTATTATTATTGGATGAAAGAAATTTTTTACAAATTGGTTATGTGCAGGCTGCTCATAGTGCAGAGGCAATGTAGTATTGTTCTGACTCTGAATTACAGCTCTGCCAAATAATAGCTGCATGGCATTATTTCTAGAGTAGAGAAATAATAGCATTTATCTCATTGAATGCTTTGAGGACAGGTACATGAGTTCATGACATGAAAAAGTATACAGATAAAACATGTACACTAGACTTAGTAAGAACATGATAAATATTATCTTTAAAAATGTCATCTCGCCATATATTTTGGCACTTTCACTTTATCTTGCCTGTATCGGTCATACCTTCCTCATTTTTTGTAATTCAAAGTTACATGTACCTACTAAATTTGGGTAAGATAGAAATGTTCGTGGAATATTTTTCTTCTTGTTTTTGAATGATTTTTGATAGAGAAAAGGAGTGACACAAACAAGGTGCCATCTCCAGTCTCCCACAAATGTGGGGTCAGAGAAGTTCTACTGAAACATAATATTTAAATGAGAAGTCACATAACATAATATCCAAAGTGTCCAAAGTACAAGTGAGAATTTTCATACCAGGAACCAGGGATATTTTGAATAAGGAAAGGCAACAAATAGACACTAACATGTATGCTGGAATTATCTAACATGGTGCTTAAAATAGCTGCCATAAAAATGTTTCAACAAGCAATTCTGGCATGCTTGAAACAAATAAAAATAGAAATCCTCAAGAAAAGGAGATAAAAAGAAGAATCAAGTGAAAATTTTAGAACTACAAATACAGTCACAAAAATTTTTAAGCTTATGAGATCTCAGTGTCTCAACAGCAGAATGAATAGATAGAGGAAAGAACAAGTGAACTGATTTAGACAATGGAGAGGAAATAGATTTTAAAATGTGATCTGAGTATCAGAGACATGTTGGACTATAATAAAAAATTTAATATTTACATTATTAGAGTCTCAAAATGATTGGATGAAAAGAATAAGGATGGGAGGGTACCCAAAGAAATATGGCTGAAAATTCCCCAAACTTGGGAAAAGATTTAAGTCTATAGTTTCAAAAAACTGAAACGAAACTCATAAAGGATAAAACCAGAGAGACTCATGATGAGGCACAGTGCAGGAAAATTTCTAAAAACTGTAGACACTGAGAGGCTGAGGTAGGAGGATCACAAGATTGAAGCCAGTCTGGGCAACTTAGCAAGACTCTGTCTCAAGAATTTAATGAATATTTTTTTTTAAGTGCTGGGGATGTAGCTCAATGTGAAGGCCCTGGATTCTACTCCCAGTATTACAAAACAAACAAACAAACAAAACATTAAAACCAAATAAAAATTGAAATGAGCATCTCATAGAAGAAAAACAATTGGAATAAAAGCAGATTTCTCATTAGAAACCAAGGAGAACAGAAAGATGAGAGATATTAATATCAGGATTTTGATCTTCTTTCCTTTTTTCTTTCTTTCTCTTTTTGGTGGTGGTTGGGTGCTGGGGATCAAACCTAGGCCTTGCTAATGCTAAGCAAATGATCTACCACTGAGCTACATCTCCAGCCCAGGATATCATTTTTTAAGTGCTGAAAGGAAAGAACTATCAACCCAGAATATTTTTTTCAACAAAAATATACTTCACTAATAAGTGAGAATTTAAGACATCTCAGATTTTCTCACATGCAGACCTACTCTACAAGAATGGCTAAAGGAAATTCTTGAAACACACAAATAAAAACAACAGTAATAAGAAAAGAAGAACTCTTAGGGAATCAGGAAAGAAGAAAGAACAACAGAGCCGGTCCCAGCACCCGGAAGGAAGCTCCCCCACTGCCATCCCAAGCTTCTAGGCCAGAGAAGCTGAGCCGGTCCCAGCACCCAGAAGGAAGCTCCCCTGCTGCCATCCCAAGCTCCTAGGGCAGAGAAGGTGAGCCACATGGGCGCCAGAAGCACACAACCCCC
>NW_004624853.1:4237716-4332782 GCF_000247695.1 Heterocephalus glaber | reverse complement strand
TAAAGGTACAATTCCCAATCAGAAATGTAATTGTGTTGTATACCTACAATGTACCAATAAAAGAATTTAATACAAAAAAAAAAGAAAAGATGACATATAAGAAATACATCACAATAAACATGGAATTCAGGTATTGAAGCAATTGAACTTGCTGATCTTAACATTAATTGCGTATGTCAGTCTCGTGACTAAAATATTGCCTGTAATATATAATTGTAGATCATAATGCCATTGGATAAAATGTGATGAGTGGAAACACAAATGAGTGAGAAAACAGAAATATAAAGTGGGGCAAAGTAATAATAAGAACAACAATACCAGTAGTAATAGCAGCAGTGGTAATGGTAGTAGTTGAAGCTGCCACTTGCTGAACACATAGGATGTGCCAAGCAGAAAAAGAAATGCTTTCCATGAATTATCTCATTTGGTGCCCTTAACGTCTGACTTCTAGAGAGATTCGGGAATCTGCCCATGGTCATACAAGCAATCTATAGCAGAAAACTGAATCTTTGATTTCTAAGTAAATCTTTAGTTTCTTATTTAGAAAATTTCCAAATAAGAAATCCTTCACATATCGACTTTCTAAAGTAGAGAACTATCTTTTAATAGCTTTAACCACCTTATTGAGATTTTTGTTTTCTTTAATAGATTTAGAGAATACATTCAAATACCCTCCAAGTGTCCTCTACAGGATGAAAATTGAGTTTCCTCTATCTTGTTTCTTTCCTCTTACGTTACTTTCATTTTTGCAAACTCAATTTCTTCCCAAATCATTGCAATGGCACCTTTGAGCCCAGCCTAGATTAAATATCCATCTTTATCTCCTCCTGTTTTGCAATGTGACACCCAGATGAGGATCCAAGACTTCAATTTCAGTGCTGACACATATTCTGTCTTTGTCCTTGGCCAATCTTTCTGGTTTCATGCCCTTATTTGTGTAAAGCTAGCAGTGAGAATAGTCAAGGCCCAGTAAACTTAATTTTAAGCCATTAGAAAAGTCTTCGGCAAAACACTGGATGAAAGTGTCAACTATTAATGAACATTTTTATCTCTTCATCATGAGGCAAATTTGCTGAATTATTAATATAATCTAAACTCCTATGAATAGTTCACTAGCTCCTAAAATTCACACCAGCCCACCTGTTATGTTGAAGGCACAAAGCAGGAATGCTCCTCAACACTGTGTGGCCCTCTATATAGCTAAAGGCAGTAAATACAAAAATCTAAAGGGAACTGGTCCTTATGGAAATTTTTTCAATGGTTGCCTGGTTTTAAAAAACAAATTATTTGGTCTAATTCTTTTCAGAGATTGGATTGGAATGTAAGGCTACAATTCCAACGCACCTGCAACTAAGGAAACTCAGAAGACTAGAAGCTTCAGTCTCTGTTTAGATTCATATGTTTATGAAGAAATGGCAGGGAAATGTTTCCAGTTGTGTCCATCCTGTGGTGAAGACTAATGGACCAGAAAGTTGGAGACAGAACAAGACCAATTCAGTATGCTGGAGAGAGAAAACAAAAATTAGTACTCTAATAGGACAATTTAGTACTGGTCTTATATGAAGTCAGAGTGCTTCACATATTTTGACTTCTGATAATCAGTTTTTTTACTAAAGAATACCTCTATTTAGATGGATTTTTCTCAGATGCAAAAGATAAAAATTTAGCTTTTCCAGGCCTGAGTATAATAAATACAGAACCTGCATGAGGATATATTATAGTCATCTCATTGTTTCTTTTCCTTCAGTACAAAAGGACATATCTACATATCTTCTTCAGAGAAGACACACTTTCCCCTATCTGATATTTTTGGGGGGGTCATGACTGGTGTCTGAAGGCTGAGCCCAGTGGGGGATTGGTAAAGTCTCAGATTCACTGTCGACTCTGGCTCATGGGAAGACAGCTGCGGTGCAGCATCAAGTCGTCAGGATTATGAACATATATCCACCTAGGATCTAGTGGGACCTTCAGGAGGTAAAGTTCCGTTCAGTCTAGAATAAGATAGGATGGGAAGTTTTCCAAAAAGGCTTTGTATATGGATTGGAGCTGAGTAGAACAGGTTGGCACGGATTCTGGGAAAAAGCTGAATTTAATTAGACTAGACAGGGAATTTAATACAAAGACATGAATGATTAAAAGAAGTCTGGAATGTCCTACTGATTGTAAATGGTTTGGCATTACTGATCAGGATGCCAGGGATTTAGGAAAGATGGGCCAGAGGTAGGCTTTATCATGTTAGACTTTGCCCTGTGTAATTAGGCAGAGGCCCTGCCAGAAATAGTGTACCCACAAGGAATAATTGAAAAGTTTAACGAGGGGTATATTTATAAAAGGGTAGGCATGTTGAAGAAACCAAAAATCAACGATAAAGCACCCTGAGTCTAATTATAATGGGCATCCTTACCACATCAAGGACCAAAGAGATACAAAGAAGGACCAGGTATTACAGGATTTCCCAACAAGAACACTATTGACATTTTAGACTGGGCAAATCTTTGCTGTGCGACTGTCTCAGGCCATGTGGGATATTTCATAGAACCCTTGAACTCTACCCAGGACATGCCAGTAGCACTGCCTCTCCCCCACCTCTATGACAATGAGAAATAAAAATATCTCCAGGAATTGTCAAATGTCCTTTTAGGGGCTAAGTTTTCCCCCACAGAGAATCACCGATTAATAGAAATCTAATGTGCCGAGGGACTCCTAACAGGAAGTATGAATAAAAGAAATAGAAGACAGCCAGTAGAGAATTATACCTAATGTTTCTCTTCTCTTATTTATTTCTCCATTTCACCAGTTTTAAGTGGAAGCTGCATAATAAGGAAGCCCACATGAGGTAGACTGCAGAAATCAGATTCCAGGGTGCAGAGCTTGGTGGAGAAGGCTGTGGTGTGGATCTAAGAAGGCCAGAAGAGCTCACCCACACACCAGGTTAGGGATCTGGACATCCTACTCTAGGCTGTGCAGACTTTCATGTGAAGATTTCTTTTTTCAGTTTTGAAAAAATATATATATACACACTACATATACATACATATATGTATACATATGTATATTTATACACATATGTATATATTCTTTCACAGGTTTCACAGCAAGCAAGCAGTCTCTTTTTTAAAGAAGAGCTATTTCATTCCAGGCTTTTGTTACCTTTCTAACATTGGTGGCTTGTTAGAAAATTGAATCATGTGCAAATTTTCATCTTCTGCTCAATTAATCACATTTCTCCAGAATGTAGGATGTGATTATTTCTTTAAAAAAAATTGTCTTGTTTAAACATTGTCTCCAGAGATGGGATTGCCTCAAAGACACCTTGAACTGAGTGAGTTGGAACCATGGAGGTGTTTCCCTACTTTCAGTGGTATCCCATGGCTCCTTTGTGTAGTATGGTCTTTGAGTAGTATTAGGCCAGTTGACACAGGAAAAGTAGCATATGCAAATTGAATTCCTATGCTGAACTGTGGCAGCTGGAGACACCAGCGTATTGGAAAACATCCTCTGGGCAAGAGCTATTGGACTGGATTTCAGAAATAGTGACCTTGCATCATGAACAATGATTACTATTACAGCAAGAATTTGCACTATGCAATGGGGCTCATTTCTATATTTCTTGAGTTTTAGTTTGTACATTTGTGAAATGTATTACACTAAGTTCTCTTCACCTACAAATGCAGAAGTTCTATAAAGGGTAGAAGATTTCTGGTTTTGTTTGTTCTGTTTTATTTTTCCTCTCCAGAATTGACCATCCTATAAAGCCCAGGGCCAGAGGTCTGAAGTAGTATTTACAAACCTTCTGGACTTAATTTCCACCATTACACAAAGAAGAATATATTTTCTATCAGCCCCAGTGAAATCACATCAAACTACAAAGCTTAGAAAAGAGATTCTAATGCTTTTTAAATAATTATTGAATTTTTGGAAGAAAGATCACAAAAGTAAAATGCCTTTTAATCACATGATAAGATCCATATGATTTATGACAACTGTTGCTGACTTTTTAAAAATAAATTTTATTTTATTTTATCCCATTCCCCCTCAAGCCCCCTCCCCCCCCTTCCCCATGTACAAAAGCTGTTTCCATTTTTCCCTAATTTCACTTTTTTTCTTGTTGCTTCCTTCCTTTCTCCCTCCCTCCTCCCTTGTTCCCCTTCTCATTTGAACACTTTCTTCCCGTTTCCCAACATCCTTTATACCTGATGATGACTTGGATCACCAACTCTATTAGTGTTTGACAGGTTTCTGCACTGGAAAGTTACCTTTTTTCATAGCTCTTTTCCTACTGTAGTCTTTGGAAGGAAGTCACTATGTGCAGCACATCCTTCAGGAGTGGAGGGGGCATTCATGCTCCCCCTATTTTGGGATGGAGTATTTACCTAATTTACTCAGGATTCAGCACAGATTTGTTTCTTCTTCCTCAATTATTAGTTTATCCAATCATTTATTTTCATCGTTATGAACTCATGGATACACTTATTTTATACTTTGAGTTACAATCTAAAATTATTTACTTTATTGTTTAAATTATTCCAATTTTGGCCTGGCTGGTTCTGTATGTCACTTTGCCATTCATCCATCATTAGGGTCGGTTCTTTCTTTTTTGAGCACTTCCTTACTTTGTGGCACTACAAGACACTCCAGATTGTCTTAAGTATTTCTTGCCTAGGTCTTAGAATTAGCCATGACTCCAATAAGCCCTGGTGCCTTTTACTGGGAGATAGTATTTAAAAGCCAAAATCTGGGTGGCGTGTAGTCACTGCTATGGAGGCATTTTTTTCAGACTCTTGAAGCCAACAGAGTGTAGGAATGTATGGGTTTGTACAAACTCATGCGAGTGCTTATAAATATATCTATGAATACTTTGTGTAAGCATCTGTATCTATATTGAGTTAAAAGTGAGTTTATATTGCCTGTTCCTCTGCATGTCTATAAACTCCCGGTCCAATACAGAGAAAACTAGCTCCTGTCATCTGCCATTGAGTTGCTTAATTGTTGGATTCCAGAGTCATGTACAGCAATATCAGAATTGTTAATCTCTACCCCTGCGGGAGGCAACTCTATCAATACATGCTGCGTCTCTCCTATGTGGCTCTATCTCTTCCCAAAGTTTCTTTGTAAATTTATTTTCCTCACTTCCTTCAGTGAGGTTTTGTACATTTATAATACAGTTCCCTTTCCAGTATGCATTCTTATCTGGAATCTGCAGCTTTTGAAATAATTTTAGAAATATACGTGCATTAAGATGTATGTATGTATTCCATGTTAACATAGAAGTAGCCTTTGCGTTGTGTACTTCTGTGGGTTTTGACAAGTGGATAGCATATAACACTCCCCATTATGGTACCATACAGAACAGTTCCACCACCCTTTCTTTACTTTTCTCTTCCTCCTCCCCCTGATGGAAACTGCTGACCTTTTTTATTGTATCTATAGATTAGCCTTTTCCAAAATGTCATATAGCTGGAATCATACAATTTGCAGTCTTTTCAGATTTTTTTTAGCAATATGTATTTAATTTTCCTCCATGTATTATCATTGCTTGGTAGCTCATATCTTTTCACTGATAAATAATATTCCATTATATGGATGCACCACAGTTTATATTCATCTACTCAAGGATATCTTGTTTGCGTCTAAGTTTTGGTAATTATGAATAAAGCTATAATAAATATCTGTATGCAGATTTTTGTGTGGATTTAAGTCTTCAACTCAATAGGTAAATACCTAGGAACATGATTTCTGGGTGATATGGTAAGACTATGTTTAGTTTTGTAACTGTTATTATTCAGATTTAAAATGCCCCCCAAAGTCTCGTGCATTTGGAATGTGATTAGATCATGGGGTGCTATACTCATCAGTGGATTCATCCACTGATGAGTTCAGTAGCTCAGGGCTGTTAGGAAGTGGGGCCTGGTTGGAGGAGGGTCACTGGGGTGTGACTTGGGGAGTGTATTCTTGTCCCTGGCTCCACCCTCCTCGCTCTGTCTCTCTGTTTCATGGCTGCCATGGGGTGAGGGGCTGTTCCTCTGCCATGCTGCTCCACCAAGTTGTTCTGCCTTGGAGCCAACCAACCATGGACTGAATCCTCTGAAAACCTTGAGCCAAATAAACTTTAAGTCATGGGTGTCACATATTGTGTCTCAGAGATGAAGAAGCTGGCTAATACAGTAAGAAGCTGTCAAACTATTTCCCAAAGCAGCTGACCCATTTCGTATTCCCAATAACAATAAATAAGAGTTCCTTTATTGTCAGAGTTTTACATTTTAGCCATTCTAATTGGTGTGTAGCTATAGCCTGTTGTTGTTTGAATTTCCAATTCTCTAATGACATGAAGTATTGAATATCTTTTTATATTTGCCATCTTGAAATCTTTTTTGGTAAGACATCTCTTTAGATCTTTGCCCATTTAAAAATCAGATTGTTTGGCATCTTATTGTTGCATTTTAACACCACTTAATATTTTTTGGAGAACAGCAATTTAACAGATAATGTCTTGCAAATATTTTCTCCCAATCTGTGGCTTGTTTTTTCATTTTAACAGTATCCTTTACAGTGCAGCAGTTTTAAACTTTAACTTGGTCTCACTTGTCAACTTTTTCTTTCATGTGCCATGCTTTCAGTGTTGTATCTAAAAACTTATTGTCAATCCAAGATTCACCTAGATTTTTTCCAGTGTGATCTTCTAGAAGTAGTACACTTTGGACTTACATTTAGGTCTATGATCTCTTTTGAGTTACTTTTTGTGAAAGGTTTAAATTCTGTGTCTGGATTTCTTTTGCATGAGAATGTCCAGTTGCTTCATTAACATTTGTTGAAAAGATTATTATTTCTTCATTGAATTGCTTTTGTTCCTTTGTCAAAGATCAATGGACTGTATTTGGGTGGGTGGGGAGGTACTGGGAATCGAATTTGGGACCTTGTGCTTATGAGGCAGGCGGCGGAACCACTGAGCTAAATCCCCGGCCCCTTATGGACTGTATTTGTACGGATCTATTTCTGGGTTCTCTGTTATGTTCCATCAGTTGCTATGTCCATTTTTTGCCTTCACCATGCTGCCTTGATTACTGTAGTGCATTTAGAGATACAATGAGGTAAATGGGAGTTGAAAGGGAACTATGAAAGGGTGCTATTTTGTTGGTTGAATGTACTGCATAAAATAAGTTTCTGAATTCCACTCACAGAACTTTGTCTGCCAACCATGCAAACAGTCATTTGAAATATTTTTCATTCAAGTTTGTCTGACTTTAGAAGTCTGATTCGAAGAGCCTAAGCAGAAACTTCACTCTTAATCCTTCCTTTCTCTGGTAATGTCTTGTAGTAGGATGCAGTGTAGTGTGGTCCAGTTGCACCTAATACTTCACAGCACAGAAATTAGGCTGTAAGAGATGAAAGTTTAAGGTGATGTTTTACTTGTGACCACCACAGGTACACAACGCAAAACATTAAGAACTGCTGACATTTCAATAAAAGAGAAGTCTATTTTGTTGTCTGTTTACTTTTTGCTCAGCAGTATCAACTTGTAAATGTCTAGTATATTACACCTACCCATATGACCCATGACTAAATTGCCACAGGAGGATGACAAGGAAGATTAATGTTTAGTAATGATGTAGGAGACACAAGACCTGACTTCTCCAGGACTTCTTATCTCTATAGTGTTCCAGTCTTTCAAAAAGATAAAATTCCAGCCGAAAGAGTCCACCCTCTGGCTCAGACTATAGCAGGGCAAACTTCTAGGGGTTTGGTTGGCTGTCCTGGCTGGGCCTCTTATCTTCAAGGTCTCTAAGAAGACTGGTTTGGGTCTTTACCTATGCAGACCCAGGGCTAGGAAAACTAAGGTAAATCCCAAGTGTGGGTCCCCCGTTTGAAACAAAATGAAATGGACTCAGGGTCTGTTTGGAAAGACTTTTTAAAAGTGAATCTTGTTCTGAAACACCTTTAGCAGCTTCTTGTTGTAGTTGTTCATGAGTAGAAGTGTGTCATACACATACAATTGTACCTGTTGGCTGTACCAAATGTCTTCCTTTCTCCCCACTCCTGAGAAATTAAAAGCTGCTCCTGAGGTTGGGACATTAAATCTGCTATGGCTCCTATGGCTCTTGGAATAGAGATCAGCACAAATGTGGAGCTGTAAGGAGTCTCTCGGCCCCAGGGCTGACTGAAGGGGGCTGTTTGGGCATGAGTGACATGGGATAAGTCACACTTAACCCTTCCTCCTACCTCGGCACCGAGAAGGCTGAAATCCTTTCCCAAAGGAAGCTTCTTTCCTTAGGAGCCAAGGCTCTTCCAAGAACATTCTTCAGGATGAGAAATTAAGTGAACAGTTCTGGATGGGCCTCTAAGCGCCCTGGAGAGCTGCTGGTGCAAGTCTCTGCTCAAAGGCTAAAGAATCTGGAGTCTGATGTTCATAGGCGACAGCAGCAGCAAAAATGCATCTACTCAAGAAGATTTGAGTACAAATGTGCTTTAGCAGTTTTCTGGGCATCCCTCGATCCAGTCAAGATGACAACCAACATCAACTATCACAATACTTGTTTTATAAAAGGTTTCATGCTTGTTTCCTTGGCTATAAAATTCCAATGATATTACTAACCTCTAATGAGAAAGTATCGAACATCCAACCAAAATAACAGCAAAATACTTCACAAAATTGGCGAGTTTTAGGAAATCATTAGTGATTCAATTATACAACCATGTAATGTTTATTTCTGAACGGAAATACTACAGTTACTTCTATGAAATGTCAATGTGATGGTTTAAATCTGTTTGAAAACATGAAAATTGAAAAAAACCAAACAGTTGAACATGAATATGTTCTCCTGCCTCTACTTCTTCTACTGAAACATCAGGCCTAGGTGCTGTCTTGGTGGGCTAAGGTTTAAGATGAGTGCCAGTGACCTTTTGTCATTTTGTCACTTCAAGGTCTTTGTCCATTGTTCCCTCTGACTTATGTGCCTCCCATCTCTAGTGAATTTATTTTTTAAGTGCCTCTAAAAGCAGTATTTTATCCACTATGACTTCTCTGCTCCCTTATTCCCTCTTCCGTGCTCCCAAAGCACATGTGCTTTTCCCAGCATGCCTGTAAGGTCATGTTTTAGACTGTGGTTCTTCTCTCCTGCTTTAGGCCATGAGCCCTCTGTGGGTGACCTTGTCTCATTCATTATTTCCCTGGTGCTTTCCACAGTGCCCTGGATATAGCACATCCTTAAGACTTACTTGCTAATTGAAAACAAAATGCAATCATATGAACAAGTCAAGAAGTCAGAGTTGATTTTTCAGGCTGTGCAAGTCCTTCAGGTGATGGAGGAGTCTCCCTTCCCCTTGGAAAAGCAGTGCTTCCATTTTCTCCCCTTCCTCCTGCTCCTTGAGATTGTTGCTAATGTCACTCTGCTTTCTTCCTCCCTCCAACATTCTAAAAATGCAACAGGGATTATAAGTGAGGCACAATGATTAGGAAAGGCTGGCCTTTGGGTCTGAGTAGGGGTCAGGTAAGAAGGTAGGGGCAGTACAGTACTGGAAACGCTCCTAGCTATTCCTTAGAAGCTGAGGGTGCCGAGAAAGACTCAACTGCTGATATAATCTTTGAGGCTGCATCAGGATTACCTAGATGTTTACAAAACAAAAATCAAAACAAACAAACAAACAAACACCCAATTCTAGACCCCTGACTGGGTCAGAATCTCCAGGGAAAGGGCAAGGACCTCTGAATGTTTAGCTCCCTCATTCTAGTACATCAACCAGCTTCTGAGCCAGTTCCTAACTCTGCTCTCTCTGTTCCAAGTAATTGGCTCTGAGGTGAGCAAAAAAGGAGAAATGAGAAGATGAGTCTTGGAAAACTTTGAGGAGTAGCTGAAATAAGGATTTCTTTAGTTTTGGTGGCTTGGAGGGAAGGGAAACTGCAACAGCTCACTGTACAATTGATGAGGAAATTGAGTCTTAGCCAAAGCCACAGAGCAGGTAGTAGAGTTGGGATTTTAATGCAAGCTTGTCTCCTTCCCACGCATGTCACCTTATCCCTTGCAAGATCCTGTCTTCCATACGGGGAGCAGATATCCATACTTCAGAGCCTGCCGGTAGTATAACTGTGAATTCCAAAGAATGTTAAGCTAATGGCCATGTCCAGGTAACAAGGGGGAAATCTAGAAGCACAGCTAGACCAGTCCCACCCGCCAAAGCCCTTGGAACATCTCCAAAGCTCCTTTTGGGCCTCAGTGGGCTGGTGCCTTTGCCTTTGTGTTGGTTCCCCTCACCATAAAAAGAAAATAATATTTATTTACCTTCTTCCTAACACTGCAATGGAATTAATTGGCTTCTATTTATTGTTTCCTTTGAAGATGAAAAGCTCTGCATAAAAGCTCTCATCATTATTCCGCATTTCTTGATTCTATACACAGATCTGGAATTATAAATTTTTAAGATCCTTCTTTTCCTCTATTTTCTGCTGTTTCTAAACTGGTTGGGGCCAGGAATTTCTTGAACTTTCCAAACTGGAAATGGTTTCAAGGATCTAATTGGTGGCTGCGATTAAAGGGTGGTTGGAAAAAAGCATGTCTGAACAGAAACTTCAAGCCTTCTGAGGTCTGCCCTTCAACCTGGAATTCTGCGGCTGTCTCAGCATTAGCTTTGACCTTGGGGTGTTGTACCATTTATTTATAGCCTCAGACCTCCTGGCCCTTCAACTCTCCCTTACCACCTCCCTTCCCTTCCTCCTCCGCTTCTCCCCACAGGCACACAGTGAGTCTGAGACGTCGGAGGAGGACGAAAAATTATTTTTATGCATTAATTGGCATTTTAAACTCTGCTTCACAGAAGTGTTCAGTGTTGTGAAATATCTGCTGTTTAACATGCTGATTTTTACCCTTTGCAAAAAGTAATCATATATAATGAAAGAGAATACTTGTAGTTTTTAGTTCTATGAAAGTAGTAAAATTCAATACTGCTTTCAAGATAACAGTAAAAATATGACCTCTTCTTAAACAAATACATTTAAAACAATATAATTTGGTGGGGAGGACTGGAGGGGTTGAAGGGAGGGCTGGGCAAGGGTGAAAAACAAGAACCAAGAGAGACTATGTAAAGGTGCAAATTTCCAATGATGAATGTCATTATATTGTATACCTAAAATGTACCAATTATTAGAATGAATAATTGATAATGCAAAATAGGAAGAAAAGGTCCAAAGGGGTAGGGGTAGTGGGAGGGGCAGGGGAAAGGAAAGAAGGGAAAGGAAAAAATGATGAGAAATGGAAAAAATGGAAATAAAGTCTTTGCAAATAGGGAAGGGTGGAGGGTGTGAAAGGAGGTCTAAGAATGGGGAAAAAAATAAGAGCCAAGATGCATTATGTCAAGGTACAGTTCCCAATAAGAAATGTAATTGTGTTGTATACCTACAATGTACCAATAAAAGAATTTAATACAAAAAAAAAAAAAGAAATAGAATTAAATGCAAGAAGTATGTTTAATTTGAAACCTTGAAAGCTGACCATTCTGGCCAGACTCCAGCTTCAGTTTCTTGAAGTTGAATAATATCTCAGAGTAACATTGGCAGTTAGCTGAGATGAGAAGCTGGAGCACTTGGTCTTTGGCATCCAGGAGTCCAAATGTATATGCTTCCCTGGGCTCCTTCTGTCACTCTGTTCCTGTTAGACACAAACAGGATTTGTCCCAAACACTTTCCATTTGTGCCTTCCCCAATTTGCATGGCAAAAGAGAAGGAGGGAGGGCAGCAGACAGGACTCCTAAGGTCTGTGGGTGGCCACCAGGCAACACCATAGAGAGGTCAAGGCCAGAAAATGATACACACATTGCATTGTGGTCTAGGTCTGCTGGGGGCAGGGAGGGGGCACTCATCTTCTAATTCAAGCAATTTTATATAGCAGCAGATTGAACATCCTTACTCCAAGAATTCCTGATTCAAAATGCTCCAAAATCTAAAACTCCTTGAGTGCTGAAAGGGTGCCACAAGTGGAAAATTTCCCACCATGAAAACTTTGTTTCACGCTCAAAAATGTTAAAAATATTAAAAATGTTGCATAAAGTTATCTTTGTGTGTGTAAGTATGTATGAAACATAAATGAATTCTGCATTTAGACTTGGATATTCTCCTAATGTATTACGTAAATGCAAATATTCCAAAACTTGAAAAAAATCTTAAAATCTGAGTTACTTCTGGCCCCAAAATATGTGTTTATGTACAGCAAAAATAATACATTACAAAGGCTTGTGTAGCCTTGCATGTGCAGTCTGTCCACACAGCCTAAGTTGGAGTCAGAGCTCGGAAGACTGATGAAATTCTAACAAATTCAACCCCTGACTATGTGGGAGCAGGACTGTGTTCAACGGCAGCAAATAATCCTGACTGTCCTCCTCAGGCTCTAAAAAATAGAGGACCGTCTTCAACACAAAAGCTGGTGGGTCTGCCGCCTGCCTTGCAAGCGCAAGGTCCTGAGTTTGATCCCCAGCACCAAAAAAAAAAACAAGCTGGCTGCAGTTAATGCCTGATAAGGCTACTTTATTTTTTCCAACCAAACAGAACTAGAGGTCTTCTAGGGACATTTCCTCTACTTAAAACCATCCAACTAGGGGAATGAGCTATTAAAATTAAAGAATTAGTCAGTGCCGCGGTTGACACTGGGATTACTGTCTGTCCCTCAACCTCAGCACACTTTCAGGGTGCCCTCCCTAGATTTCTAGATTATCCAAAGGGTTGGGGTTGATAGCCAACCTCTGATAGTTCCCAAATCTCTGCTCCTTGTTTTCCAATTAGGCTCTCTCTTGGGAGGTCACTGTTTGGTACTCATCCTATTGCCCTCTGTATACCTTTTGGGGAAGGGTTTTCTGGAAACACATCAAGCTTATATCTCTTTCTCCAAAAGGAGAGGCTGACACCATAATTAATCTTAACAGAGGCTCTGTCCTTGTAAAACTAGTTCCTACACAATTACCCATCTACCTGTCAACTTCTCTAACCCATTTATCTTACTTTCCAGATTGCCTGAAAACCTCGGAACATATTCCAACACTGGTATTAGTCATAGGCATTCAGCACTTCCCAATAAAATCCACGGGGATCATAACAAGCCTTTCCCCAGCATCAAGCAGTGCTCCCAAAATCTGAGGCCTTGGCTGGCATTCAACCCATAGTGGATGACTCTATACTTAAGAAACTTGTTGTCCGCTGCCCTTGCCCTTGCAATACTTCCATTTTGCCTGTCTGCAAGCCTAATTGAACAAGATAGAGATTTGTGCAGGTTCTCAGAGCCATTAACACTATAGTTATTCCCCAACATCTAGTGGTCTTCAACCTTCATACCCTGTTATCCAGTGTTTCCCCTGAGAACCAATTATTTTCAGCTGTTGGCCTGTGTAATATTTTCTTCAGTATACCAGTATACCCTGAAGCCAGTTTTTCTTTACTTTCATCTGGAAGGTTAAACAGTATACTGCACAGTCCCTCCTCAAGGATATACTGAAAGTCCTACCTATTTTTCTCAAACTCTTGGGCTGACTTGGCTGATGTCTCTTTCTGTTATGATCTAGATCTAAAATGTCCCCTAAAAGTCTCACGTTCAGAGGTCAGGCTTTTGGAAGATGATTGGATCATAGGGGTGCTATATTCATCAGTGTAGTAATCCATTGATGAGTTAGTTCATAGCTAAATGTGCTGCTAGGAGGTGGTAACTGGCCAGAAGACGTGGGTCACATGACCTAGAAGGATATATTCTTGTTTCTGGCTCTTCTTCCCTTCTCTGCTTCCTGGTTGCCATGAAGCAGGCAGTTTTCTTTCACCATGCCCTTCCACTATGATATTTCTACCTTAGAGCCAGCCAACCATGAACGGAATACCCTGAAACATGAGGCAAATTGAACTTCTCCTTTAATTTGAAGGTATCAGGTATTGTGTCCCAGAAGTGGGAAAAATGACTAATAAACCTTCCAATATGGTTCAACCTGACTTTGATATGTAGTTGATTTGCTTTATGTTCACCGTCCCAAGAGACTTGCCTCCCTAACAGCATCCATATGAACCATACCCTCTCCTTCAGAGGGATAAGATCTCAAAGGAAACTTCAATTCTGTGAGGCTTATGTCAAATTTTGGGGTCACCCCTTGACACCTGAGGATCTGACTCTTGTCCCTTCTTTTTTTGAGGGTATCAGGGCTCAAACTCGGGTCCTTGCACTTGCGCAGCAGGTGATGAAACCACTGAGCTAAATCCCTGGCCCTGCCCCTTCTTGTTTTCAAGGTATTTTTGCTTTCCCTGTTCTCTGCACTAAAAAATAATCCAGGGATTTTTAGGACTTGCACATTTCTGTCAGAATTGGCTACCAAACTTTCCTTTGATGTCCCAGGCCCATATATATATATGTATGTATCTCCCAGCTCTATCCAATGGACTGCTAATGGAAAACCACCTTCAAGGTTATAAAAAAAAAAACCCTGACCTTAGCCCCTACTTTGGGACATCCATGTGTTTCCACGTTTATTCATAAACAAAAAGAAAATGCTTTAGGAGTCCTAAAGCTCAACCCAGAGGACAGAGCAGGCCAACAGGTTACTAGAGTCAGCAACTAGACCCAGTGGCTCAAGTGTTACCTCTCTCTCTGAAAGTGGTTGCCGCTGCCCCAATTCATACTAAAGGCACTGAAAAATTATCATGGGCTCGCCACTTACTACCTGTATT
The DNA here is from genome assembly GCF_000247695.1 of Heterocephalus glaber. The sequence goes on along the minus strand of NW_004624853.1, from coordinate 4,318,102 downwards.
CCTCACTCTGGGGAGGCCTCCTTAACCTTTGGGAGGTTGTGGTCCAAAAACATTACAGCGGAAGTCACCTGCAAATTTGCATTTATTATATTTATATAATAAAATACATGATTTTAAATTTATTTTCAGTTATAATGTAGAAATTATTAAACAAAGAAATATAACAGTACTCACCAGAGTTTGTGGTGTCTCTCATATACAACACACTACTGAATATTACAAAAATTACAAAATACATGTTAAAACCAAACTGAGGGTTTAAATGTTATGACTCAACATTAATCACATCCAAACATGCAGCTATTCATGAACTTGAATCGATGCACCCAATATATGCAACACTATTTAACAGTTTGCTTGTATTTCTCAGATCAGCCACGACCTCCCAAGGGTTGACTCACCACAACGAACCACTCTCCACTACTGACCTGACTATGCGATCCTCTTCCTCTCACTTTATCTCACTGTTACCTATATAACCTGCTCAACCCTGTTATGTGGAGTCCTTCCTTGGACCATGACTCTCCTCATGACTACACTGAGTCAACTGATTGACTCCTCACCTGCTTACATCTACAGGAAACCTCCTGTGTGATACAGACTAGAAATAGTAAATGGTAAATCAGCTCCTTCCCAAGGCCAGATCTGGGTTCCTTTCTGAGGCTAGATCTGCAGTCTGGACTCCTTGCCTTTACCAAAGTGAACCTTCTAGCTGAAAACAAGACCCCCAACCTTTTGACTTTGGCCTATGCTGGAAGCAGAAAGAATTTTTAACTAAGCACAACAGGTAACAAACAACAACCATGTCCCTGCCCTCTTGGATGGTATTCAGTTTCCAAGGGCTGTAGCCACCGTTAAAGTTTAGCAACACTCTTCTGCTCAGAGGAAAAAAAGAAAAGGAAATAAAATAGCTGATGCCATTGCCAAAATAGTTTCCTTACAAGAGGCTCTATATATCACGGCCTCGAAAAGCACTCCCATTTCTCCTGCTTCCTTAGCTCCAGATTTACATACGGACAATAAAGTTCCTGTGGTCAAAAAGGGGAAATTTGAGAAAACAGGGCTGTTCCTTTGATAAAAGGAAAGGTCTTTGCATGAACTCAAGCTGGTGTCCTATCCTTCCAACCAGCCTTCAGAAGGAAACTTTATCCTTTATTCATTCATAACTTTACTTGTTGCAATATTGACAAAAGTGTGTTAGCTGACCTTCTATCACTGTAACAAATATCGAGACAATTTATAAAGAAAAAGTTTTATTTTAGCTCACCATTTGGAAAGCTTAGTCCATGTCTGAATGACCTGCTGCTGTGGGCCCATGGTGAGGTAGCACATGAAGATGGGAGTGTATGGTAGAGCAAAACCTGCTTACAGGTTGTGTCATGCAGCAAAAGAGGAGGAGGAAGGGGATGGAATCCCACAATTCCACAATTGGGGTTGCCCCAGTGACCTAAGGACCGCCCAACTAGATCTCGCCTCTTAAAAATTTAACCTTTCAAGCGCAAGGACCTGAGTTCGATCCCCGGTACCAAAAAAAAATTTAACCTTTCCAAAAGCATTACCCTGAGGACCAAGCCTTTGGCACATGGACCTCTAGGAGAACCAAGAAATAACAATGATCTAATAAGAAAAGAATAGGGAAAGCAATATCATCAGAGGCCCTCACTCATGACTGCTCATCAAGTACACCAATATTGTAAAATATGTCTCTAGTATAATCCTAGGAAGATACTTCATGCTTCCATGAATCATTTTCTCTTACCAAATAGTCCAGTCCTTTTTGAAGTATGGCAATTAGATTTAATTCAACTCCCTGTCTCACAGAGTTATAAAAATGTCTAGATCATTGCATGTTTTCATCCTAATTTGAAGCTTTCCTCTGCCACCAGGCCCAGCCATGACAATAGCTAAGGCCTTACTAGCAAACATTATGCCAACCTGGAAGTTCATAGTGACAAATTGTTCAAGATGTTTGCAAAATCTGGCCTACTTGGCTGGGGATTTAGTTCAGTGGTTCCACTGCCTGCCTTGCAAGCCCAAGGTCCTGAGTTTGATCCCTGGTACCAAAAAAAAAAAATCTGGCCTACCCATCAGCATTTCCATTGTGCTCCTCATCCTCCGTTCTCCAGGACATTCAAATGAACCAAGAGAAAAATTTAAAAACCAGTTGGCAAAAATTTGTGTGGCATTTAATCTTCTATAATTCAAGATTTTTTCCTTAGCTCTCTTCCACTTTTGTTTCACTCCTACGGGAAAATATGTTAACTACTTTTTAGATCATTACTGGTCACCCCATGGTCCTAGGCAAAGGACTTCAACCCATGCTCATTAAAGGGCCCTCCTGAAGTGGGAGGAGTAGGGGAAAGGAAAGAAAGGAAAGAAAAAAATTTGAGAAAAGGAAAAAATGGAAACAAAGTCTGTAAATAGGGAGGGGTGGAGGGGTTGAAGGGAGGGCAGGGGAATGGGGAAAAAGTAAGAACCAAGATATATCATGTAAAGGTACAAATTCCCAATGATGAATGTCATCATATTGTATACCTAAAATGTACCAATAAACTTAATGGGGGGAAAAATGGCCCTCCTGCATTACTCCAAGGAGCTTATTAGCATCTTCTAATATAACACTACTTGTTTAAGATTCCTTCAACAGTGTATTCCTGAGAATTCTCACAACTTAAGGCCTGGAGACTATGTTTATTGAAATTATTCCAGCTGATAGGCTCCCTCCAGCCCCACTGGAAGGAACTTTATAAAGTACTCTTGAAGTATTAACTCATGAATTTATACGTCTCATTAAAAGAAAAAAAAGACCCTTGACTCACCTGCCAAGTGGATTCTTCACACAATCACCAACACTGAAGTCAAATAAACCAAAACCAGGAAATCAGAACAAGAAGCAGACAACAGCTGATGTGGACAGCAAGTCCCAGAATTCAGTCCAGGCCAGTAAAATGATCCTGCTTCTGCTCCTTCTACTTTTAGGATTCTCTGATCCTACTCACACCAGCCTCTAGTCATGGAGGGACAACTCTGTTGTCCACCTATCCTAGTCCTTGGCTTCCACTGGAAACCTTATTGATTGCTGGATTTGTCATCTCTTCCCTGTAAATTTCTTCCTAAGGGATAATGAGTGACCCAATTATAATAACTCATTTTATGTAATTCATAAGAAAAAAATCCTTAAGAGATTACCTTGCTTGCCTGTGCTCCCTCACATCTAATATGTCTTTTTTTCCCCCTTACTCCACCTGAGGAATTACCTACAACGCTTTCTGGATCTAACCCTTGTACAACCCCATGGTATGTATGTATGTGTGTATACATACATATATATGTGTGTGTGTGTGTGTGTGTGTGTGTGTGTGTGTGTGTGTATATATATATTTTTTTTAGTATGGGGGATAGAACTCAGGATCTTGAGCCCTGCAGGGCAGGTGGCAGAACCACTGAGCTAAATCCCCAGCCCAGTCTATATACTTTCTTTAAAAAAACAACGTAGTAATACTAAATAATAATCAGAGCACCAACATCCACCTCAGCATTACTCACCTACCCGCTCCAAGTTTTATTCAGTTCTTACAAGAGACTTTCTATAATATCAAACCCCCTTGTACACAGTTTACCGAGGTTCTACCTTTTCTCTGGCATTCTGTCAACTTTGTCTGACTGACAGATCCATCTCCTAGGCTATCCCTAAGGCTGACCTTTTTTTTAATGACATAGTTGTTTATTGTTAACACAATCACACTGGGGAAATTTTTCAAGAGTTAGAAACACCATATTATGACTGTGAGTAGTGAATGTAGCCAATAATATGTTCATCTAGTTCATGAATTTTGTTTTTGGTTCAAAAGCTGAAATGAAAGATACGTTACACATGGTTATATTATGAGCCTAACCCTAACAAACATTCTAAGCAAATGCCTAAAGATCTATTTTTTGTTTTTGTTTTTTGGTTTTTTTTTATATCGGGGATCGAACTCAGGACCTTGCGCTTGTGAGGCAGGCGCCGGAACCACTAAGCTAAATCCCTGGCCTAAAGACCTGTTTTTTCTTTTTGCGATATGGCAAAATTCTTCAAATCTCCAATCAGTTTAAAACTGAAAAGTGTACACAGGTGAGCTCCTAAGGTTCTTTTAGAACAATGAATGATGTATATAAATGGTGTTTTCTCTTTATACAAAATGATTACAACAAAACAGATGAATCAAGCTAATCACAGTAAGGATAATTGATGTTAAGTACAGTACATTTTTATTCTTCATTCTTCAGCATCTCTAAATCTTCATAGATGCTGCTTTTTAGAAGTAACTGTCCAAGTGTGGTTCCTAGAATAGTAGCATCACCTGGGAACTTCATAGAAATGCAAAGTTTTGTATCCCACTACAATCCTGTTAAGTAACAAATCCCAGGGTGGGACCCAGCAATGTTTTAATAATCATTCCAAGTAATTCAGATCCATACTCAACTCTTGGAACAACTGGAGTAGAGTTGGCTCCCACTAGGCTCTGGCATCATTGTTTCCAGTTTCTTCTGTAAAAAGGGACTGGCCTCCTCCAGTAGCAAACCTTGAAAGTATTTTTCCTTTCATAAAATTACTCTTTAATGGTGCAGTTACAGTAAAACTACCCGTACGCCTGGAGTAGGAGGTGCCAATAATATTTTTCTCCCAGTTTAAAAAAATATATTTTTTAATACTGTAGTTACTTAAAAATACCTAATATGTCTGATAACTCCTAACCTGTTTTGGTTTTTGGAAAGCAATTTCAGATACCCTATTGGAAAACTGAATCAGAGTAGGTTTGATATAAGACCAGCAACATTTTAAGTTGGTATTTTTATAAGTAAAAATATATCCCACTCCAAAACAAGTCTACAAATGGTAGAAATTAAATCATTTCATTAGTATTTACCAATATTTACAGTCCTCCTCCCTGTCTACAGTTTGGCTTTCCGTAGCTTCAGCTACCAAAAACCAAATATAGTCTGAAAGTATTTAATAGAAAATGCCAGAAATCATAGAAATTAAATACCTTACAGAATATTATCATAGTTTTTATTATGAGTAGATACTGTTGTTACTCTTACTGTGCCTAATTTATAAATTAAACTTTCTCACGGGTATGTATGTACAGGAAGAAACATAGTATATATGGGGTTCAGTACTGTCGACTTTCAGGCAACCACTGGGGATACTGGAACATAGATAAGAGGGCCTACTGTAGTACATATAATACAGCATTACAGTCTCTACAAATTGTCCTCTTTAAAACCACAAAAGGAAAAAAATATATAAATGCCTCAACACACTTGTGAAGAATAAAACTAGAAAAGAGCTAACCCTTTGATAAACCCTGGGTTTAAATCCTATCTCTATATCAAATATATCTTGGCAGTTTTATCAGTATATTATGTAATAGTCACAACTGGACTAGAGAAGAAATAATTTTTATTAAGAGTCAATGTCCTCTTATACCATTTTCCTAGAATAGCTACTGACATAATCTGATGAAGGAATCTTTAAATGACAGTACATGTTAACCAGATTGCAGTTATTGTCAGAATTCACAAGATGTACTTGTTCTTTGTACCGGTACTATGACAATTGATCATGACCTTTGTACAGTAAACACTGAACTGGTTTTCTCAAGTTTAGCTGCATAAGGGAAGCTCTGAGTCCTTCAATTGATTCCAATGTCCAAGCACGTTTGAGAGCACTACCTTACGATTTCAGCAACTACCTTCTAACCTAGCATACTACAGTAACTGATATATTCAGCATTCTGAACATATCCTGGATTTGACAGAGTCTGGTGTCCTGTTATCCTGTTCTAGTGCCGACTGCTGCTCTAGGGTTAAAGAAGTTGCCTCTGCTATTAAGACTGTCAATGCTTCTTATCAAGATTACTGTGAAAGTTCTCCCTGAGAAAAATCATTCCTTGTGAAACAGATCTGCTTTGACAGTGGTTTGGGTTTCTTAGGACTTCTAAGGCACTAAAAACCCCTTGCAGATATTTCACCACCCCCATATCCAAGAGTCTCTTAACTCTGCATGCACATTAGGAACTGAGAAAGCTATAATGACAACTTCATATCCTCTATCCATCAAATCCCAATCTGTGGTTGTGTGGGCCTATCAGTAATTTTTAAAGCTCCTCAACAGAAGGCTTAATATTAGAATGTCAATTTCTTAATTCATTATCCCATATCTGCTTTCCATTTTCCTGGAGGTTTTAGTATAAAATCTTAAGATTTTACTCATAAGACTTCTGAATTTTGCCCCTAATAAAATGGCAACAGAGCAATCAAAGGATAACATTCTGAAAGTCCAGGATTAACGATGGGTGCATTTGGGTCAAAAGGGTACATACTGCTAAGAGCCAGCCTCAAAACATCAACTTCCAAAGTAGTTTTATCTGAATAAGGATCATATCCAAATGTGAAACTCAAATGAGCCAGTCTCTAAGATGTCTTTAAATTCTTCGAGCTCATCTTGAACAGCTCTACAATTTTGATCAAATCCAGAGCTCCACTTCCAAACCTACTGAATCAGAATCTCAAAAGAGAAAAGGTTGAGAATCCACGTGTCGGGATTTTTTGGTTTTTTGGTTGTTGTTGCTGTTGTTGTTGTTGCTGTTTTTGAGACAGGGTCTCACTAGATAGTCCAGGCTGGTCTTGAACTATGTAGCCTAGGCTGTTCTTGAACTCTCAGCGATCCACCTGCCTCAGCCTCCTGAGTGCTGGGACCACAGGCATACGTCACCACACCCAGCAATCCATGTGTTTTAACAAGCTCCAGGTGATTGCTATGATTAGACAAGTTTGGGAAACACTGTAATGGATATTGAAAGAGCAGGTAAGAAATTCTGAAGTTGTCCTAAGTGCAAGTTATCCATTGAAACTTGAATTTGCTTATGACCCATAAGGGTTACTTAATTAAATGATGATAATAGCAAAATATCTGATTCAAAATCATCTCTGCTCAGATTCACTAACTTTTTGCCAGTGATACTCACCGGGAGCCAGGACAGGAAAGGGGGATAGGTTTATTTCACAACTCCGTTTTAAGTTTCTCATACAGGCCATCCTGGTCAATCATGTCTGTATGCCCATTCCAGCGATGACAGGTGAGGACAGTGGCATTATAGCCTGCAATGGCACTCATTTCCATGGCACTCACAGCAAACCCTATCCCATTGAGGTAATACAGCCAGTCACAGAGCACAATGGCAGGGGGCATTTCTGCGGGGGCCTATACAAAGGATACGCACTCCAGGTCTTCTTCACAGCATAATCATAGGACAAAAAGAACTTCATAATTTGCCTTTTACTAAGAACATCTGGGGAAAATAGCTTCCAAACATATGTTCCATCTGTTGATGGTAGAGGATTTTCCTCTCCTCTTACAGGGGATACAATGCCAAGGCTGATAATGAACAAATCTGAACTATCAATGACTAACACTGTAGACAGGCCAAACTGATTTTTGTCTCCAGAGCTAAATATAGTTGAATTTAATTCTCCCTTAATAAGAGTTGGCACTATTTGTTGGTAGAATTGATCAAATTCCTCAATTGGAGGATCAAAGTTGGGGAAAGTTATATTGGACATTTTTTGATTCAGTGGTGTGGCCACGAACACGATGTCATAGAAGTCTGAAAGGAGCTCAGATCCAGTTTGGTAGACCACTTCATACATCTTTGTGGGATTTCCTGTCAACTTGGTCCTTGTTTTCTCCTGTATAAACCTTACTGAGCCAGATATAAGATTGCCTTTGCAAGCCTTAAGTAGCCTTGAGCAAACAACTTTATTGCCACCTTCTACTGCCCAGAGGCCAGAATCAGCACCAGCCATTGACACTGGCCCCCCCAAAGGCGCTGATGTTTGTGCTTTGGCCATAATTGACCTTCATGATAGGAGCAACCATTTCACTGAGGAATTTCTCAGCGAAGCCTGCTTTCTGCAAGGTTTCATGAAGCGTGTGGTTAAGCAGTCCAAGGAAGCCATCCCCTCCCACAGCATGTAGCAATTTCTCTACACTGCTGAAGGCACAGTCATGAGATTGGTTGCGGTAGAGCCTCATGCACTTGTCTAACACATCTTCTACCCACATATGCATTCGAAGAGTCTGAAATCCACAGTGCCAAACTAATTTAATCATGTTTATTATAAACCAGCTGCTCTCCTCAAACACCAGAGTCTCTCCACTGTATACCTCCACTAGGCCACCTGAAGCTGGAACCATGGAGAGACCCAGGTCTTTGACAAAAGGCTTCATGTGCAGATTTAAAGAATGGATGACAGAACCGCCTGCCTCAAAGTCTCGCCCTTCCACCTTCAGGGTGGCCAAACGGCCCCTACCTCTTGTCTCTCAAAGATATCAGTCTTCACATCTTTCCCAAATTTCTGCCGCAGTTAATAGGCTGATGAAGTGCCACCAATTCCAGCTCCAATAATGGCGATCTTAGCCGGCGGGGCCCTCAGCTGGGAGCTCGCGAGGTGCCCCCAGCTGCACAGCAGCAGCCACAGCCCAAGCAGCCACGACCCGAGCTCCGCAGATGCACGCCCCACGGCCTCTCCAAGCGCGACACAGACCTTCCAGCTCCCAGAAGCACCCCCAGTCGCAGCGCAGCTGCTCGCTGTCCGCCCCGCCCCTAGGCCCAGCTCCGCCCCTTCCTGGGCCGACCCCTGGAACACCCCCTAAGGCTGACCTTTGCTTCAATAATCTCACAAAACTTTTACCCAAAAATCGAGCTCTAAACTTCCAGAATATTTCTGAACTAACACACACCCTCTCAACATGTCTTCATCTGTGGCCCAGCTGCACTCAGACACCATCTCACCCTTCTGCTGAATGTCCTTAGTTGCCTAAATTCCTGGCAAATAAGAAGACATGCTTATTGGGGTGTGTGATCACCCCCTTTTCACCCTCCAGTTTCTGGCCCAAATGCCACCCCATCAAAATCCCCAACCTTCTGAAAGGAGAGGGCTTCTTCTATAAGCTATTACCCTGGTAACAGCTCCTCAGATTACGAGGATGACAGCTGTGGACATTCCCGAAGGTTAAGATTTACCAGGAGGTGTTGGTGATCCCTGTGTCTGGGCTCGATTTGGAAGGATGTTGGAATTCTGACTAGGACATGATACAGCCTGGAATAACTACATGATCAGAAGCTTTTCCCACACTGTTAATAGAATTTCTGGTTCTACAACTTAGCCCAACATGACAGCCCAACAAAGGTCTTTAGATTGCCCTGCTCCTATGGTCCTGGATAGCCGCACCATGTTACATTACCTCCGCATTGGGCAGTGTGTTGTCTGTGTTGCTGCGAATATCTCATGGTGTATTTATATAAATATTTCTAGCCTGATTGAATTGAAAACTTCTGAAATCTTAGAATTAGCTAAGTCCTAATAAGAGTACCTTCAAAGGGTCTTCTCAGCTAGTTAAACTGAATTCTCAGATATTTTCAGCAGGCTTCTCTCTGGCATTTGTTCCCTCTTAAGTTTTCCCCTGTAGTTCTATTGATCTTCCTCATACTACAACTAAGGATTTGGGTTCTCTTTAAGATCATTTTAGCCTGTTTTAACAGATGTTTACAAGAGACACCCACCAAAATCATGGTAGCACCTCAAGACTCTAGTTTCATTTTAATCAGAACCAGAAGCAACTTAACCCAAGAGATTGTGACTCAGATCTAACTGCTATCTGGATGTCCTTCATTAGCAGGTGGCTCCAATTGCTCCACTGGTCACTGCCTAGGTACAAGGATCCCAACAGAGAACTGAATGGACCCAGTGCTGGCAACCAACTATTCTGATAACATGATGGGATGTAACTGCTTTATTTGATGATCAATGCTGTTGATGTCACTTTGGGGGGGGGGCGGTGCCAGGGATCGAACTTGGATCCTTGCGCTTGCGCAGCAGGTGACGAAACCACTGAGCTAAATTCCTGGCCCTTGATGTCACCTTTTGACAAGTTTCTATCAAAAGGGAGAAATGTGAACTTAAGAAAAGAGTAATCTCCAAAAGAGTCCCAAATGGCTAATTTTTCATAAATTTATAATGGAGCCTGTTAGCCATTTGCTGACTGGAGAGTCACACATGTACTCTGTGTTCCTAGAAGAATCACTAACTTCACTTTGCAGCCAGCCCTCACCTGGGCATGTTCCTGTTTCAACTACCAAGACAAACAGCCCTAGGGAGTCTCATTTTGCTACTAGATCTGATCAATGAGCTGTGATCTGCAATCAACCAATCAAAACCAAGCACTTCCCACACACTTACATCCTTCATTTACATAAGCTGACCACACTGGGTACCTGGATGGGAACTTTCTCTGTATAAACCAGTTCCTCCTTTTGTTCCTTCATAGCACTTTCTTTTTATATTGAAGGCTGCTTCTCCCTGTTTTGTGAGCTATTTCTTTAAAAAAAAATCCACAAATTTTTATCTTGAACTCTTTTTCTAGTGAATTTTTGCTGACAAAGGCACAGGAAATTCCTTTACGGGAACTTTCTGGAATATGGCCAGAAGAATTCCTTTCCCAAATGCTTTTCAGAGAACTCATGAAACTTGAAGAACGTTCTTTGGCAGTCTGTTCCAGATGCTGGTAGGAAACCCACTTCCCCAAGTGAGTCAGCCCAGCTCCTTATGGAAACTGGGCCTACCTTTCAGGGTCTGCTATGTCCTTCAGCTTCTGCAGCACCATAGTAAGTGAATGGTTCCCACAACTCAGGCTGTAGGATTTGAAGTTTTTGCTGGTAAATAGATATTCTTCTGTTAAGACTTATGTTTCATGCTTTCAATAACAAATGAAATGCACTCTCCTGAGGAAGTGCATGGCAGGTTGTAGAGGCACTCGACAGATGACACCAGGCTCAGTTGCACTGACACCACCTTCTGGTGAGGCCATGCTACCTGGGCACTCCTAGCCAGGGATGGATGAGCAGACCCTGACCTGGGCATGGGCTCCTCTCATGGCCCCTTTCACTTGGGGATCCTTAGCAGCCATGCTGTTACTAATTAGTTGAGGGTTCTTTGGCTCAATTTGAATAGAAATCACAAAAAGACAAAGTAGAATTTCTTTGGTGTTACCAGCTGTTCTTTCTGTTGGCGGTTCCTAGCATTACCAGGCCTCACCAATACTAGCTCCTCCACCCACTTAAGACATAAATTATGAAAAACCAAAACAATATCATCTACATGAGGTTTTATTGGGGTTTGTACTGCAGCACAAGGGAGGCTGTACATGGGACAGGGTTCTTGGAGGCTCTGGGAGAATATGATGATTAAAGCTTATATAGAAAAAGGGGGCAGGAACATACAGGTGCAGTCAGTGGTGTACTGCAGAATTTCTGCACCATCATGCTAGCTAATCTCGTTTCTTGACTGCCATGGGATGGTGGAGGTGCTCACTACCATCACCTCAGGAGAGTATGGGAAAACCCCTGGCAAACCATGAGGGCCATTACCCTATTTGTCACCCAGCAGTACTGATGACAGCAGCAGAAGCAGTAAGCATGACAGTAGAAGCGTCATAATGGCTGCCACAGTGATAAAGGCAGCCATGTTGGAAGTGGCAGTGGGTGTCAGCAAAGCAGCAGTGGCAGTGCACATTGGTACGGTGATGGTGATGGCAACAGTGGGGGCAACTGCAGCAGCAGTGGCAGCGGCAGTAATGGTTGCCATGGTAACAGCAGCTCCTTTGTGCCCTGTAATGACGACAGCAGCTGCAGGGGCATGGCCTTGAATCCAGGTGGCCAGGCCTGTCCTGAGGTCAGCACACACTGGAGTGTGCACAGTTCTTAGAAGCCCTGCACCACACAGCCAATGAGACTCGTATCTGCTAGCTGTCACTGCACATGCAGGTATAAATGCAGGGGTCACCACTACTGTAACGAGGCAGGAAGGACCCCACTGCTAGCTCATGGCCTCTAGGACTAGACACGCAGGCTTCTCTAAGGATGAGTGAGCAAGCAGGCTTGCTAGGACCCCAGCCTGGCCCAGCATGGGGATACCTGCTCTATTTCCACCCTGCCCAGTGCTTTTGCCCAGATGCACTCCTAGGCCTTTGTGCTGGCTCCTGCTCACCTAGGAGGTACCAGCCAGCCACAAAAAGATCCTGTGTCTAAGAAAGGTAGAATTTTTTTTAAAGCTAATAGAAAAATATCCTTTGGGAAGGGCCAGACCCCCTCTATTTTATCACAATGCAAGCCACCTCAGAAAGACCTCCTCTGCCTTCACTGGACAAACTCACATTTCTTCAGTGGCTTTGCCAGCCCTCTCCTTGTTTCTCCTCACACAATCATGTACTCTAAAAGGTTCTGATATGTTTAATGGTGTCTTGGTGTGTGCTTCTTGGAAGACCTACATTAACACACTGTATTTAAGAGAGTAAATGTTAAAAAGAACAAGAGAGAGAGTGTTAAACAATGCTAGGTTCAAGCTTTGGCTCTCAGCTTGTACAGTCAAGGTGATGAACCTCTCCTTGCTTCAGTGTACTCACTGTATGTAATTCTAATATATTACTCATAAAAGTGTTGTGATTATTAAATGAGAGAATGCCCATAAATCAATTCATGTCATTCCTCACTTTAGTCTCTGATACTATTTTTGAAATTAATACCATTTTCAGAGTTCTTTATTCCAATGTACTTTAAGGTATTATATAAAATATGGAAGGACCACTGATAATGTCAGTGTATGGATAAGGTTTTTCAGGGTAAAAAGATGTTTTCCTGTTAGTGCATTCCTGTGATGTGACCTGCCGGAGTAGCAGATCCTTGCTATCTTGAGAAGCTCTTGAGTGTAGTTTAAGGACCAGGCTGCCCTTTGATAGTATGGCGTTTGATGCTTTAAAAGATGGTAGAGAGTCATACTCTATGATAGGATGTCCTCAACTCTGAGGGTTATCTTTGTTTTTATTTTAGCTTCTAGACTCCTGATGGACAGACATGTCTTATCTTGAAACCCTTCACTGTAGATGACTTCTGAGCCAGTAATGGTTAACTTCAGTCTTAAATGTAGCTTATTTTCCAAATTTCTCAGTTTCCAGTTAGATCTTAGTTTTCAGATACAATGCTGGAAGGCATTATATCCTAGATATACTGACTGGTGTTACATGTGGGAAGCACAGAATAAGATCTGCCAGAGGAAAAAGGGTGGGATGATGGTGAAGCATTTAGTAATGGGAAACTAAATGGTACCCAAAGACCGAAGGCTGTGCCTTTTCCACACCCTCAAATATTTTCTATGGATTCATAATTCAGAATACAGTATTTCAACATACTGTAATACAGTATTACATATGAGTATTACATAGCTGTGTGGCATGCTCAGAAATATGTGACATGGTCTGAACATTCAAAAAACATGCAATGGATTCATTTTTAAGATGAGGTCTCATACTTTGATGGAATGAGAGAATCATCAGGCAAATCAGTCATGTTCCTGTCTTTGTCAATAGGAAAGTCTCCCTTACTTGTCCTTAGTTTAACAAATGTGTCATTCTGAGAAATGTCAAGGTCTCACAGCAGCAGCAAATAATCAACAGTCTCATGAGCTACATGTAACTATTCAAAGGCCTTTAGTGACAAGACATCAGTGCCCAGCAAAACAAATAGGTGGTGTTTCTACTTCAAGGATTTTTCCTCAACCCTGAGATTAGTGTGATTGCATTAAAGAGGGAATAATAAAATGGGAAGCTAGAAACTGAAATTGATGAAGTCTTTTTTTGCCATGAAGAATAATCCTACCTAGAATCAGTGAATCTATGGCCTTTCATACTAAGAAATTTTAAAAATGAGAAAAGAACAAGTGCAAAATCTATTTGACAATATAAGGTAATGTGACTGCAAGTCAATCAATCAATATGAATGTATATTATATATTTCATATATTTGGTCTTTTATGCCCAAGATTAAACAACAGAATGACAGTTATTAACCTCCTTAAATATGTGAGATTAAATTTTGTTGAAACCTGAACATGATGAACTGAGGTATGGTTTTAGTATATGTTTATATTTAGGTTTTATATTTGTCTGGCCAGGAGCTAGACTATCTTTTACTGTTTGCTCTAGTTATAGAATGGAAGTTAAAGCTTCTTTTGTTGTTTGTACTTTTGGTTCCTCTGTTGTTTGTGGGTATCCCTTGAGACATCTTCTTAGGTAAAATCAGTGACACACAGTTATTTCAGTTGTAGTCCCCTGTTCCTTCTTATTACTCTGTGCTTGGCTCCAACTGGTAAGCACATATGATGATCCAGTTCTGTCACTGAAGTTGCCATTCCCTCTCATGGGATGCTGTAGTGCAACAGTCCCCAAATTTTTTAGTACCAGAGATTGATTTCATGGGAGACAATTTTTCCACAATTAAGGGCAAGATTTTGGAGTGATTTAAATGCATTGCATTTATTGTGCACTTTGTTTGCATTATTATTACACTGTAACACAGAAGTCTCTGTTTAATGTAAATCTGAATTTCCAGCCACTCCCCTGAGCTAGCATCACTGTCTCAGCTCCACTTCAGGTCATCAGGTTTTAGATTCTCAGACATGTGCAACCTAGATCCCTCACATGTGCAGTTCACAGTAGGGTTTGAGCTCCTATGAGAACTAATGCTACTGCTGATCTAATGAGAGATGGAACTCAGGAGGTAATGAGAGAGATGAGAATAAGCTATAAATACAGATGAAGCTTCACTTGCTTGCCTGTCATGCACAACCTGCTGGGAAGCCCAGTTCCTAATAGGCTACAAACTGGTACCTCACCAAAATGCGCTCTACTTTCCAGAGCTTTCCTTGTCCACCATGTCCTATTGTTTCTCTTTTCTGGTTGTTTTGAGAATGTACCTTGACTCTACCACTCACTTTAAAGCTTATTCATAAACTACCAGGATTGTTATTAAAAATTTCATTAGTTTTATGCATGGATACAAGAAGCAATTATACATTTAGGAACAGATCTCAATGAGTACATAGAAAATTATTCCATAATATAAATTTGAAATATTCTAGAAATAGCTTTTCATGATTGTACCACATTTTGTACTAAAGGTATAATGAATTTTATTCTAAAATAATTTGTGTTACACAAATCTTTTATTATTCATTTTCTTCTCTTCTTCATGCTTGGAGATGAGAAAGCCTCCATGCCAAGGAATAAGAACTTCTTGTGACCCCTTCCTAAGAGTAGATTTTTCCTAAAACACATATCCTATGTAAGTGACTACTTTTTTGAGTGGGGTATGAAGTATAGGCAACCTTATCTGTCAGAAAGGAAAAAATGCAAATTTTCCTTCCTCGGGAGAGGGAAAAATGGGTTTATCTTTGTTAATATGGGTTTATCTTAATTAATATGATTGTAATATCATGATTATTGCTATATTATCATTATCATTAGGTGACCAGGATTATTATTATCATGAGGTGATTGGGTTATGAGGATGCTAATCTAATCAATGCATTAACCCATTGATGAATTCATAGCTGAACGGGCTGTTAAGAGATTGAATCAAGTTGGAAAAAGTAAATCCCTGAGGGCTTGCCTTTGAAGGGCATTTCTTGCCCTCAGGCCCTCTTTCTCTGTCTCTCTTTCCCTTTCTTCTTCCTGGCTGCCATGAGGTGAGCCATGCTCTTTCTCCATGATGTTCTGTCTCACCTCAGCCCTGTAACAATGTAGCCAACTGACCATGAACTAAAACCTCTGAAACCATGAGCCAAGACAAACCCTTCCTCATTTAGGTTGTATTCTCAGGTATTTTGTCACAGCAATGCAAAATTAACTAACATAAATTAGAACAACTGCTTGGAAAACGCATGTGAATGAAGTAGGCCATGATGAACAGTATTAAGAAACACTGGGGAAAACTGGAGAATTCAGACTAAGTCTGAATGCACAGCAAGTCCATCCATAAATCAATTCAGCTTTCCCTAACTTCCCTTTTTGATACCCAGGTGAAAATATAATGGAGAAATAACATGATTCAGTTAGGAATCCTAAAGCATACAAATCACACTGCACCCGGACCTTTACTTTATAAATGCTAAGATAGACCAAATCAAGATTACATGCATTCTTTGGTTTTCCTCTTCCTTTCTTCTCCTATCCCCACATTTCCACTTATCTTTTAAATCACATACCACGACTTAATTGCAAACATTCACCATATCCAGGTAGGCACCATATGGAGTCTGTGACCTCTGGAGAGTTTAGAATGTAGTAGGGAAGGCTAGAAATAAGAGAAAAGCAATGTGGAACATGCAGCATAACCCTAAAATATCTCCAGGTGGTTAATAAATGTGTTACTCTGACTCCAGAAGAATTACGGATCAAAGTGAAATCAACTGCAATGTTTTCAGATTTCTTAAATAAGATGACACTTGAAAACCTTGCAAAAGAGGTAGGATTTAGCTATTCAGAGGGTCAAGAAAGGGCAGTTTAGGTGATAGCTATGTAGTGAGCAAAGGAATATAAGTAGGTCCAGCTTTTATCCCCCTTTCCTTCCTTCCTTTTACCCCAAACTCAAAGTTTCCAAAGGTGATTGGGAAGTAATTGGAAAATGTTGGGAGTGGATGGGTGTTTTCCTGACTAAATGGAGAAAAGCATTTTTCTCCTTATTTATTGAAAAGTCTGTATGAGTCTCTGTCATTCACTCCAGATTCTGAAATACTAAATGCTGTGCAGCTCTGGCCTGGGACTATGTCAAGGAAAATACTACCTTCACATTTTAGAACAAAAATGAAATTTTAAACAGGGTATCAGATAGTGTGGCATTCAACTGAAAGTAATAAAAAACACAACTCAAAATTACTGAAACAACAAAGAATCTATGCTATCTCCTGTAATAAGAAAGTGCAGAGGTCAGGAATATTCTACAGGGTTTATTAGTGCAGTAACTTGGCAACACCATCAGGCCCTAGGTTTCCTCCAGTTGGTATTTTTTAGGGAATTTGAGTATTCATTTTGCATATAGAAATCATACCCATGTCTTAAAATTATCTGCCTGACACAAATTTAAATATCATACGATTTTTTTTATATGAGAAACCCAAAATATAAATAAAGAGCAAAATGCAAGGTAATAGGAAACAGGGAGATGGACATTTTGCAAAAGGGAAGGAGACCAAGAAATGGAGGAAGGGGGAGAAAGGGAAAAGGAAGGGGTTGAAGAAAAAGAATTAAGATCAGTTATGTATATGTTCTGACTCCTTCTCCTAATGAATGTAAACATTATGTACGGCTTACATGTACTAACAAAAATAAAAATTAAAAGAAGTTGCCTGTATGAAGTGATAAGAAATTGTTTTGAGTCAACTAGATAAAGTGGAAAGAGTTTGGAGTTAGAATTCTGGTCTTGTCTGTCACTAAAAATCCCTTACAAGTAATTTCTCTTGATCTCATAATCATTATTACAATATAAAGGAACTGGAACTGAAATAAATGATATGAGATTCTTCTTGCAGATTTCAAGTTCCATGGATACATGAAATGCTTAAATTTTGCCTTGTTTAATGTGGTAAAACACAGCACTGAGAGTGTTAGATCTGGAATTAGATGCCTTCGGTTTAAATCACTGTGCAGTCATTTGTACTTCAGTGAGGGCTGTTACTATTTTTAGCCTCTGTTTCCTCATGAGTCTGCTGAGAGGATCAAATGAGATATGGAGGAAAAACTCTTGGCACAGTGTCACTTAGTAAGTGCTCAGTTAATGCAAGTAATTGTGTTATCTGTGTTATAGTAGTAAATTTTTTTAAATAAAGCAAACTTTGAAGTGACAGGTTTATTTATTGTGTGTTTTATATGCTTTATAGTTGATTTGTTTTCTATGTAATCAATATGCAAAGTGTATTTTACAGGAACTTGGAGCACTTTTACTATTCTAACATTACAGAAATGTGTAGATTAAGTTTTGCCTTATAATTTATTATTGCTGGTCCCCTGGATCAGAAAGTCAACCTCAAATTACAAGGTGCAATCTGCTGTATAATGATCCACTTGTGTGTGTGTTTCTTGAAATGCTTTGCAGTGGCCAGTTAGGTGGCCTGTACTTTCTTAGTTCTTCTGCAGAGCACAGACCAGTTGTGCCTGAGGGTCTGTTCATTAATAGTTGAGTTCACTGTCCACTAGATGCTTAGACCTGGTTCTGCCAGTTTGCAAATCCCTCTCTCCAGCTGTCCAGTTCCCACTTTCCTCATACATATCTAAAATGTTCAGCTCCCTTTGGCTTAGCTCAGTTTTCTGGAAAAAGCTTCCAAAATCAATATCTGATGTTTATATTTGCTCTGGTACCTTCTGGCTGACTTAGGTAGAACTAAAGTATTGCAACAGGGTGAGAATATTCTGCGCTTTCTGTTTTCTTATACAACCACGGTCACCTGAGGCTCAAACTAAATCTCCAGCTGAAAGCACAAAATACTCTCTGGGCAGAGTTCCGTGCCAGTGACATGAGCTAAGTTCAGCAATTAAGAGTCAAGAGTCCAAATCTCATGAAAACAACGCTGAGATTCCACTTCACTCCAGAAAGAATGGCTGCTATCATGAAATCAACCAATAACAAATGCTGGTGGGGCTGTGGGGAAAGAGGAACCCTGCTCCACTGCTGGTGGGAGTGTAGACTGGTGCAAGCACTGTGGAAATCAGTATGCAGATACCTCAAAGAACTAGGACTGGAAGTCCCATTTGACACCACTATTCCACTGCTGGGGATCTTCGCCAAAGAATTAAAAGAATCATACCACAGTGATATATGTGCACCCATGTTCATAGCAGCACAGTTTGTGATAGCTAAAACTTGGAAACAGCCCAAATGCCCATCAACTGGAGACTGGATAAAGAAAATGTGGGTTTTTTATAAAATGGAGTACTACTCAGCCATAAAAAATGAGAAATTAGAGACATTTATAGCTAAGTGGATGCACATTGAGGCCATACTCTTAAGTGCAATAAACAGGACACACATGTATAAATACCGAAGAGTTTCTCTGGTGTGAGAAACTGAAAGTGTAAATAAGGATTAAATGTATAATAGGAATGTGAAATAGGAAGAAAAGGGGCAAAGGGGAAGGAAGTGGGAGGGCTAGGGGAAAGGATAGAAGGGAATGGGATTAATATGAGAAAATGGAAAAATAGGAACAAAATCTTTGTAAATAGGGAGGAATGGAGGGGTTGAAGGGAGGGCTCGGCAAGGGTGAAAAATAAGAACCAAGAGAGACTATGTAAAGGTGCAAATTTCCAATGATGAATGTCATTATATTGTATACCTAAAATGTACCAATGATTAGAATGAATAATCGATAATGCAAAATAGGAGAAAAGGTCCAAAGGGGTAGGGGTAGTGGGAGCGGCAGGGGAAAGGAAAGAAGGGAAAGGAAAAATGATGAGAAATGGAAAAAATGGAAATAAAGTCTTTGTAAATAGGGAAGGGTGGAGGGGGTGAAGGGAGGGCTAGGAATGGGGAAAAAATAAGAACCAAGATGCATTATATAAAGGCACAATTCCCAGTGAGAAATGTAGTTGTGTTGTATACCTACAGTGTACCAATAAAAGAATTTAATAAAGTGCAAAGCGGTAGAAACAGCAAAAAAAAAAAAGAGTCCAAATCTCTGTGCTATGAGGTTTTGAATTTTTTAAATAAAGCTTTGTTTTATGCGCTAAAATTTAAAAATATAAACAAATGGATTTTTCCTATGATATTTTGATGCCAATTGTTTCTTTTACAGTCACAAAATAGCCATTCAAAAATGTATCATTCTCTCAACAGTCTCAACGGACTGTACTCTGAGCATTTCGGATTTACCTTAAGGTGACTTCTAAGTATAAATTACTTGAACAAATTTATATCTTGACTCCATTTATATTACTTCTGTTCTCGTGTGCCCATTCTTCATGATTTTGTGTGAGTTGATTAGGGTCCCCTCTTCTTGCCTTAGGGTTCCAGTCTATAATCCTGATTTTTATACAGCAGTATTTATAGGGTTTGTTTTGCATTCCTTTCCTTACTTTAGATGCCCATCTGCCTCAAGATCTACACCTTCCCATTTATCTGACATCTTTTACCTATAGTTTCTCCTTTATCAAGCAAAATCATGGCTCTTTCTGGGGGAAAAGGTACTGTGTTTTATGCAAGTTAAACATGAACAAAACCTGGTACCTAGTCTCCTAAATTCATTGCTCCATAATTTTTAGGATATTCAGAGAAAGACTTGATTGCATGAGAAATTAATCTGTTTTCTATCATATTAGGAAATTTAAAATCCTAGACCTTGAGATTCCCCTGAATTTAATATTTGACACAATCACCAGAGTGAAAAGGCAACCTATGGAATAGGAAAAAATATTATCAAGTCATATACTGACAAAGGATTAATATCTAGGATTTATAAAGAACTCCTATGACTCAACAGTAACAAAAGCAAGTAGCCAAATTACAAAATGAACAAAAAAATCTGAATAGACAATTCTCCAGCAGTCATGCATAAATAACCAACAAGCATAAGAAAAGATGCTTAACATCACTAATTGTTAGAAAAATGCAAATCAATGAGATATGAACTATAATGAGATAACAACTCAATCTATCAGAATGGGTACTATTAAAAACAACGATAACAGCAACAACAAAAAGCCAGGCATAGTAGTGCATGTCTATAATTCCAGCACCAAGGAGGCTGAGGCAGAAGGGTTATGACTTCTAAGCTGGCCTAGACTAGCCAGCCTGAGTTACATAGTGAGACTCTGTCTCAAAATCAAAACAAAACAAAAATCCAGATAATGTCACATTTGGTGAGGATATGGCGAAACTGGAATCTGTATGTTATGGCTGGGAATATAAAATGGTGTACTACCACGGAAAACCTGGTAATTTCTCATAAAAACAGAATTGTCATATGATTCACAATTCCACTTCTGATTAGATATCCAAAACAATCAATAGCAACACCTTAAAGAGACATTTGTATACTCATGTACATAGCAGCATTACTCATAGTAGTCAAGAGATGGAAACAACACATATGTCCATCAACAGATGAATGGATAAACAAAATGTGACATATGCATGCAATTGAATATTATTCAGCTTTTAAAAGGAAGGAAATTCCAGCATATCATGTAGATAAAGACATTATAATAAGTGAAATAAGCCAAAAACAAAGATGTAAATTCTGTAAGATTCTATTGCAGAAGGTATCTAGAATAGTCAAATTCATAGAAACAAAAAGTAGAATGGTGGTTTGCAGGGGTGGAAGGAAGAATGGAAATGGAGAGCTGTTGTTTCCTGAGGATAGAGTTTCAGTTGAAAAAGTTCTAAAGATTGATTGCACAACAGCCTAAATAGACTTAGCACCAAGTATACCAAACTGTAGTCCTGGAGATAGTTAAAATAGTAAACTTTACATTATGTTCTTTTCATCACAATAAAAACAATCAGTATTTAATGATACTATCTATAGTACCTAATAAGCATTGATATTTTCTTAGGTATGTCATATCTTAGTGGGGGTTAGGTTTTTTATTTGTCTAGCTTTACAGCTGAGTAGACTTGACTCTCCAATCCTAACCAGCTCCAATTACTCAGCCAGGACAGGTATATTAACATACCATTATCTAAGTTAATTATTGATGGGGACCTTGTGTTACTAAGTACATATTTTTATTGACTGCATCTTACGTAGGCTGGACAATACTCAGCGGGGAATTCTTCCTTTTTTCCTTTGAGCAAGGGAAATGAGTTTGGCTAAGCAAGAGTACAGTTCCTGTGGGGTGGAGGGATTCAGAGTTGCTCTGCTTCTGCCGTGTGTAGTTTTCACAACAGGCTTTAAAAATAGAGGTGTACCAGATGTGCCAAGGCACAGGTCAGGAATGGTATCCTTAGCAAAGGGAAACCAGAGGAGCAGAGCATGTGAGTGTGAAACACTAGGTGGTATTTAGCAAACAAAAGAGGATTGGGTTTGAATTTCAAGGAATAGGTGATAGGAATGAATATATCTTAGTCTTCTTTACAGCCCCAGGTCTTGACAATAAATTCTGTTGAATGGAACTAGTTCGAGAAACCGGAAGTACATTTAGATGTCTACATCTTGGGCTGAAGAAGAAAGCATATTGGAAGAATTTACAAATATATTCACATACACTGGCAAGATGTCCGCCATTAATTATTTTCCCCAATCAGATTCATGGCTACTTTATTCTACCACACCAATATTCATTATTTTTTTTTAAATAAGAATTTCAGGCCACTTGAATGGCCAGTCTTTTAATTAAATGAAAGACACTACAATGCTTAAGCTACAGTAGAAACAACAAGAGAAATAAAAGTTAGGAGTTAGGATGGAAAGAGAAGTTTTCTTTCCAGAAGAGGTAGGAGAAATAAGTGGGTCCATCCTTTGGTCATTTGGACTTAAAAGAACGGAAGTCAGCAAAAGTTCAAGGATAAAGGTGGAATAAACCTACATCAAAAGGTGCAAAGGAGACAGCTGTCTTCTTCACTAGGATTGGTTGCTGCAGTTCCCTCCTCCTTGCCCAGCTTCGTACGATGACTGTGTAAGCTGGAAACTCTAAGCATCTGCCTTACAGGGACCAGGAGTAGAAAGTCTGAGGAGGTTTGGGGCTTCTGATAAATTTTAGGACAGACCTTGAAGAATTAATCCGCGCGCGCGCGCGCGTGTGTGTGTGTGTGTGTGTGTGTGTGTGTGTGTACTACCAGAGTGGATGCTATCCTGACTCGTGGAATCTTTGTAGCTTGCCATTTCTCAAATTGCCAGTAAATGCTTAAAAGAAGCTGTAGCACCCAACTTCACACTACTTTTGGAGAAAGTATTGATCCAACACAAGGAAAACGATATCTCCTTCATTCTTGAGAAGCCACCAAGAGATCCCTGTGGGCGTCTATTTCTACCTGTTTAGCCACGTCCCTTTACAAGAGAGGAACTTCTGAGGCTTTCTAAAATTTAAATTCCAATTTTTATTTGACTGTGCTAATAACAACCCTAAACCTACCCTTTTAACAGATATTTAAGGGTGCAATGCAATATTGTTAATTATAGGCACATTACAGAGTCAATCTCTAGACGTTCTGCCTAACTGAAACTTTACATCTGTTGATTATTAACTCTGCATTTTCTCTCTGCCAAGCCTCGAACAACCACCATTCTGCTCTCCCTTTGTATGAGTTTGACTCTTTCAGACACACCAGATAAGTGGGATCGTTCACTCGGTACAGTATCTAGCCTTCAGATTCAGCCATGTTGCTGTAGATGGCAGAGTCCCTTCTTTCTGATGGCTAGATAATATTGCACACACCACATTTCTTATCCATTCCTTTGTCAATAGACATTGAGGTTGCTCTGTGTCACAATTATCATAAATAATGCTGTAGTGAACATAGAAGGACTAATACTAACTAGTACAGTTAGAAACAAAGGAGCTGAGTCACTCTCTTCTTTCCCTTTAACTCTAAACAGCACCCAATGATTATTTCTGCTTCCATTATCCTAAAAGAGGTAGAAAATAAAATAACCAAAGCCTAGGAGATCGCTGATACTCTAAGCAAGAACACAGGCGCCAAAGCACTGGCGCCAAGGGAGATTCAATGGGAAGCAGCAAAAGCAGAGGTGTCTGGCTTTTAAATACTGAAGGCCTGAGTTATTGGCCCCCTTTTCTCTTTTCCTGTTGCTGCTGCCACCTTTGACTGGTGTGCAGTGCTCTTCGGTTGCCCTGGTGCCTTTGTTGGCATAGACTTGTCCCGAGCACAACTTCCCATGATCATTAATAAATGTAATTGCTTACTACTCACTACTGGGTGTACGCTTGGCAATTCCTTCCTTGTCCTACACAAGAACCTGGACTATTATTGGCCCATTCAACTCTAACAATATCTCTTCAAGATCCAAATTTCAGTTCTTTTTGATAAATACTCAAATATGGAATTTCCAGTCACATGGTAGTTCTATTTTTAACTTTTAAGGAACCATCATACTATTTCTTCTAGTGTCTGCACCATTTTGGATTCTCACAGTGTGTGAGTGTTATAATTTTCCCCCATTCTCACCAATACTTGTCTTAGGATTTTTTTTTTAAATAGCCAACTAACAAATGTGAAGTGATAACCTGACCCAGTTTTAATTTGGATTTCTCTGATGATTAGTGATGGTAAGCATCTTTTCATATGGTTTTTGGCCGTTTATACATCATCTTTGGAAAAATACCTATTCAAGAAGCTTTGTCTATTTTTAAATTATTTGCTTGTTTGGTGCTGTTGAGTTGTAGGAGTTCCTCTAATAGCCTAGCTATTAGCCCTTTATCAGATATATTACTTGCACTTTCTCCCATTTTCTATGTTGCCGCTTTACTCCATTTTCTGTCATGCACAAGCTTTTTGGTTTGAGGTTGTCTCATTTGTCTATTTTTGTTTTTGTTCTGAGGCTTTTAAAAAAGCAAAATCAACCCCACCTTTTGCCCTTTCTGCCACTGGCTCCTCTCCCAATTAATAATCTGATAAGAATTCAGCAAGAGACAGGGTGTGTTTCCATGGCTGTCCTCATCGCTCCTTCATATCAGGTATGTTAAAGTTTATCTTAAATGGGGAAAACTTCAATTGCACAGTGGTGTTTGGCTGGGGAAACATAAGATAGTGTCCATGGGCATGCTTGTAGTTTATCTTTGCTTAAAGAGCTAGCGGCATATTTGTGTATGTATAGTGGGAAAACAAAGACAAAATCGCTGATAGTGTTTTCACTAACTTCAGCCATATCGTAGTGTAGCAAAGAGTAGGATATTGGCAAGACCTCACTGTTTCTTCCCTTCTGGTCCATAAGTTCTTTAACGACAAAGTCTGTGTCTGATTCATTTGGCATCTTATAAGTTCTATGCCTTAAAAATAGAAAATTCTCTAAAGAGTTTATAAACTAAGTGACTAATATAATAAGAAAAATAACCTCAGGTTTGGCAGGTTGTTAGCTTTTATGAAACCAATGCAAGAGGTAGTAAGAACTATTCCCTCGGCCAGGTTATTTTCATATGCTTGCCTATCTGCCTCTAAACCATATAAGAAAAGAATCTGATGAGAAGTTTAAAAAAAAAAAAAAGCTAAAGATGGTGTTATTAATTCTAGACTTCTCTACTCAGCAAGCTGTTTTGAAAGGCAAGTGGCACTTCTAAATCTGGAAAGAAAATTGAGAGTTACGTACTAGCCTTTGGGAATGAAGATCCAGTGCTCTTTTGACCCAGTCATAGTGGGTCAGGAATTTTGAGCTGCTTTTCTAGGAGTCATAATGGATTTGCATTGATCCCTCTGAATTCCCACATTCACACAATTGCCCCATCACCATTGGTTGTGCTAAATAATGAAAAGTGTTTTTGAGGCAATAGCTAGACTTAGGAGTGTACTCTGGGCAGCTAGATAATGATCAATATAATTTGCTTTATCTGAGGATTGCACTTCATTAGCATCATGTCCTAGCAAATGAAGTTCTTTATATATAAAGTCAATACGTATCATATTCCTTGCTTTTCCATGCAGAGACTTGTGTGAAAGGTTATAACACACAAATATATACCTGTACATTGTAGGGAACAGGGAAAGGGGATGTTACTAGAACCTCTGCAGTGAGTCCTAGTCTCCTGCAAGCCACAGCAGCACAAGGCGAATTACAGGAAATGTAGAAAAATGAGACTGAGAAGAAGCTGAGCTTTGGGTCTGATCAGTGCTGCTCTGGGCGGCAAAGACGGAAGCCCCCAGCTTACCGCACCTTTTATTCAGTACTCAGTACATCGGGAGAAACAAATGTTAACAAATGACTTCCGGAGAGTTCAGTACATCTGCGTAAACAAGATGGTAACAGTCCAAGAACAATGAGGAACTGAGTAGATGTTTGTTCTCCCAGGATGTTTTTGTTTTTTTAGTACCGGGGATCGAACTTGGGTCCTTGCACTTGCGCAGCAGGCAGCGAAACCACTGAGCTAAATCCCCGGCCCTAAGGATGTTTTCAGCTCCTAGGATGTTTCTTGTCCTGGAGAATCACAGCATCACCGGATCATTGAGGTCTCAGTTGTGACCGGAGGCCAAACTGGAGTTATTCCGTAGCTGGGCTGTAGGCAAGAGAACTAGGCTAACCAAATGATTTTACCCTAGAATTATGTAGCATTGCTCCCGACAGTACATCATGTTTATGGTATATTATGTCAGCTGATGCAAGCATGTGTGTATAACAGCAGAGTTTCCATGGCTGTTTCTGAGGTCCAGTGAACTGATTCATCCCCAAAACTCCTGGGCTGTTATCTACATGTCCATCCCTGTTTCTCTCAAACATGGAGTTGAACCTATGTCACACATGCCACAGCAGGCTGTTTGTATCATTGAAAGCTCTGACAGGTTCACCATCACTGCTTTAGAGTAAGCCAAAATGACAATCTCTCTTTCTATGATTTGTTCCTTAAAATTACTAACTTCCTGCCCTGAACTCCACTTGTCACCTTTTTTTCCTCCCTCCATGCTTTCTTTCTCTGAACTTTCCTTTCTTCTCTCCTCTCCCCAACCTCCTCTCTTCGCCATTCCCTCCTCTCCTCACCCCTCCCTTCTCCCTCCTCCCTTCCTTCCTTCCTTCCTTCCTCCCTTCCTTCCTCAAAGAGTGTTGAACCACACACAGCTCTAGACACTATGACTACAGTGGTGAACAAGAGATCAAAATTCCTCACCTTCATGGAATTTACATTATCTCATAGAAAAGGAAATAATGAAAGGAGGGCAGGGGAATGGCAGGGGAAAAAATAAGAACCAAGACATATTACGTAAAGGTACAAGATCCCAATGATGAATGTAACTGTATTGTATACCTAAAATGTACCAATAAGCTTAATGGAAAAAAAAGAAATAATGAAGATGAATAAATTACTTTTAGGAAGATCAGAGGATGCTTATTGGTATAAAGAAAATAAAGCAGAAAACACAAATAGGGATCCCTGAGACAGAGGTAGAAACAATGAATCATGTGTTCTAGGAAGGGCCCATTGAGTAGAAGCTGTTCTAGCAGTAAATCCCAAAACCGAGTCTTTCTAGCTAAAGCCAAAAGTGAATGATCCTTGCAATTAAAGGGCAGATCCTCTGTGTGACTCTGTGCTGACTAAGGAGTCAGTTACACAACAAGGAGTATCCAATGTCTTAAAAGGTACTGAATGGTACTAATTTTATCCTTTAATTTTGTCTTCTCAGATCTATTCCTCAGTATCTGTGGGAAATTAGTTCCAGAACACATCTCTTACCCCCAGGATACCATGGCTATTTTTTTTTCAGTAATGGGGGCTGAACCCAGGGTTTTTGCACCGAATTTCACCCCTAGTCCTTTTCTTTTTTTATTTTGAGACAAGATCTTGCCATGTTGCCCAGACTGGCCTTGAATTTGTGATCATCCTACCACCATCTCCTGAGTAGTTGGAATTACAGGTATGCGTCACTGCACCCAACAGGAGAAAATTTTTTATATTTTTGCTTGGCATAATGTGAATATCATGCTGGTCATTTTTGTCTCATCCACTTATCAACACTGAATCTGGAAGAATGCTGATAATCAGGTGCTCTGGGAGGAATGTCCTTCTATACCTAATAACCATCGATAATTTACTGAAGCCACTTTTCTCTGGAGCACTTATTTTTCAATAGGAGTTTCAACTGGGGTCTTAGAGCCAAAGCACAGTCAAAGGAGAAGGTCAAAACTTTTTGTCTGATTTCACACACATGTCAGATAACACTGATATCCATTACACATGCCCATAGTTATTACTCTATGGTCAACCAAGGGTTTTGGTTGCAACAGATAAATCAGCTTGTTGGTATTTACAGTGTTTTGGGTTTCCAGTACTTGAAAACCATACTACAGAAAGATGCCATCCTCCCTTTCTTTCCTGTGTGAGTCAGGCACAGCTGTGCACATTTACCTAGTTATAGTCAAGTTGTGATCATTGCACTCAGTGGAGTCAATGTATGAGCAATATTAAGTGGCACATTCAAAATTATTAATATATGACTTCAAAATATGTTTCTGAAATAGCACATAGCAGTAGACCTAGCTAATATTCTTGGAATTTGCTTTAAAGACAACAGCAAATATTTGCTATGAGGTTTTGATTCCAGCACTACTGGAGTTTCCCATGCTGCCTTCATCAGCACTTCCCAGCACTGTGGAAATGGATTGCCTTTCCTCAGCGTTACTCACAATGGAAGAGCTCCTGGTCACACTGCTCAGGCCCCCTCCACTTTAAACTCTTACTTCTCTATTGCACCAGCCAGCTTGAAGCTTTCCAAGTCCTGTCTCCAGAGACACAGAGCACTGCAGGCCAAGTGACCTGAGGTGAGAGAAATCTCAGAATATTTATGTCCTCTGGCAACACCAAGATGATGAAGAGCTGCCCATGCTCTAGAAGCCACCTCCAGAGGGCAGGGCTGGAGCTCACTGGGCCAGGCACTGTTTGTTCCTGCAGCTACCACTGGTGCCAGAGCAGTGCTTTACATAGAAAGGCCATCCCTCAGCAACTTGTCCCAACTTGCCCCTCCTTCCCTGAGACTGCTGATCTCAAGGATCTCTTAGTGATTAGACTCATACAGTTCCAGTACAGGGTCACTTCTCAGAATGCAACATGGCCCCCGGAGTGCTGGGCCAGTCCATTTCCCGTCTTGTTCTTCTGTGATGACCTCATACTACAAACATCAAAGTTCGGATTACACCCCTCTGCCAGAAAAATGGCCAACTCAACCTGCATTTAAGTGACCAAGCAAGGCCACTTAAGTGACTCTTCCCAGAGCAAGGAAAATTTTTCCAAAGGCACCCTGTCTATCAGGACAATGGAATTTATTCACATACTTACATAAGTGAGGAAACCACTTAAGTGATTGCTCCTCAAAAAATAATGATCTACCTCTCTTCATTTTTTTGTCCCCACACTCATTATACATGGAAGCAGCTGCCAACTTCTGTCTTTGAAAAGGGAAGGGAAAGAATTAAAATGTTCAAAATTAATGTCAAGTGGAGCATTAATTTGGTAGGGTGCCCATAACAGATGCTGTGTCACTGGTTTGCTTCTCGCTTACATCCTATGTGTTTGCATCTCAGATTCTGTATATTAAGTGCAAAGTCAAATCCACCCATATCTCTGCTTTCAATCAGTGAAAGTGGCAGCCTGAATATGCATATAAGCAAATATATTGCATAAATACACATACACATATTAGATAGATGGATGGATAGATGGATA
Source organism: Heterocephalus glaber (assembly GCF_000247695.1). The sequence continues at coordinate 4,288,857 of NW_004624853.1, read as the reverse complement.
GACAGACAGATAGACAGACAGACAGACAGACAGATAGATAGATGGACGATAGATAGATTCCACTGTCAAAATCTGGAACATTGTTTACCCTTGTTTTGTGAAACTGCCTGAAAATCATGACCTTAACCTTTTTTGATAGAATATATTTAAAGAGTATGAAAAAGATACTTGAGTTGAAGAGCCAATGTCAGGGGAAACCTGTCTAAGTTCCACAATGCTAAGGAAATATCAGTCATGTTGTAAAAGGAAGTAGGGAGCCCTGGTTGACTCTCCATCATACCGAGAGAGGTGGGGTCCCAGACTTACTACAGACTCTGTAATATGAGATGTGGTATACATCATAGTTAATAAAGTTACCTAACCTGCCATCTTGGAGTTATTCTAGAGAATTCTTGGTGTGATCCAAGTCCATCCGGGTCCCTGCTATATTGTGGAGTTGCCTAACGAGAGTTCTTCCATCCTGCTCTCACCACCAGACTGAATATCAGTGGGGATGGTTCTGGGTCTCATGATGGGCATAGATCTCTGGAACAGCAAGAGTGTCTCCAGGAAATTCTTGTTTTGTTGAAAGTGGTTCTGCTTACCCAACCTGAAAGACTAGAACGGCAGAAAATTGCCGACCTGTGCTCTACTCCCAGTTTCCCAAGTGGGATTGTTTGCTTGTTCCCCATCAACTTTCATATTCCTCTCTATAGTGTCAGCCTGTTTCTATATTCTTTTTTCACTCCATAGTCTAGAAATATATATATATATATATATATGGTAAACCATTGATTGTAAAGCCAAGAATGTATGTCAAATGTGTTGGTCCCATGAATAAGAAATCCTACCATCTGATGAACACTTAAAGAACAATGACTGGCCCCCTGCTCTTCTCCTGAAATCACACGGTATTAAATGGATGATTTCTTAGAAGTTGAAGAAACTTGTCAGAAATCTCTCATAAAGGAAATATTTATGCTGTAGCTGGCTGGCAGGAAGGGGTTTTGTCAGGAGAAAGATTGCATTACTTTATCACAGTAATAATGAGGCACAAACATGTCATTTCTGTGCCAGTAGTGAGACTAAAATGTCTGAGTGTCAATATAAATAGACATCAGGATGCAATACAAGGGATTGGAAATATCACTGAGACTGTGGGTGTTTTGTTGGCAAAATAAAGACACTGAGCAAGCACATATGTTATTCCAGTAAACCACAGACTGCAAAACAATCAAAGCTCAAATGCAGAAGTACACGTTTTCTCCTGAATGAGGAGCAAGACACAAGGGACTTTCTAAGATGACAAACCAAACATTCACTAGTCGTGAACACCTGATAAATATCAATACAGGTGCAATCACACATGTTTCTCCAGGAACAGAGCTGTGAGAAGAAAAATATGTGTTCCAGGGTGAGGAGGAGGTAAATAGAATTGAGGGTTATCACGGTTTTTTTAATTAAAGAGACATTACCATCCACCCTCAAAGTGGGGCAGTTCAACCAAAAGTGAGTTAGGAGAGTTTGGCTAGGAAATGAGAAGTGATTGCAAAATTCTTACAATTATATGAAATTTTTTGAAAGGAATTTTATTTATTTATTTATTTACTTTTAATTTTCTTTTTGGTACTGGGGATCGAACTTGGGACCTTGCTCCTGAGAGGCAGGGGTGAAACCACTGAGCTAAAGCCCCAGCCCTGAAAGGAATTTTGAATGAAGACAGTTTTTTGTTTTTGTTTTTTTTTTTAAGAATCTTATCCTTTTCCATTATTCTTAACTGCATTCTAGGTCTTGAGAGCCACAAATGAGGACTGGCAAGCTTTATTTCTTTGTCAGAGCTGAGAGAGTTCTGTGTGTGACTTCTTTGAATCAGCTAATGGTCATGACCAGAGAGTTGGGATGTCTCTTGCTTAGCTCATTCACTTAGCATTGTCCAGAAAAGAGCGTGTGTTATAGTCAGCAGTGGAGTTGATCTGCCATTAGCTTCATGGGTCCCACTTCTGAATTGCCAAGACAACTCAGAAAAGACAGTGGGGTGGAGATAGTTTGGCCTGTTTTTCAGGAGCATATAGATGCTACTCTATCAAAAAAAAAAAAGCTTGCTTTTTTATAAACAATTAAAAATATTACCTACAAATTTTAAGCAATTCCATTAAATGCAATTTAAACCATAACTTCAAAATAATTGTTGCCGAAGTCTACCAAAGGACCTTCAGGATTTCCCCAAAAGAAACATGACAAAATTTTGTTAAACTCCCATCAAGGCCCTGAAGCTAACCAAGGGCTTTCTTCAGAATGTCCAAGAGAAATAGGAAATCAAAATTAGCTTAGTGATAATAATCAAACCTTAACATCTAAACTGGTTATGAATAAGTAACCAAACTGACTCAACCACATTCTAATTTATAAGCTCTTCAAACTATTCTATTCAATTCAGCAAAATTTGAGTGGCTCTTTTAAGCCAGTTACTGTGCTTGGTGAACAAGGAAATATTGAACTTGTTTGTGATTTACTTTAAATTATTTTTGAAATAAGCTACAGCATTTTGATCATGTATCAGTTCATGGTTGTTCAGCCCATGTTCCTGAGAGCACAACTACTGTTCATTCTGTTTTGGTGCCTTGAGACCAATAAGCTACATCTCACTAATCAGCTTACAACTATACAGTTACCCCTCCATATCCACAAGGATTGATTCCAGAACCTCCCCACCCCTAGGATGCCAAAATCCAACAATGTTCAAGTCCTTTATATAAAATGACATAGCGTTTGCATGTAGCCTAAGCACCTTCTCCCATACACATCAAATCATGTCTAGATTTCTTAAATACCTACTACAATGTAAGGGCTATGCAAATAGTTGTCATACTATTATATTGTACAATTTATGGAATATGGACAGGAGAAAAGTCTGTATGTGTTTAGTATAGAGGTATAGTACTTAAGGTGGAGTGGCAAGTTGATCACCTTTTGGATCCACCCTAGGGGGTTGAAGCACACTTCTGAGTGTGTCTAGGAAGGTCAGCGAGGCATGGCCTTGGGGTCTATGTTGGTCTGTCACTTCATCCCCCCTGGTACTGTTCCTTTCCTCTGCTTCTTGGCACCAACTATGAACTGTGGATGTCAGCTATTGTGTCTCAGGGATGGGAAAGATGACTAACATAGAAAGTTGGAACCAGAGAAGTGGGGGCAGTACTGTAACTGTATCTGACCATGTGGTTTAGAAGCCTGTGAAAATAGTTTTTGGAAGAAACTAGGAAAGGTTCAGAGATACAGTTTAGAGAACCCTAAGAATGCTATATGAAGAGCTTGATACAGAGCTCAGAAGATAAGAGTGTTGATACGAATGCAGATAGTAAAGGCCAGGAGGCTCAGGAGGTTTCACTTGGGAACAAGGACTCCACTGACAGTTGGACTCAAGGATACATGTATTATGCACTGCAGAAAATCTGTCTATATTTTTCCCATGTGCTAACACTTTCTAGAAGACTGAGATTAAGGATGGTGGACTAATTGAACTAGCAGAAGAAATTTCAGAGCAATTCAACATTCAGGATGTGGTATGGTTATGGCTGGTTGCTTTGAGCCAGATTTATAGTGAGAAATGGGGCAAATGGCAGAATAGATGCCAGATAGGGTAGCACATGCCTGCAGTCTCAGCACTTGGGAGGTTCAGCAGAAGGATTGCTGTGAATTCAAGGGCAACCTGAATTACAAAGCAATACCCTGTATCAGAAAACATAAATTTTGGCCCAGTAGGAGCCATTTGTAAGGTTGAGCCCAAAGGAGGTGTGGCTTCCAAAGAGATTAGCACCATTAAAAAGGAACCAAGTATGCTGTACAGGGACAGAAAGATGCTTTGAGAGCATCTCAAAAATCAGCAATTCCCCACCCATTGTAGGATCAATAATGCAAAACTGTGAACCTTTCATTTGAAAAGAGAGTCTCTGGGATGTCTGCTTGAGAAGGGACTCCTAGGGAATTGGTTCCCTGCAATTCATTTTACTGTGCTCATCCATCAGCATTCAGAAACCACTGCAGCCATAGTCCAAGGAGCCCTGCCTAGTGTTCAAGCTAGCAGCAGGCCTTGTGTCATTTTTCTACCATGCAAAAGGCAGTTTATGGGGCCAAGGAAACATCTACCCAGATTTCAAAGAAAGGCCTAGGAGGCCATGTAATGTGCCCTTGAGGGAGGAGTGTATGAAGTGGTGGGAACAATGCCAAAATTGCTGTGGAAACTCCAGGATGTTGGAGATCCCAGAAATGTGGAATATCTGCTGAGAAATGCTGCAAGCTGTGAGCAGAGGCAGCTCAAGAATGAGGCCATGCAGGCTTCAATGAACAAGGCCATTCTTGTGGAGCCACCCAATCTCCTTAGAGCTCACATCCCACCACCACTGTCTACACCAGATGTCAGACATGGAGCTACAGGATTTCATGCTTTCTCTTCTGGGTTTTTTTTCCTTTGGTCTGATTCTTTTCTGTCCATCTATTGCTTCCTTTTGGAATGGGAATGTTTACCCTGTGCCAGTATTGTAACTTGTTTTTTATTTTTATAAGGTTCACAGCTAGGAGTTTGCCTTTAGTCTCAGAGGAGACTTGGACTTCAAGTTGAAAAATGCTGGAACTGTTGAGACTTTCGGGAAAGGACTGTTGTGTTTCCAAGTTATATTCAGGGTAGTTGTATCATGTTAGGTGGAATTGTGAACTTGCTATTGTCTTTATTTGGAGATTAAGTAAGATTAAGAAGATATATTTGGGTATAAAGTTGACAAAATGGAATGTGGCAGTTAGGGTGGAGTGTCAACTTGATTGGTTTTGGAATCCCTCCAGGGGATTGGTGGAGCACACTTTTGGGTGTGCTTGGGTGGGCCATGGAGTCATGGCATTGGGCTATATGTTTGGTGCCTCTCTTCTTCCTCTCTGACATTGTTCCCCTGCTCTACTTCCAGGCCAATATGAGCTAAGTGTATTTTCTCTATCATGCCCTTCTGCCAAGATATCTTGCCTTGGAGCCAGCTGATGATGAACTAAACCCATTGCAACCATGAGCCAATCTTTCCTCCTTTAAATTGTAGGTATTGGGTATTGTGTCTTAGCAACAGGAAAGTTGACTGACACAAGAAGCATTTTATTCTGAATACTTTCCATTCAAGGTTGATGAACTGCTCAGGTTCAGAACATGACAGATACAAAGGGCTGATGGTGTTGACTATCAGAAGCAAATCTCTGAGGTGTAATGGTGTTAATTTCTGTGATAAATGTTAAATCTCAGATATTGGACGTCATAGTGAGATTAAAACTATATTTATGCATCTACACACATAGCTAAGGTTACACACACATGTGCTTTTATTCCACTAAGATTCTGCTATAGCTTGGATCTTAAATGTCCTCCAAAAGGCCATATGTCAAGGGCTTGGTCCCCAGATTGGCACTATTGATTGGGATGTGGTGGAAATTTAAACAAGTGGGGCATAGGAGGTTGGTTTCAGTCACTGGAGGCATGCTCTGAAATGGGACTGTGGGATCCCAGAATCTTCTTCTTTTATTTCACTACCATAAAGTGAACAGGTTGGATCTACCATGTGTTCCTACCATGTGTTGCCCTTATCACCAGAAATCTAACATAAATCCAATCAACAATGGACTGAATTATCTCCACAACTTTCTTTAATCAATAATGTGGTAAAGTTCAGCTATTCAGCATTTCTTTTGTATGAGGAACATACATCTTGCAGAAATCCATGTATTTCTACATTGTTTTTGAAATAAATAACTCTTCTTTTAAGCTTTTCTAGGGAGAGCAAACTTATACTTTGTTGTGGGCCCAGTGTTAAAGATATCAGAAGGGATTTCTGGCTGTCTTTTCTAAACTTTCCTATTGACAGGTAGGTGATTCTAAATGACAAAGATAAAGATAGACTCTCGCAGCTCATTGCTTAATTCTAGGTTTTTTTCATGTCAGAAGCTCTTGGTCTTAAATTGTATTTTGTTGGGTTTGTTTGGATTTCTTTCCCAATTTTGCAATCAGGTCACTACCTTCTCATGATGGGAGTCATCCTGGCAATTGCCCATTAAAATAAGTTTCTTGTTGGCATAATCATTAATAAGGAAATCCAGGCCCAAATGTAAGATTTTTATTACATCAAAAATTCAACCTAATTATACAAGGGTGAGTAATGTCCTTTGGCTGACTTGTCCCTTGGCTGAGATTGGTCAGGCGTCATGGTCCTCACACGGGCTGTAATTTACAGAACTGTAAACTTTATTTCCCTCCATTTCCTCCTCCTTTACCCATCCCAGCAACCACCACAGTTTTAAATATAGAGCTGTCCTTTTTGGTCATAGTTCATGGCTAGTTACAGCAAGACTTTCTTGACACTCAGCCAGATGATTTTTTTTGAAGTACCAGTTAAGAATACCGTAAGTTAAGAATAAATTTCTCCACAAGTTGAAAGTAAAATTCTCCAGTTCTCTTTCCCTTAAGTGCTAAGATGAACAATTCCCTTTTCCTCATACTAACAAATATTATATTGCTTCAAAATAATTCTTTGTCCCAATGTCTGAAATCAGTTGCCAATATTCATGTATCATGTATTTTTCTGAATACTTACCCTACAGTGACTATTGAACGGAATTAAACAAAGATTGAAATACATATGTACATACTCCAAAACAGCTCACAAGTGTAGAAGAGGAGGAAGTCTCTGCCAATAGTCATCCCCAAAACACAATGGGATGAATGATTTGGGCATAACATGATGGAGATTTCTAAACCCAGGGACATTTGGTTTCCTCCCTATCATGCAGCCTGATATGATAACTAGGCTTTGAAGACAGGCCATCTATATTCAAAATCTATCTCCACAATTTATTACCCATGATGTCTTGGGTATGTCAGACAACCGTTCTGAGCATCAGTCTCCTCATCTGTAAAACGGGATTAATAACAGTACCGTGTCCATAGTGAACATAAAGTACTTATCAGTGTCTGCCACATAGTGAACTTTGAATAAATGTTATCTCTTGTTTTGTGTTCATCTTTCAAGTTCTAATTCAAATGTGAAGACTTTTATATTTCAGTTGTGCCTAACTCTCCAACCTTTTTTTTTTTTTGGAAATTAACAAAATTACATAAATAACACAAATGTGCATGTAGAACCCACACAATATTATTACATTATTCACTAGATATTTTAGCTTATTTCTAAACTACAAATACCTCAGCCTTTTAGAATGATGCATGAGAATTCAAATTGGTGAACTAGAGAAGTAACTGCTCTAAATAGAAAAAGAGCTGGAGGCAGGCACTCTGGAACATACCTGTAGTCTCAGCACTGTGGGAGGCAGGAGGATTACTAGTTTGAACCCAGCAGAGGCAATTTAGCAACTTAGTGAGACATTGTCTCAAAATAAAAAATAAACAGGCCTGAACGCTCAGTTAAATACACTGGGAATTTACTTTCTCTCCAAGTCTCTGCTAATATGGTAAGCGGATTTTCAAGTTACAGAAATTCAAAAACAAATGCAAATAAAACAATCTCAAAGGAAGCTACTGCAAAAAGAAGCACATTTTTGGAAGACATAAAGTAGATCAAAGAGTGGCAACTGACTAACAACAGCCTAAATACTTACATAAATGGGCACTTGATTCAATGCAAGCCAAAGTGCTAAGAAGGTCAAAAGGACTAAAAGGTATTTAATATCATAGAAGGCTGAAGAAGAGGCATAGAGGTCAAATTATTCAAACTGGAGCAGCTGGAGTCCTATATAGACAGGCTACCATCTCTTGACACTCCCATCTTCTAAAAGAAAACAAGGTAAGGATCAAGTGAGGACCCAACCGCCATATAGGTCAATCCTAGTCATATACTTGAGGACCAGTATATGACTTGGTGACTAAGAGCCCTGGCCATCTAATGTAAATGGCTAGAACTCCATTTATTACCTAACCTCTCTCATGTGCTCTTTCACTAATGGGAGAGGTAGGATGATGCTTTGGGTGTCTGGATAGCAATGTCGATTTGTACCCTATGTCTGAGGAGACCTTACATAATATCTGGCTGTTCCCTTTCCCTCAGTATAAATGATTGTAGGTCTCTTTGAAGAATAACTAGGGTGAACATCACAGTGTATAATTCCACAATATTTATAGTGATGTGTGTGTGCACATGCATGTGTAAAAGAGCTAGGAAGTAGCTCCAGAAAAAAAGTTTTGAAAAAATATATAATTATATATTAAGTTGGATCTATAGAAAACAATATCAGCAGCCATAGCAGCAATAGAAAAGGTTATTAATTTAGCCAAAGAGAAAGCACTGTGCTTATAATGATAGGGTGAGGGAGGAGAAGTAGAACCAGAGAACTGCCTGTGAGCTGTCAGCTGCCTCTTCAGCAGGCCATTTTAATACAGTGGTTTCCCTTCACGCCATGATCTCAGTTACCCATGGCCAAGTGAAATCTGAAAATATTAAATGGAAAACTCCAGAGATAAACAATTCATAAGTTTTAAATTGCATACTATTCTGAGTACAGTGATGAAATTTTACCCAATCCTGCTCCATCCTGCCCAGGATATGACTTTTCCTTTTGCACAATGCATTCGCACTGTATACAGTACCCACCCATTAGTCACTTAGTAGCCATCTGGCTACTGTGTTGCAGTATTGCATTGCTTGCATCCACACGATCCTATTTTCTTAGTAACCCCAAAATACAAGAGTAGTGATGCTGGCAATTCAGATATGCCAAAGAGATACTGTATTTTCTTCAAGTGAACGGTTGAAAGCTCTCAACCTAAGAAAAGAAAAAAGATTATATGCTGAGGTTATTAAGAGTAAAAAGAAAAAGAAATCCAAAGCTGTTAAAGTTGTGGCAACAGTGCATAGTAAGTGCTTAGCTAAGATGGAAAGAACATTAAATTATAGGTTTTGGTACTATCTGTAATGTCAGGCATCCACGGGAGGTCTTGGAAAATATCCCCCAAGGGTAAATGAGGGGGTCCCTCTCCCATGCTGCCTTGTGATGAGAAGAGAAGGCTACTTATTTACATTTTATTCATGAGGTTCAAATAGTCTGGGGAGTCCAAATCTACACCCAGATGTCCTAGTTTCATATGTCAGGGGCTCAGATTTTCCAAAGTAGAGTAGTCATGACTACCTTGGTAGAGCTTTAAACTACCATTGAAGTTTCGCCAGTTTGAATATTAAATCTGTGCTTTATCTTCAGCTTTCTCTGTGCCATTGCCTAAGATGAGAACTATTTATTTATCTATTTATTTAGAAATAAAGAGGCTTGTTTTGGTTCATGGTTCTAAGCTGAGGGTAAAACAATGATGGGCATCTTGCTGGCAGAGTTTCCAGTTGGAGGAGGGCATCTTGTGGCAGGGAGATACAGAAGATGAGAAAGCCATAAGGGCTTCTTTAAAATCCACCTCTGGCTTTTACACTTAGTTTTAATATGCTAATCCCTCTGGTTTTTCATTAGTAATCCATAGAGTTTCAGTGCAATTTAGAAACAATCAACCTATTCTATGACCATATTCCAATGCCCGAATCATCTCTCTGACCAGCTGTTTTCCTCCACCAGCACATCCCAGCTTTACTCCCAGCAAAAGTCTCACCAAGGGGACTGTCACCTCGTCACAGGGACTGTCTGTGTATTGCTTACTGGCTGGAACTAGCTCCTCATCACCACCCCTGTACCTCACTTTACTGCCGTCTTGGACAACTTCTGGAACTACTGATCACAGGCCTAACTTTCCACAGAACAGTTGTGAGCTTGATTTGGGAAATGAAAATTTTTATGGAGAAGACTGGTTGTAAAAGAAAAGGGAAAGATGAAGGATTGGGCAGAGTAAGCAGCATAACAATGCAGATGACAATGCAGATGGGGCACATCTCTACCAGCCCAGTGGGAGCTGTGGAGCAAAAAATGCCTATGAGGGGAGCCCTGTGGAAGGAAGGAAATGGCTCTGTGGCTTTTAGCAAGGGGCCACCTGAATAGAGTGTGAGCTCAGCCACCTGGATATCAATTATTGCCCTGGTCTTTGTGAGAAAAGGATGATCTTGACTTAAATGTTGGGTTGGATCTTCAAGGAGTTAACTGCAGCCTTCCTTTCCCAAAGGGAAAATCTGAGCCATGTACAATCATGTACCGCTTAACATATATTCTGAGAAATGCAACATTAGGTAATTTTGAAGTTGTGCAAACATGATAGAGTGTACTTATACAAACATAGATAATACCTAGGCTATGTGGTAAAGCCACCATCACATATGCATCTGGTCATTGACTGAAGCATCAAGTGACATGACTATATCTGTATATGTCTGCCACTACATCATTCTTACCCTGAGCTTATATTTGGACAAGGGAAAGAGACACATAAGCATATGGTTTCTGTTCAGTGTGGTATGCACAATGTACAGGGTCAACTCAGCATAACCAAGTGGAAGAATGAGTGGGCAGGGGAGAGTGGAAGTGAATACACTTCCAGAGGACTCTCACTTGCATGGAACATCAATCCCTGGGGTCATGATCATCTTCTCCTCTCCCTTATGTCAACCGAAAGACTGAAGTAAGACCATGCTGTGTGTAATATGTGAATTCACAAAGGGCCAATTTATCTTTTTATTTTTAAATGAAAATAACTAAAATGATGCTTGTCCTCTTTGAACCACAAATGGTGAACTAGTTAGCCAAAGTGGAAACTAATTTGATTTTTCAGGGAGTTACAAGAGAATGCCAAGAAAATGCCCTTAGTGCAGAACATTTTATGCTTACTCAATTTTAAGGGTTTAGCAGATTTTCTAACAATCATCAAAAAGTATTTATCGAGTGACTATGCTCATCATGGCCCTTGCAACAGAGAGATACTTTACTGTGGAATGTCTTTTGAGTTTGGGATAGTCAATAAATTATTCTTCTGTCTAGATAAACCATCACCCAGAAAAATCCTTGATCTATTCCTCCAAAATGCAGCTGCTACAGTTATTATAAATTTACTTGATTTTTTTCTTTGTTGGAATTTTTAAATTACAGACTTAGAAACTACTTTATTAAAGAAAAAAAGAGTTATACAGAAATAGTAATATATCATCTCTCCTTTAGAGCAATACCAGTTTTTTGATTTCCAAGATACTTTTATAATTATCTTCATCTCATCCTGGGCAATTTTATTCATCTTACATGTGTGGAAGAATGAAAAGGCATATACATTTAAATCTATTTCCTCATTACACGACAATTCTCTGCAGTTGTTGAATAATTACAAGACAATACACCAAGGAGATAAATAAATCTCCAGTATTAGCATAATTTTAATTAGCCAGTATCAAGACCTTTCTGAATTGAACTGTTAAATCACATTGAAGGATCCTCCCTAGAAAATGTTATGAAGAAACCATTCTCATCTTGGTCCCTCGGATTTGTTTTTCCTCTAGTTCTTGCAAAGAATATACATATGTGAGCTATAAAAACATTTATGGCTATAATATATATTGCTTTGAGATTACAAACAATTCTATCAAGACCTAACAGGTGGGTAATGGATTCTAGTCTCTGAAAAGTTCTAAAATGTTTCACACTTTCTTGAAGTCACTAAGGAAAACTACCCACCAATGAAAAATGTAGGCCTTTCTATGGCAATGATAGTCTCTCCAAGTCAGTCAGAAGCCAGGGTACCATGACTAGTTTCTTCCCAGAAACTTTGGGGCATGGTACTTAGAGAAAATTCCTCTAAGAGACCCTGGCCAGCATAATGAAAATCATCAATTATTTTCTTAATCATATATTCAACAATACAAATTCCTTCACCTTAAATATTCTACCTGTCTTTAATGGTGTGGCCTTTGTCAAATGATGTACAAGAAACTACTGAGATTCTACAGGGCCACATGTCCATCTGGGTTTGGTTTAGTTAATCTATCAAGTACTTGTGTGCAATTTTTCAGACACGTGGTTTTACTTCTCTACTTTTCAAATAAGTTCTGTTTACTTAGGCAGCTGTTGCAAATTAGTTCTTAAATAATGTAAATAAAGAAAAGTAATCCTTTATAGTAGATCTAACTCTGATGTGAATTTCACTACTGACTCATGAGGACAGAACAATCCCAAAATTCTATGTAAGTCCTCCAGAAAGAAGTTTTTAAAATGTAAAGACATTCTCCCTTCCTCCCTTTACTTTCTTGACCCTTGGTTTAAGCTGACGATACTGCAGTGTATATTTAAAGAAGTCTGAAATACTTTGAGCTCAGATTCATTTGTGGCCGTAGAAAATGTGAATACCTTCAATTTTTCTGAGTTTCTATAGTTGTTCCATGAAACCAAAACTCTATTCTGAAAAAAAAAGGCACTACTAAAACATCCTCTTAAACTTCTACTTATAAGAATTTCACACATTAGGCCTGAAGATCAGTTCATCACAGGCAAAGTTAACTTGTAGCTCTTAAACCTACCCAGCTAAGGTGTTTAAAAATTGCTGTTTTAAGAATCCATGTTACAAGGAGAAAATATTTTTAGTCAATATGCAAAGAATGCCTTAGACTTTGCTTTCTGTTTAACTCATCAAAAATGAAGAAACTGTGAAAAATTATAAATTAAATAAGATGTATCTCAATAAGGTCATCTATTTGCATTTTCAGCTACTCTTTGTTGGTGGTGCCAAAACTATGACACCAACTCTCATTTCTCCAAAATAGTCCAGCCCCATATTTTCAAATGTCTGCATTATGACTCTGCCTGGATAAGAATAGAATCCATAATAGTTACTCCAAAAAGAATCACATCGTAAGTTATACCACATCAGGAAGACAGGATATTTAGACCTCACCATCAAAGTATGGCCTGAGTATCTGCAGCATTGGCATGACCCAGGAGTTTGTTGCTGAATCTCAGGAATTCCTGTGCAATCGTGATCTACATCTTAAGGTTTAGACATTAAGTTTTGAGAAGCATAAGTTGGACCAAAGCACAAAGATTTTAGAGTCTGATAATTTCAAGTTTTTTCTGTGATGTATTGCCTGTGAGACTATGAACTTCTCTGAATGCCAATTTCTCATCTTTAAAAATATAACAATACTTTTATCAAAGTGTTTTGCATAGGCAAATAGCTACAGTTAGGTAGGAGGAAAGTTCTAATGTTCTATTGTATTGAATGCCTCAAAATAGCTAAAAAAACAGGCCTTTGAATGTTTTATCACAAAGAAGCTAATTACTCTGATTTGACTATTACAGTGTATACATGTATTGAAACACCACACTATATCCCATAGATGTGTACAGTTATTGTGTGTCTAAAACCAAATTTAAAAAGAAAAGAAAAAAAGGGTTGTTACAACATATCCAAGCAAATTGGTTTTGTTGTTGTGTGAGAGATTTAAGTCAATTACATAAACTATTAGATTGAGCCATATGAAAGTGCTGTCTTTATAGGTGAAAAAATAGTCAAATATTGACAGTTTCCTTGCATTCAATTTTACCTAGTAGAGTAAGTTCTTAATAAACTACTAGTAATAAGTATCTATATTGATTTTCTTGGCTAGTGTAATGAATTATCACAGATTTAGTGGCTTAAAACAACAGAAAATTATTCTCACAGTTCTAGAGGCCAGAAGTTCTAAATCAAGGTAGGTAGGGTTGGTTCTTTCTGGAAGTTCTAAGGGAGAATTTCTGTCATCCCTCTTTCCTAGCCTCTGGTGGTTGCTGGCAATCTCTGGCCTCCCTTGCTAATAGATGCACTGCTCCCACCTCTACTGCTATCTCCACATAAAATCCTCCCAGTCTCTGAATGTTCTCCCTCTTCCTATCAGGATGTCTGTCATTAGACTTAGAACTCATCCTAAATCAAGTTTCACCCCCTCTTGAGCTCTTATGTCCAAATAAAGTCACAGTCTGAGATTTCGGGTGAGTATAAATTTCAGGGGAACATTTTTCAATCCTCTATAGCACTCTCTCCCATTCCCTTTCAATGATACTAGTAACAGCAGTCTTTAAAACTCAGTTATTCTTGACTCTTTATTCTCGCATATTTCTTATATTCAGGTCTAGTGATATCCTTCTTCAAAACATTCTTCTGATTTTAGTAATATGGACAAGACTTGCTTTTTAAAATTAACCAAAAATAGAGCAGACCATAATAAAGCCAATGCTGAAAAAGGCCCCACATTGGGGTGGAAATAGCTAAGGGGAGAGATCTGTACACTGCAGAGATCATATTAGAAAAAGGCACCTCTATTCTGGGCAGCACAGTTTGCTTTCAGTGCTCTCCACTTTCTCAGCAGGGTGTTTTTCTTATAAGTACTAGAAAATATGTAGCTGTCCAACGATATGAAGTGTGTTATGTTGGATAATCACACTCACATAAAAATATATACAGAAAATTAGTGGAAAATGCATCAACACATAATAGTTGTCCTTGTGGAGATGCTCTACCTTCCCCACCTCCATTTCCTACCATGAGCATGCATTAATTTATAGGTTAAACCTTTTGTTAACCTCTTAGAGAAAAAATTCCAAATGAGTGAACAGATAAATTATACATCAAATGAAGTTGAGTCAAATGGTTGAATGAAAAAATATTTAAGCTGAAGTTCTAGATGTTACTTAAAAATTAAAAGAAAACATAGGAAAAGAGTTCATTGAAATATAGTTTTCCTCAGTATTAAAGTAATAGAAGTGTTTCAGTTCTCTACTGCTATTTAACAAATCATCTTAGTGCCTTAAAACAGTCACAGCTATTTATTGTCCTCCACGGATCTCTGAAAGGATTGGGATCCAGTGGGCAGTTCTCCTTTTGTGCAGTGATGAGTAGCGCTGTAGAAACCTAGAGGCTCCACACTGTCAGAACCTCCGAGACAGCTCTCCCACATGGCTTAGAGGAGCTGATGGTTGTTTCCTGGGAGGTAACTGAAGCAGTAACTGGGGTGCCTCAGTTCACCTCTAGGGGCTTCTCCACATGGCTCAGACTTCTCACAGTATAGCAGCTTAGATCCCCAAAAACCAGTGAAGGTGAGAATTACAGACCTCTTAAGGTCCAACTTGGAAGACTGTAAATAAGTATAAGTATAAGTATAAGCATAAGTATAGGGTCAGCCCAGACTTAAGGCAGGGCAGGGGGAAATAGACCAAAATTCTCAGATTGAAGAAATAATATACAAAAAGATCAGTTCCTAAAGAGAAAAAATTCAATGTTAAGTGCTTTGAAAAACAATAATATGAAAGTATAAAAATCAGAAAGAAATTGGCAATATACAGCTAATAAAAGCTTGAGACCCTGAGGTGTAGAGATTTGAATTATACTCCTAAAATCATAGCTTGTTATTTTTCCACTTACTAATGTCCCTTTATTTCTTATTTTACTTATTTTCTTTCCATTCTTTTTAATCCCTACTTCTGTTTCTCCTCTTAGCATAGACCACCAGCATGGCTGCTATGCTCAATAGTTCCAGGAATTATGCTATATACAGCCCTGTTAGTACACACTTTGATACATAATATCTGTATCTTAAAGTATATGAGCACTTCTTAAGAAATGTATTATTGTTTTGTACTTTGTTACAACTATACATGACTGTATTTTAAAGCATTAGACTTGCAGTTTCCAGGTACTCATATAGGAAGCTGAAATCATCCTAATAAGTAAAAGACTGAAGAAATTGCAGAATCACCAACTCTTCTTGGATCCATAAGAGAAGTGAGATCTCACGGAAAGCTGCTACCCCCAACCCAAAACTGGAAAGATAAAAGTGGTTACAACTGGGCATGGTGATGCATGTCTGTAATTACAGCACTTCAGGAGGCTGAGGCTGGAGTATCATGAGTTCGTGCCCAGTGTGGACAACCTCACAACTTATCAAGATTCTGACTCAAAATGAGAAATGGGCTGGGGATATAGTTCAATGTGAAAGCCCTTGGTTCAATCTCCAGCACTGCAAATAAATACATACATACATACATACATACAATTAATTTTAAAAATCAGCAAATCAATTTACTAGAACAGAAACCTCCAGGATATCCAGTCCCCAGGTAGGGAAAGCTGAACTATCACTGGTGAACTGCTGGAGGCAAAATGTGTACAAATCTATGAAATTAAAATTCCAGGGTCCCCCACATTTTTGTGATATTTACTTCCTGGTGCTTTACCACATTTGAATTAGTTGTTTTTCATTGCTAGGACAAAGTACCTGACATACACAACTTAAAGGAGAAAAGGATTACTTTGAGAGGTTTGAGAGGTTTCAGTTTGTCTCTACTATGGGCTTTTTGAAGACTGGATATCATTGGGGAAAGAATCTTTGAGCTTCAGTATATGTCAACAGAAGCCCCCAGTACTGAAAATCAAAGAGAAAAAAAGACTTTTTAAAACCCCAGAATATCTCTGAAGTGTGGGAACTACATAAAGAAGCATAATGAGAATATCAGAAAGAGAAGAAATAGAAGAACAAAAGAAATACTTGAAAAAACAATGACTGAGAATTTCCCAAATTAATGTCAGACATGAAGCCACAGGTTCAAAATGCCTAGGGAACCCCAAGCAGGATAAATGCCAGAAGAACTATTCTTAGATATATTGTTTTCCAACTACAAAAAGTCAAAGAAAAAAATCCTGACTGGTCATATACCTCAGTGGTATAATGCTTGCCTAACATGCAGGAGACCCTAGGTTCGATCCAAAAGTACTAATAAAAAAAGTCAGAGAAGGAAGAAAACCTTTATCTATATACAACACAAATAAGAATTATATCTTTCTCTTCAGAAACCATGCAGACAAACATATAAAAATAATGGGCTGAAATATCAAGTGCCCAGAAGAAAAGAAAACACACCAACCTAAAATTCTGCACCCTGAAAAATTACCCTCCAATGCTGAAGGACAAGTATTTTCTTAGGCAAACAAAATTTAAAGAATCTTGCCTGCAGAACTCTTACAAGAATTTTTGTTGTTGTTGTTGTTTTGAAACAGGGTCTCGTTACATAGTTCGGGCTGGCTTTGAACTCATAAAATGTTGTAGGTACATATTATGAAATGCTGTGCTGTCATGAAGAGAAAAATATATATATATATATATACATATATATATATATATGTATATATATATAAGCCAGAAATATAGATAGATTTTGCATTGAGAGAAAATATTAGAAAAGTTTTGATAAAGGGTGAAGATTTTTAAAAAGTAAATGAATGGAGAAAGCTATACCATGCTACCAGTAATCAAAAGAAAGTGGGAGAAGACTTCAGAAATAGAAAATTATCAGGAAAAAAGAAGTATTACATAAAGTATTTCTTATTTTTTCTCTCAATGCAAAATTTTATTTACTATTCTTCTAGCAATGGGCACATAGTTTTCCTGAAATCTCCTGTTATCACAAAGAATATTGGGATATAAGCTTTTTATTTATTGCCTCTCAGACTCTGACCAATTCTCCTGAGGCTTGGGTTCTGCCAATTGCATTTCCCAGACGTCCTTACCAGCTCACTTGTTCTTCCAAGAGAAGGTTTGGCAGGAGCTCACAAAGTCTGAGAAGGGGAAAATGGGCTTTCTTTTTGTTAACATGTTCTAGTACATGCTCCCATCAGCAGCAAGCAACAAGGGCTCCAGCCCAGACCTTCTTCTAGATCACTTTGCACCAGCATCATCACAGGCCCTCAGAGGTGGTAGCAAAAAATAACCTGTGCTCCCTCCACAGTCTGAGTACCTGCTGTATACCCCTTTAGTGGTTCATTCACCAGCCTTGTGGCACCTTCCTCTCAGGTATTTGGGCACTTACCTCAAAGGGCCCCTCTTTCAAGCTCAGATGTTGTGGTCACACCACTTCTTCTTGCTTTTTGTTTCCCAGTTCTAGAGACGGTAGCTGCTGCCCATAGGTACTAACTGCTGAGTTACCCTAGTGATGACTTTTTTGATACCTTTTTTGAGGACTTTTTTGATACCTGTCTGACTCATGCCTTGTATCTAATACCTCCTTTTAAAATATGAAAGAGGTAATGATGGCCGAGAGCACCTTAGCTGAGGGAGATGACACACACAGAAAAGTGGTAGGCTGGTTTAGAGCAGTGATGGCGAAACTTTTAGAGCTTTCAATGATCACAAACAGCTGGTTGTGGCACGTGTGCCATAGGTTCTCCACCCCTAGGTTAGGGTATAGTGGGCAGATGAGTTTAATGATACTGTTACTGTTCATACAGGAAACAGAAGGATTAGAAAATTCTTTAAGAAATAGGACATATCTTAGGATTCTGCCTGTGTCCACAGTCATGTGCCTTATAATGTTTCAATTCACACCTGCAATGATGATGGTCCCACAGGGCTGAAAAATTGCTCAGCAATGTTGTAGTGCAGTGTTGTAACCCAACACATTGCTCACCTTTGCTGGTGTAAGGAAACCTACTGGGCTGGGGATTTAGTTCAGTGGTTCCGCCGCCTGCTTCAAAAGCATAAGGTTCAATCCCCAGTACCCCTCCACAAAAAAACCCCACAAAAGACAAGAAACCTACTGTACTGCCAGTTGTATAAAAGTATAACACGTCCGATTGTGTACAGGGTCTACAGTAGTACTTGACAATGATAACAAGTGTCTGTGTTATTGATTTGTTTGCTATCCTATTTATCATTTTAAAATATACACCTAATTATAAAACAAAACAAAACAAAATATCTAGCATAATTATTATATTTTTATTTGTACTCTATTGTTTTACACCTTATATCCCTGTGCAATTTTTTTAGGGAGAAGGTTATATCCCAGAGTGAGATCATCAGTTTATAGGAAATATGCATACATCTTTTCAAAAGACTGGTAAAGTTCTTGCCATATGGTGGTCACATTTAAACTCCCCCATCAGTGAATAATAGACTCCACCTTCTCATATTCTCAACAATAGTTGATATTATTCACTTTTAAAATTTTTGACATGTGGGCTTACAATGCTATATCATCTTAGTCTTAATTTGCTTGTATTTCCAATTATTAGAGTTTTATTTTACTTCATTAAGTTGTTGCTCATTCAAGGTTCACATTCTTGGTGATAATTTGTCAAGTCTTCTATCTTTTATTGCTGATGTACAGAAGTTTTCTGAAGAGTCTAGATATTAACCCTTGTCAATATTAGACTTCACAATTATTTCCTACCAGTCTATTATCTCTTAGTTGGTTATGTGTACTTTTTAATTAATAGTTAACTTTACATGGTCAAATTCAATTATTTTTTCTACATTGTTTTTGCCTTTTAAATCATATTGGTTTGGATCTAATTATGTCCTTTTTAGAGTTCAATATTTTTCTGTAAAGTTCTACAATATTCTTTGTCAGGATGATTCCTAATTTTTTATGGTTTTTATTGCTATTTTGAACATTTTACTTTACATTATATTTTCTTGTCAGTTGTTGTTGAAGCAGAGCAATATATTTGTAAATTTAATCTTTTGCTTTTGCTGCAAAACAAGCATAGTAGACCTTAGTACCATGAGACAGCCTTTTTATTTTGCTTTTGTATTGTCAGGAATTCAGACAGGGGACAACAGGAATGGTTTGTCTCTGCTCCATGATATCTGGAGCCTCAGTGGAGACTCAGTGGCTGCAAGTGACTGGATAGCTGGTCCCTGGAATTATCTGGAGGGGCCTTTCATCAGTTATATATCTTAGAAGTTGATACCAGCTGCTGATGGGACCCTCAGTGGATCTTTCAGTGAGAACAATAACATGTGGTCGCTCTGTTTGGTTTCTCCTCTTGGGCTAGTTTGGGCTCCCTCTCAGTGTGATGTCTGAGACCTTGACAGATCAAGGAAGAAGTGGCTAGAATTTTTATAACTCACACTTGGATGTCACAATCAGGAACATGTTGGTGAGAGAGACAGCACTGTCGCTAGGAAATTCGTTGATGGCTTTCTTCTGCAGACCAGGACTGGTGACATGGAAGGTGGCTACAGAGCGGGGTTCTTTAATGGCATACAGGTCATGTAGTTGTATTTCTTAGTCACTAACCACCTCAGAGCAACTTCAAGGGCTTTTGACCCACAGGGATTATAGGCATGGATTATTGAACATGTGTTTGCAGAAGTAGAATAGGAAGGCAAAAAGTAGGCTGCTTAACATTTGTAGCAAGAATAAAGAAATAATGGAGAAGCAGGAAGTTGGAGATGGTCATCCAAATAAAAATTCATGATCCTTTGTTCAGTTCCTATGCCTGAGCCACTTTTCAGATCTGGAACTCAATGACTAAAGAAGCATCTGTGTGCCCAGAAACAAGGACCCTTCAGCACCATGGCAAGCATGCTGCAAAGATTCCCTCAGTCCTTTCTCAAAGCAACCTCCAGACATATACTCAAGGAGCTCTAGACTGTGGAAATGAAAATGCCCAGACTTTGTGAGGCCTTCTGGATGAAGAGGCTAAGTTGACATGGATTCCTATTGCCATGGCTTACCTGTTAGAGTTGGGGCCTAGGAATGGAGTTTTGGCCAAAGTCTGACTTATTTTTCTTGTCCTTGAATGTGTTATTAGGATTGACTTAATTGGGAGTTGGAGCCCTGAGATTCACTGGGCCCCAAGTTTGTGGAGTACAAATATCATAGTGGAGAAGTCTTAGGAGAAGCCTCTGAAATGCTACACCCACCTCCCTCCTGACAAAATAGATTAGCGCTGCTGCTAAAGATCTAAAGGTTTCACAGACGGTAATTCCTATCACATCTCTATCTACTTTGCCAGTCTGATCCTGCAGAGACTGGACAGAGTCTGAAAAATGACTACAGACTATTTCAAGCTCCATTAAATGACAACCCCAACTGCAACTGCTGTGTCAACTGTGGTGTCTCTGTCAAGTAGATTAATATGGCCTTAGGAATACATTTTGCAGCCAACTGATTGGGAAACTCATTGTTATATATCTCACTTAGGAGCAAGGATCAGAAAAAAAAAGAGCTGCATTTATATGGCAAGGACAACAATGTACAGTTTTGCCCCAACAGTATGTGAAGTCCCCTTTCCTTGGTCATGATATAGTCTGAAATCATGTCAACCATTTGAACATCCTGCAGAGTAATCAGTCTATCTTTCTATCAATGATGTCATCCTGATAGAGCAAAATGGACAAGAGGTGACTAATGCACTTGAGTTCTTGTAAGATACACATGCTCCAAAGGATAGAAATAAAACCTATGAAGATTTAGGACCCAAACACCACAGACAGGAGAGTATGTAGGGGTCCAGAGGTCAGGGAAATGTTCTGATATACCCCAAACTGAATTGTTATATCTAATTACTACAAACAAGAAAGCATAATACTTCATAGACTTCTTTGAGTTCCAGAAGCACCATATTCCACCCTATGAATACTGCTTCAGTCTGTAAATGAGGTGATCCAGAACACTGCCAGATTTTAATGGAACCCAGAACAAAAAAGGGCTTTGCAGTAAGTCTAGAATGTAGTGCTCTGCTGTGGGCCATGCCATCTGGTAGACATCAAGGTAATGGAGATACCAATGATGAAAGAAAAAAGAGGTATAAGAGATGAAAAGAGATATCAGTCATAAAAAAGAGCACGAATGGGAATATCCCAGTGCAGAGTCTAGGGTTCCAAAGCAAGAGAGAATTGTACATGTTTTAGGAATGGGGATTTAGCTCAGTGGTGCCGCACCTGTCTGGCAAGTGCAAGGTCCTGAGTTTGATCCCCCATACAGCAAAAAAAAAAAAAAAAAAAAAAAAAAAGAAAGAAAGAAAAAAAAAAGAATTGTATACTTTTTGAAAAACAGCTCTTGGAATACTACTGAGCTGTGGCAGAGAGCTAGACTATTTCAGCACAATAAACCAAAGTGATTATGCATCCCAAACTCTACAACATGGCAGGATCCTATTGAACCTACCAAACAATGGGGCCAGTGTATGGGCCTAGCAGCAAACTATCCTAAGGTGGCAATAGTACATCCAAGCCTTAATGTCAGCAGGACTAGAGAACATAACAGACTCCATGCCATGCATCACAGATTCACCAGCATCCTGCCCAAACACATACAGTATTTACGGTTTTACAAGGAGAAGGAGAGGAAGTTCTGTAAGATCAAGTGAAAAAGGAGGAAAACACCCTATCTCAGTTTATAAATGGAGGAGATTAGTCATCTGGCAGTCACCTACTGTTGGCTTCTACAGCATGTGCAAGCCAAAAATTGTATGGCAGCTGTATTACATTTCTATTCTACGGGCTGGGGATTTAGCTCAGTGGTTCCACCACCTGCCTCGCAAGTGCAAGGACCCGAGTTTGATCCCTGGTACCAAAAAAAAAACCAAAAAAACCCACAAAACATTTCTATTCTAGTGGCCTAGAAAGATGGTTAGTTACAAAGGGAAATTCTTCTCGAGTAGTAGGTGGTAAATATGATTATATTCACCTTGTATAAGAAAAAGAGCTTGAGATGGAATCTATATGGACCCATGGGCAATAGAAAATGGTTTGGCAGGGCCAGGGATTTAGCTCAATGTTTCCACTCCCTGCCTCACAAGCCCAAGGTCCCAAGTTCGATCCCTGGTGCCAAAAAAAATAAAAAGAAAGAAAATGGTTTGGCTGGCTACTGGGGATCCTAGAAGAAAGAAGATTGAAAGTTTGGAACTTAGTCTTCAAAGCAAGGAATTCTAGGGTAAAGGGATGGATAATGACATGCAATTGTATGTGAAGTAAGCAAATAACTAAGTGGACAAGATGAGTCAGCCCGTTTATGTAAGCTACATTTATCAGTACCTACAGCACTGCTAGCAGAATGCACTCACAAAGTGGTCTCCATAATTGACAGAGAGATTATGTATGGGCCCAGCAACATAGACTAAGTAAAGCCAATCTGGTTACAATGTCCATCCTGCTAACAGGCATGAATGCTAAGCCACTTGACAAGACAGTGTTCGTCCAGAGGACCAACAGGCCACTTGGTGGCAAGTTAATCTCACTGGGATTCTTCCACCTTGGAAATACCAGCAGTTTTTTTCTCACAGGAATACACTTAGTCTTGAGGTGCATTTGCCTTTTTTGCCCACAGGGAAGCACCACTATTTGGAAATTTGTAGAATACTTAATCTGTAGATGTGGAATTCCCCACAACATAACATCCAGCCAGAAAATCCACTTTATTATAATAGAGGAGCAAAAGAAGTAAGCATAACCATCACCTAGGAGCTGCTGGCCTATTACATTATTGAATGGTCTGATGAGGAAACAGAAGAAACATTCGTTCAAAAGCAATGCCCTGTGAGGTGCAGCACTTTCCTCCAGGAAGCAGCACACTTATCAATCCGGAGTCCTCCTCATGATACTCTGTTTCCATCAGAAAGGCAGGTCTGAAACCAAGGGATAGGAGTAGAATTGGCCCCACCTACTATTATTCCCAGATTCTGCAGGATAAGAAGCCCTTGTTTGCGAAAGGGGGCATGCTGTCACCTGGAGATGTAGCAAAATTCTCATTGAAGTACAGGCTACTTCTTTCCCCCTGAACACTTTGGGATCTTCATGCTCAGGGACCACAAAGTAAGAAGAAGAATCATCATCTTGTCAGCAGTAATTGACCCTGTAAACATAAGGAGGAAAGTTTTCTAATATAAAAGAGACAAGGAGAAATATAGGTGGCATTCAGATGACCCAATCTGAACGTCTTTTGATGCCCCTTGCCCACATGAGTGGAAATGTTCAGTAAGTTTGGCCATAGAAGTTTAGGTTTCATGGGGAATCAGACTCATCAGAAAAACTGGCAAGGCCAACATAGGTACTGCCGTGGGCCAGGGAATGTGGAATGGAGAGCGGAAGAGGTATGATGAAATCCAGTCATGGCCTTGAGAACAACTTCAGAGGCAAGGGCTCTTCCCTCTGAGTATCCCTCAGAAAATGAGGTCCACCAGAGCCCTCCACCAGCTGTTTTCAAAATTCATGGAGAAAGGACTTGCTGGCAGCCTCAAGCTCTTAGTTTCTTCAGGATTCACTTCAGTGTCCAAGCCATGTGTAAGCTCTTCTTGGAGAAGAGCCAGTTGTGACTGGACAAGGGAATGGCAGTTGAGGCCAGGCTCTTCTTAGGGTAGCCCCTGGCTGATAACTGACCAAGGCAGTTGTGTAACCACTTTGCCTACGTGGGTCTCCCCCAATGGACAGTCATGCTCTGGGGTTCCTATTGGATAGGCAGAGACATGGTCAAGCCCTCACTGTGTTCTGAGGATTTCTTCTGCTCAGTCCAATCCTTTCTTTTGCTCACTCCCTCAGCGTAATTTTTGCATTCTCAACTCCACCTCTGTTCCTGCTCTTCGAAGAACCCAACCTGCAACACGTTTTTTTTCACTTTTACCAGCAGATTACCTGGCACAGTCCCTGGAACACAGATTGAACTAGTGACTTCACTTGACAGCATACTAGGTGCTTAGTCATCATTAAGTAATATGGCAGATACAAGCAATATTTCTTTTCTCCTTTTTTTTTTTACTTTTATCTTCTAATTCAAAAAAATTTTCAGGGATTTGAACACAGCAAGGATGATGATGTTTTGTTGGCTTCTTATTCAATAAAAAGAGACAATTTAATTCTTCTAGGTCCTTCGCAGTTTTCTGAAGCAGAAACATTTCCATGCTGGGGAAAAGACAAACTTGTATTTAGATCCAAAGGAATTTTCACCAAATGTTTTTCTCAAATAACTAAAGATGTGTTCAGCATAGCTAGTCACACTGGAGATGCTACCCATAAGGACAAGGCAGTTGAAATAGGGCATCAGCCAAAAAAACCACATAAAAGCCTCCACTCACTGCAGTGCTTAAGCCACCCACACAGCTGCCTGAGTCATCAATCAAGGCTCAGAGGCAGGGATGCAACTCATGTAGTGGCTGAAAGACTATTTGAAGAGCTTGGCAAAGGCTTGTAGATTTTATAAAGAGGCCTTTAAAATGAGAAACAAAAAAATAATTTAGAATAGCTCCCTCTCCCCCATTCTGAATCAGATTTCCTGTATCACTCTGTAGATGGCTTTGCAGCTTTATATACTGCTTTCCTCCAAAGAACTCACACAAATAGGACTATCCAAATGCACTCCTTAGCATGAGAGCAATTCTGATTGTGCCTCTGGACAGCTGAAAATTGTCTCTTTCCAAGTCAAAGTATTTCAAAAGTAA
Organism: Heterocephalus glaber; assembly: GCF_000247695.1. Next base: position 4,263,746 of record NW_004624853.1, on the reverse strand, counting down.
AGAACTTGGGTCAGTTAGTTTTATCTCAGGAAGGAGAAGAAATACTCCCCAACAAATTCTCCTTGAGCATACTGGTGACATTGTGGAGGAAGCCGACCACAGTCCTAAAAACCTGACACATTCTCCACAGCACCGCTTCCTGGGGCCTCCACTTCGGTTATCTTGCAAAACAGAATCAAAATTTCAGCAGCCTTAACTTCCCCTTATGCTCTTTTTATTCCTACTAAGTCACAGAGTGATTTGTTTTGTTTTCTTTTCTTTTGTACCTGGGATCGAACTCAGGACCTTGGGCTTTCGAGGGAGGAGGCAGAACCACTGAGTTAAATCCCCAGCTGTAGACTGATTTTTGAATATAAATTTTGGGGTGAGTTTTAGGAATCATTTGAGTCAAACACAATGTAAACTCCTGTGTAGTGTGCTCTGCCTATGTCTTAGCTTAGTTGGATGCCAATCTTGAACTTCCTCTTGGACAGAGGTAGACAGTTATTATAAGATATAGTGAAGCCCATAGTGGTTTGTGACTGAAAATAAAGGCAGCCAAGGAGGAGGACTATAAACTTCTTTTTAACTTGATATGTCAAGTAAGAGCCTGGTAAGTGTATAAGACCTTCATTATACTCTGTTAAGAGAGATGAAATAATTTCATAATTTTCCACCACTCAACTAAGTATATTCAATTTAAAATACAATAATTTTCTTTGCATAGCATCACCTGGACCCTTTGTTTTATTAATAGATAAGACAGTAATTTAACAAGAGACATTAAACATAAAACATGATCAACTTCATCTAAAGAGAATTTTTGTCACATTTACATATGTGTGTTTGTAATTCATTTATACTAAATACAAACATGTTTGTTGGCATCTTAAACAACTGTTACCATATGTCTGACATACTTATGGAGATAGTGAATTTTAAAAGTAAATTCAATTCCATGTGCTAAATATACCTCTTTTAAAAGGAAAATGGATTGACTTCAATAAGGACTTTTAGTGTAAGCCTTCTAAATACAAATTGCTAGAGGAACCTTGCAAATCCTATGATGTGCCATACCTCTAATTTCTCTTTAACTGCTGGCCACAAGATAGTTGCTTTTTAAAGGTCACATTACAAATGGTTTAAATATATGTGTGCAACAAATTATGGTTTTAGCTGGCATTAGGTTCTCAAAGGCATAAATGTTATATTGCAGCAAAAAAAGAAAAAAATGAGAAACAGTGAGAAGTAGTTCTTACTGAAATTGAATATGCCAAACAATTGTGAGTGTTACTATTGATGGGGCAATAACGCATACAGCAAGCCTTCCATGTTCTTTCCTCCATGTTTCTTCAGAAAATGTTTTGCTCCAAAAATGTAACAGTTTGTGACAATGTTTTGTAACTGTTTGAACTGCAGGACCTTTGGAGAATGTTCTGTTAACTATGCCCTTCTGCTACTGTGAGCATGCGCTCCTACCCCATAGATCCCTGTATAAGGATCTCCCATTTCTGCTCAGTGCTCAGAATCCAGAGCAGGCAAGCTCCTCTGAACCAGCCGGCAATAAAGGTTTTTCTCCATCTCTTCAAGTGACTTTCGGATTCTCTAGTCTTCACTTGAACTGTAGCACGTGAGCAGCAACATACAGCTATAACAGTTGGCTATAATGCTAAGCTATTCTGCTTTCCCACAATGTTATACAGTTTCTGGTAGCCATACAAAGTGAGTAACAAGTCTAGTTAGTAATCATAGTTATCAAAACACATATGATATTGAACTCCTTAGAAGCCAACAGCAATATTTTTCACACTCTGTTGCAAGAGACACTAGCCCAACTGTCAGTGCTAACAAGAAGGCTACTTTTTCCTAATATCAACTAAAGAAAATCTCCATGAGCAAAGATATATAAATTCTTTCTTTTAAATAATTTAGTGAGCCTAGTACTCATGCCATGCCAAGAAAAAAAGTACACAGAATAGTTTTTTGTTAACTTTTGGTTCAAGTGAATGGCACCAGTTGTTTGAACAGATGGCTGAGTGACAAGGAACTCACTAGTAGGTACTGGGCTAGGAAGCATAATATTACTAAAAATGAAACTCCAGTTTTGAAGAGTGGAGATATTACAAGATGCTATGAAAAGAAAATCCAGGAAATTATAAGACATAGCTTGAAACCATCTGTACGTTAAAGATGAATTTCTAATTATCTACTGATGCATGACAAACCACATCAAAATTGTTGACTTAAAACAATGATTTAGTATGATTCTTTCTCACCATTCTGTGGGTTAGGAATTTGGGCAAAACACAGTAGAACCTGTTTGTCTCTGCACTACAGCGTCTAGGATGATTTTAAATGGTTATGGACCAAAAGAGATGGGAAGGATCCTAAGACTTTCCATGTGGCTACTTTGAGTCTTTTCATCACACAGCAGCCTCAAGACTGCCAAACATCTTATCTTACATTATAACTAAGAATAAGACAGAACTGGACAGAAGCTGCCAATCCCCTGATGTCAATTCTGAGGCAAGCATAGCATTCCTTCTGCCATCATTCATTGGTCAAAGCAGCTCAGGGTCAGGGGAAGGTCAACCAGATCTACCTTTCATCTCTCCAGGGGTAGATTACCAAGGACTTCGTTGCCCTTTTTATTCAATCACAGATAACAGAGACACTTTTAAAAATCCAGGCATTAAAACAAACTCATGTTTTCTTTTATTAATACTTCAGATGGAAAAAAAATTGTTTGAGTTGTTCAGATAATTACAACTAACTGCAAAAATAAACAACCAAGGCAGATGATCTATTAAGAATACCTTTTGTGGCTCCAAATAATCCTTCTGGAAAAAGATGGCTTTGTATTTATATTGGGCCATATGAAAGTGCATTTTTAAGGAATGCAACATAGTGATTTAACAACAGAATTACATATCCAAGTATGAAGAAATATTGAACTACCTATTTAAAGATATGTAAAAGAAATATAAGACTACATGCTATATATCTAAACAAAAGTGAAGTTAAATGATGATGTTGTTACAGAGTCTTCTGATAAAGTGAAATTGAAAGACTTGGTTGAACTTCATGAACAGATCAAAGGGAACCAGCTACCCAAGCTCTCCTGTCTAAGGTGTCTTGCTCACTCTGCAAGAAGCTCAGTTTGGCTCAGTAAATATGTGCTTAGAAGCAGGCTCTGTGATAGGAATAGAGCTCATATAGTCACTGCCTTGGTGGGAATTACAACCTAAACATTTTTTCTTATCTTCCTTGCCCTGCTTGAAGCAGATTCGAGGTATCCTTGTCCCATTGCACCCTGAACATTTAAGTGCTTAGACTACACCAATTATGTGAACCACTCGTAAATGAACAAATTCCATACCTCTTATATCAGCTTTTTGTGGCTGCCATAACAAGAAATCATAAATCAGCTGACTTATCAAACAGAAGTTGATTGTCATAATTCTGGAAGCTAGAAGTCAGAGAACAAGCTGTTGCCAAGGTGTTGGTTCCTGTGACGACTGTAGAGGAGACTCTTTTACGACTGTCTCTTACTTTCTGGGATTTTTCTGGCCATTTTTGGGTTTCCTTGTTTTGTGGAATTTTGCCTTTATCTTCACACAATGCTTTCTCTGTGTACACACCTGTGTCAAAATTTCCCCTTTTTAAAAGGACACTAGTCATATTGGATTAGGAACCCCCACACTCAAGGATAACCTCATCATAAATTAAATTACATCTGTAACAACGCTTTCAAAAATAAGATCACTTTCCGAGGTAGTGAGGGATAGGATTTCAACATACAGATTTTTGAGGGCACACAATTCAACCATAACAGTCCTTTGTGGTCATATTACCAAAGCAGTGACTCACTTTACCCCATGTATAAAGCAACTTTACTTCTATCTCAGGAATGAGAATAAGCAGGTACAGAATGATTACAAGAGTTTCTCAACTTTGTGCATGTTTTAGGTAGGGATCATTTAGAAGAGATGTTTTATGCAAAAGGGAAGTAGGAAGCTTTCCTTGATTGTCCAAAATTTATTCTTTTATCCCTTTATTGGGCATTTCTCTGAGCACCAAAAATCCAGCAGTGAAGGAAATAGATAAAAATCTTCTTGCCCTCAGTGATTACATTCTAATGGAAAGAGACAGAAAATAGATAAATCCCATGGTATTTTTGGTCCCAGGGATCAAACTCTGGTCCTTGCGCTTGCAGGGCAGGTGGCAGAACCACTGAGCTAAATCCCCAGCCCCCTCCCATAGTATTTTAATAGATGTCAAATGCTGTGAAGAAAAACATGCCAGGGTAAGGTGGACGAGGAGTGCAGGCATTGGGGTTGGGGATTGAAATTTTAAACTGGTGGCCAGGGAGGCCTTACCAGAAGATGACATTTAAACAAGGGGTTGAGGTGGGGAGAAACCAGCTACATAGGACACTGGTGAAAGAGGGCTGCAGACAGAGGAGGCAGCCAGTGGAATGAGAGTAAGGCTGGAAAGTTAAGGAAAATAGTAGAGGACAGTGTAGCTGCAGAATGAAATAGGATGAGTGCTATTATAGTTTAAATGCGAAATGTTCCCCCAAAGACACATGTTTTGAAGGTTTGATCCCCAGTGCAGCAATGTTCAGAGGTGGAGCCTAGAGAGGTGACTGAATCATTAGGCTACTGACCTTACCAATGGATTGATCCACGGATGAGTTCATAGCTAAATAAGCTGTCAGGAGGAGGGACCTAGCTGGAGGAAGTAGGTCATAGGGGCAGGGTTTTGAAGGACAGATCCTATTCCCAGTCCCTTTCCCTCTCTGGCTCTCTTTCCTTCTTTCTGCTTCCTGGCTACCATGAGGTGAGCATCTCTGTTCCACCACAGGCTTCTTTTTTCTTTTTTTTTTTTAATTAACAGGCTTCTGCCATAATTTTTTGCCTCACCTCACTCCACAGCAATGGAAACAGATTACTATGGACTGAAACCTCTGAAACCATGAGCTAAAATAAATCTCTTCTCCTCTGAGCTGTTATTCTCAGGTACTTTGTCACAGTGATGGATATGTGACTAATACAAGCAGATTGGGGCATTAGATCAAAGACATGGAGGAACAGATCATAAAAGGACTTGTGGACCATTGTCCACATTGATTTCAGCTTTGATTTCAGCTTTTCACCATTGATTTCAGTTTTTGTTTCAGGAGAGTACAAAGCCATTAGAAAAACCTGAGTAGAGGAGTGATGTGAGTTTATTTAGAGTTTATGAAGCTCACTTTGGTTCCAAATAAGGCAAAGAGGGAAGCAGGGAGAAACATTAGGAAGCCATGACCTGTGTCCAGGTAAGAGACGTTGGCTAGAGCCATGATGGTAGAAGTGGAGATGGTGAGAAATAGTTACGTTCTGAATATATCCCTTTTTGTTTTTATTTTTAAAAATTTGGGGAGTTTTGTGGTCTGATTGTTTGCTTGTTTGTTTGTTTGAGACAGGGTCTCACTATGTACTTCTGGCTGGCCTTGAACTAACTATGTAGGCCAGACTGGCCTTGAATTCATAGCAATCCTCCTGCCTCAGCTTCCTGAGTGCTGGGATTTTACAGGCATATGCCACAATCCCCAGGTGGTTCTGAATATGTTTTAAAAGAAAGGTCAATAGGATTTGCGATGGGTTGATGTAAGATAAGGAAGAGGAAGGGAGCAAGGAAAGAAGGGATAATAACTCCAAAAATCTTGGCCTGTGTCATATAGCAAATTTCTCTCATCTTTCATCTAGGCAAGATGAAAACCATTTGGTAGTCAAGTCCAAAAGGGAAAAAGTCCAGCAATAAATTGAGGGAATGTGAACCTAATAAATTAAAATACACTTGAGTAATACAACAATTAAATGCAACGTACAGGTTATGTTTGGACCCTGATTTCGGCAAGTCAACTATAAAACAATTATAAGACAATCAGAAAAATGTAAACACTCATTGGCTCATTTGATAATAGGTCATTTCATAATGTTAAGGAAATGTTCATTTGGAAGATATGATACTGATATTAAGGTTGGCTTTTTAAGAGCCCTAATTTTTGATATGTACATACTAAAATATTTATCAATAAAATACAATGTCTGGGATTTGCTTTGTCCTAATCTAGGGGTGGAATGAAAAATGACCACAAATTTGATTATTGTTCATTTTATTATTCTCTCTACTTTTTTTTACATTGGAAATTTTACATAATAATAAATAGGGGTGTCACTCGGTGGTAGAGCATTGCTTAGCATGCATCTCCAACACCAAAATGTATACATACATTCATATCTAGATATTGATAGTACATTAAAATTGATAACATTAGTACCTTTAAGAAAGGGAAGGCTCGGAACAGAAATAAGGGAGGGATTCTTACAGATCTCCTTTTTTTGACTTCCAAATGCCAACTTAGTGAAATGTATCATTTATTAATAACACAATGAAAACTATAAGCCTCCCCTGGCAGACAGCACAGAGCAGGAGTCTCAGGACAAGCTGACTATTCTCTTAGGTCTCCCTGTTGTGATCTCTGGCTAGCTGTCTCATGACTCGTCATTCTGAGGCAATGCTTAATTCAGTAGCATATAAGCCCGAGCTCAAATGAGTGAGAGAACAGAACCTCTGAGCATTACAGTATATATCATTATGAAGCAATTTTTTCCATGCAGGTTTCATCAGATTGGCTCAAACACAGTGCCTGCATTGCAAGGGACTGTAATCTTCTGCCAACATCTGATTGAGGATAGCAGATTATTTCCTACCCTAGTTGATGGCTTATATGCTGGTACTCTTGGCCTTTGGGTTAGATTTTATTACATGACTGCTGTGTATGTTGTGAGAGTAACTTTTATTAATGAAATGAGCACCTCAAACTTTACCTGAATGATAAATACTGGTATATTTATTTTATATAAAGCAAAATCATTCAGCCTAGCTCCATTAACTTTGCAACTTTTATACATAAACCACAGTATCATTTGCTCTTTCAACACTCAGAGACCAATGTGAAGGATATATATCAACCAAAAGTGCCCTTCCATGATGTCTTGCAAACTACAAAACTAACAAATAGCATTTGGAAAGATGTGTAAATTAACTTCCTGACTCTTTTTATGGAGGGGGAGGTGTCCTAAAGTCAGCTGAATTATTATTCTTTCAATTTCTTGCTCTAGGAACTGAATTGTGAAATAAAGGAAACAGAATCGATTAATTCACTGGAAGAATACCAATTTTCTTACCTTGTGTCATCTAGAGCACTGCTCCTATGCCTAAGAGATGAAAAATTTTTGGTTTTGGCAACAACTTTAGATAGGAGACATAAAAAACAAAGTGAGTAGATGCCACACGTAGCTGTTTGGGTCAATTTTTTGTGTCTAGTTGAATATTGAGACTTAGCTGGGTAAAGAAATTATTCACATGTTACCTTCTAAAGATAAACTGGACAACCAAAGCAAGTAGAATGGCAAAAGCTCATACATGAGAGTCAAAGCCTCTGCTATTGACCAGTTTGTAAGCCTCAGCTACACTACTTACACACCTCTGTGATTTTTTTTTTCTTTTTGAGGTACTAGGGTTTGAACACAAGGCCTTGCCTATGCCAGTCAAGTGCTCTGCCACTGAGCTATTACCCCCAGCTCCAAGAATTATTCTTCATATATAAAATGAGAGGGTTTGATTAGACAAACTTTAATTGCTCTTTTAGATTTTAGATACTATAATTGTTAGTTTTTAGGGGGAAAACCACATGAGATTATATGATTTAGATCTAGAGTCTAGATCTCTTAGTTTTACCATATTATAAAATTATTTACAGACCTCTAAGTAAAAAAGTTGCTATATTAAATACTAGTAATGCCTACTTGCTATGGTCTGAATGTGTTTGTGTCCTCAAATATATATATATATATTATATATATTATATATATACACTTAGTTATTAATGTGATGGTATTAGAAAGTGGGGCCTTTGGAGGTAAAGAGGTCATGAGAATGGAGCCTTTGTGATTGAAATTCGTTCCCTTAATAAAGAGGCCTGAGGAGGCTTGTTTGCTTCTTCTGCCATGTGAAGACTCAGCAAGAAGGCACCATTATGAACCAGAAAATAGGCCCTCTCTGGATGATGAATCTGCCAGGGTCATGATCTAGGACTTCTCAGCCTCCAGAAGCATGAGAAACAATCCTGTTGTTCATAAGCCATCCAGCCTCTAGTATTTTGTTGTAACATCCTGAATAGAGTAACATACCAATCAATACCTATTTTTCATTTCTCCCTTTCTAATAGAAGATTGATGTAATGTGTTCTAACAGTCTGCTAATTTAAAATAATGCATTTTCAGAAACCCTTGTTTATGTGATCATAAAATGGAAAGAGAAGTTACTGGATAACACCTCCAGTAAGGCTTTTTAAAAGAAATCAGACTCCCAAGAGAACAAGAAGACAAATACAAGATTTGCAAAAGACATTATGTATCTGACAAAAGACTGTTGTCCAGAATTTACACAAACTTCTAAAATTCAACAATAAGAAAATGATCAACCTTATTTAAAAGTGGGCAAATTGACAAAAGACTTGGATAGATCTATACATCTCCCCAAAGATGACGTACAGATGGCCAGTAAACATATGAAAAGATGTTCAACATCATATGTCCTTACGGAACTGCCAACTACAACAATGAGAAACCTACTACAATATCCAAAATCCAATGTCCTTATGACAGCAAATGTTGACACAGATGTGGAGCAACAGGAACTCTCATTCATTGTTGGTCATAACACAAAATGGTACAGACACTTTGGAAGACACTTCAGAAGTTTCTCACAAAACTAAGCATACTCTTACTAAATGACCCAGGAATCACACTCCTTGATATTTACCCAATTCATTTAAAAGATCATATCCACACAAAAACCTACACGTGGATGTTTATACTTTATTCATCACTGTGAAAACTTGGAAGCAACAAAACTGCTCTCAGTAGGTAAACGAATGTCAGCTGTGGTACATCCAGACAATGAAATATTTTATTGCTAAAAAGAAATGCACTACCAAGCTCAGGAAAAGACATGGAGGAACCTTCAACCATATAATACATGAAAGAACCTAGTCTGAACAGATTACACGCTGTATGGTTCCAGTTTGACATTCTCGAATAGGCAAAACTATTGAGACAGTAAAAAGATCAGTGGTTGCCAGGGATGGGTTGAAGGTGGGAGGGATGAATGAGTGAAGTAGGGAAGATTTTTAGAGCAGTGAAACTACTTGTAAGATACTGTCATGGTGGATACATGTCATATACATTTGCCAAAACTCATAGAACGTACAATCCCAAGACTGAACTCAAACGTAAACTGTGGACTTTGGGTTGTGCCAAATAGTACCACTTTGGCAGGGGATGTCTGGAGTTGAGATACTGTGCATAAGATTGGGGGGTATATGGGAAGGCAGTACTTTCTGCTTAATTTTGCTACAAACCTAAAATTACTTATAAAAAATAAAATCTGTTTAAAAATAAAAAGAAAGAAGACACATAGTCCTAAATGTAAATCATTTTTACTCTCTCTTCAAATAAAATGCCAAATTTTAGGAGGAAAAAGAGTATAGGCTCATCTGGCAGATACCTTTTGTCCTTGGCTTTTCTACTCTCTCTGGATCTTAGACAACACATTAGAGGTGTAACCGCCATATGAGGGAAAGAGCTATACTAAGCAGAAAGGTGTAAGGAGCCTAGCCATATCCCTGGATTAGTTCCCCAGGGCTGCCATCACCAAGTTCCAAAAACTGGGTGGCTTAGGCTAACAGAAATATATTCTGCCACAGCTCTGGGTGAAAGAAGTCCAAAAGAAAGCATTTCCAGGACCATGTTGTGTGCAAAGCCTCTGGGGAGGATCCTTGCTAGCCCTAGGTGTTCCCTGGTTTGTCGCAGCATAATTCCAGTCTCTGTCTTCACACTCAGCTGGTCGTCTTCTCATGCATCTCTACCTTTTATATTCCCATGAGAACACCGGTCTCAGTACATTAGGGCTGCCCTACTGATCTCACCCTGACTGGGTTACATCTGCAGAGACCTTATCTTTGAAAGAGATCACATCACAGGGATTAGGACTTCAGCACATAGCGGGGTGGGGTCAACTCAAACGTGAACAGCCCCTGATGGCATTCTGAGATGCTTCCCCACATCTGGACTTTCTACCTTTGAATTTATTACTGGAGAAAAATGAAGCCCCCATTTGTTTAAAGCTCTATTCATTCACAACAGAAACTCACTTCCTTTCTGACGCAGGACCTTCCTTCTAAGTGAGGGCTCTGAAAAATGTAAAACTATCTATTCAGAGGACAGTTTGTAACCTTCTAAAGACAAAAACCATTATTCGCTTGTTTAGGAATGGTGTGTGTGGGGGGGAGCTTCTGCTCCACTAAGGTTTTTCTAGCCATAATTTAAAGATCAAATCTGTTTTTAAAATAAAGTTTGCCGGATACTGAAAAGGTCAGTGGACATGTATTCAGCAGCCAAATTTAGGTCCTAAGTCTGCCCTAGACTCACACCCGTCTCAGATAGATCTTCATTAGTCACCACTACATACCTCAGTGAATGAAAATATAAATGCAGCTTTTGTGCTTTTATTACCAGAAGCACGGTTGACTTGTCCAACACAATCATGTTCGATTTTATGATACCATCTCTCTGCCAGGTGTGGAGCTTGGAAATAAATATGCCAAAAAACACTTTAGGGAGCCAGCACTAAAATATGTCATAAGTGTAAGAGGAGTTCTTAGACCATTTTTGTGGCATCCATAACCAGGAACATAATCATGATTCATTCAATTTATTTATGGGCTCCCGCAGCAAGGACAAGCAATTGCTTCCATCATCTGTTAGTCAGAGAGCCCTGAGAGGTTCACTTTGCTGCTCAGTGGGCTCAGTGAAGGCTGACATGAGAGTAAACAGATATCCCCATCACTTCCTCTAAGAAAACTGACTCAGACGGCAAACTCGGGCTTCCCATCTTTTCTTCCTTTCCCCAAAATAATATTTATCAAATGCCTGTCTTCTGCCAGACTTTCTGCAGGCAGCAAAGATTAAACAAGACATTCATTCTACCTTCAAGAGGCCTACAGTTTGGTTAGAGAGATAGATAAATCAACAGAAAATCGAATAAAAAAAAAAAGGTAGTAAATGGTAAGATTGTTTAAAAATGGAGTATCAGGGAAGCCCACAGCCAGGACAATGAATGATTTTGGGGGAGGTCAGGTTGACACTCCTGCTGGCAATGAAGGTGAGACCTGGGGACACATACACTAGACAGGCAGAGGAGGGACAGTAGCGTGTGCAGAGGCCCAGGAGCAAGACAGCATAACAATTTGGAGACCTGAGTAGAGTCTGACATGGTGGGCTATGGGGCTATGGGGGAAACGTCAGTAAAGAGAATGACATGTAGTCCCTAGAGTAAGGGTATTGGAGAAGTCACTGAAAAATTGTGATTTACACAATCAGGTTTGTGTTTTAGATTCTTTGTGGCAGCAGTGCATAGGAGGATAAACACAGAACAAGGAGTAGGAGTCAGCGTGGTGCCCTAAGGTACAGGGCCTAGAAAGAAGTGGGAGAAGAGATACATTTAAGATGTAAAATTGACAGCACTTGATGAGATATCAGTAATGAGGGAGCAGGCACCCACAAATAATAAAGTTTATGGTTTTGTTAAGTGGTATAGGTGTGGGTGTGTTCTTATTGGTTGGAAAGTAGGATGCATGATAAAAATAGTTAATTCTCTAATATTGATATTTGAAATCCATATTTATATATTTAATAAAGTAACTGAATACTGATCTTAACAAAGTTTTAGTATCATATCCTTAAAGATTTTTAATATGAAAATGAAATATATTTTAGATATTGATGGAGATGAACGATGAGACAAAAATATGTAGAGTGGAAAAGTCACATATGTGAATCAATAGTTCTCAATTATTTTCAGTTCACAGTTTCCTTCAATTCCAGTCAATGGTCTGTATGTTTTCTATTTTGCAGGAAATGAAAAAATGATATACTGAAGCCAAAAGGAGCCTCAGAGATAATGAAACATGGAGTCTCCAAGTTGGAAGTACTACATAATAACATTAAAACATTTTAAGATAAGAAATACTCAGAATACCATTATGCTAAAAGACAGTAGTTGCAATGCAAAGACCACATGCTTAGTGACTATTGAAAGCAAGGACATCTTGGACATGGAATTGTTTGGATTAAACGAGGCAGTATATGTAAAATCATCAAGCACAATTCTTAATGATTGGCAGCTAGAGCAACAGAAACTATCTGCCAAAAATCCATTCTCTGCTTATTTCTGGGCACAAGGCAGCCCAACAAGAATGTATTTCTCAGTCTTCTTTGCAGTCCAGTATAGCCTTATAACAATAATCACCAAAGGTACATGAGCAGAAATAATGAGTGCTGCTTCCCAGCTTGGACCCTATGGTACTGCACAAATTTCTTCACATTGTTCCCTTCCTTTGATCTGAACACAGCTGTGATATGACCCAGCAGAGGAGGACAATGCCCTAGGCCTTAGGGAATGGACTGAGAACAGGTAGAAAGAGCCTGAGTCCTTGGGTGGCCACGTGGAACAAAGTTGCATGCCTTCCTGCCCTGGATTGCTGTGAAGAAAAATAAACATTTTTGTCCTTTACGTCACTGAATTGTCAGGAATCTGTTACAGCAGGTTCTTTTTTGCCCCAAATCATACAATTTCTTTCTTTTTCCTGTTCTTCCCCAACACAACTATTTCTCTCTTTTTTGCAATATTATCATGCATGAGTATAAATATTTCAAATAGCTGCACTCAGAATGTACATGTTATTTTGAACTCTGTCACTTTCATTTGTCATGTCACAGCCATGTTCCAGATTCAAAATTATCTTCATTTATTTATTTTAAAACATAAGATTAAATTTCTCAGAGAAGATTGGTACAATGAAAGAAGTTTGGATTTGTTTTGAGATTCGCCCTTTATGTAATGACTGTGACTTCAGCATTCCCGTGCAGTGATTAGAGAAGGTTAAAGCTGGGCACTGTTTGTCAACGGGAAATTTTTTTTTTCCCATTAAGTTTATTGGTACATTTTCGGTATAAAATACAGTTGCATTCATCATTGGGAACTTGTACCTTTACATGATGTATCTTGGTTCTTATTTTTTCCCCTTCCCCTGCCCACCCTTCCCTATTTGCAAAGACTTTGTTTCCATTTTTTTCCTTTTCTCATATTCTTCTTTTCCCTATTTTCCCCTGCCCCTCCCACTTCCTCTGCACCTTTAGACCTTTTCTTCCTGTTACACAATATCAGTTATACATTTTTAAAATTACAATATTAAGATTTAGGAGACATTACCACAGATTTTACAGAATCTAAAAGGATATAGAAAGCATATTTCAAAAATCTGTTTTGAAATAAATTTGACAACTTCTAAGAAGTAACTTAGAATACAAATTAATGAAACTAACTCTGGAGGAAATATAAAATTTGAATAGCACCTATTAAAGAAAGTATATTCCTAGCTTGAAAACCTACCTATATGACAACAGCAGGCTCATAAACATTTTCACTGATAAATTATATCAAACAACTAAAGCAGAAAAAAGAAGGAACACTTCTCCCCTCATTTTAGGAACTCAACAGTGTGCTAATCCTAAAACTGGATAAAGATCATAGAAGAAAAAAGTATGAACATAGATGGAAATTTTCAACAGGAAATTTTTAAAGTATCCATTTCTCAGGAGCTGCCCTTTCTAGTTGGACCACTAGAAAACCTGACTCCTCTTCACCCAACAATTACTCTCTTCCTAAAAGGGCTTAACTTCCTAAGTGGAAGTTGAGACCATCCTAAAAGCATGGAAAACTTTTCTGAGGAGTAAATGCCCCATTATAGCTCTTCACTTTATAGGGTAACAATGTGTCCTTTTGATCTTCTGACTCCTGAAATGTTTGGGATTTCTTGTCCTTAAGAAGCTTAGCAAGGGGCCAGGGATTTAGCTTAGTGGTTTTGCCGCCTGCTGCACAAGTGCAAGGATCAGAGTTCGATCCCCAGTACCAAAACAAAGAAAAAAAAGAAGAAGCTCAGCAAGAAGTAAGTTTAATTTAGTGTCATTTCAAAAAGATACAATTTTTTTTTTGGTACTGGGGATCAAACTTGGGACCTTGTGCTTTCGAGGCAGGCGTCTGAACCACTGAGCTAAATCCCCAGCCCTCAAAAAGATCAAAATTAATAAAATGTTACAGATATAATGATTATTTGAAGGAGAAAATGGAATGCAGACAAGACTAGGACTCAGTTGGTTCTTGCAAAAAGAAAATCAATTAAGAAAATTATTCACAAATCAATTTGGAAGCATTTGTTAAGCCCATACAGTATGCAAAGCAGTATCTCAGGTACCATCCCGCCCCTGGATACACGTCACAGTCATTATTTTTGCAGTCTAGTAGGGATAACAGACAAAACTAATAAAAATTTGTGGTAGAATGGAATGGACACTATGATACTTGTATAAGCAAACTGCCTTTGGGCCATTTTGAAGGAAATTAATAAATGTTGAATAAGAAAAAAGAAAGAAGAGAAAGTCTAATTGGCAGAGAATAAAAGCAGCGTTTGCCTTTCCCCAAAGACCATTTTTTTGTCCTTTGAAAGTTACCTTCCTCTGAGGTATTTGAGATAATACCTCACCTTTGCTCCTGAGTCCCCCCATTGCAGCTCCTTTTTTGGGTCTCTTGTTCCTGTCCATTGCCTTTAGCTCAGCCCTGATTCTTCATCCTGGTGCCATCTGGATGATCTTGGGTCTTTCTACTCACTGAATGATAATAGTCTCTAGGGAAGGATGGATCACGTTTTGTTTTGTTTCTCTTCTCTAATTCCCCACAATAACAATAATACAGAACCTGTGTGGATCTCACAGAGTGAATTAAAGGGCTAGTGAAAACCAAGGGCAATTTATAGGGGGAGAAAACTTAAAATTCAATGACAAATATGACAGTTCTCATGGCCCAAGAAGGAAAGAACCTTAAGTCCTTTACAGGTGTCCTCTTGTGGAAACATTCCAGTTCCTAACCTTGCTCTCTTGCTTAAAGCCCAGCCTTCTCTTTAAAAATGTTTAGCTCTTCAGCTCTCCAATTGCAAATCTTTACTTCTCTTCTATGAATCCCACCCTGGCCCTGGGCTATTGCCTGGATAATGAAAGGATACAGTAGCCACAGCAATGCTCTTTATAACGAGGAGACTCAGGACAGCCGCGGTGGGCTTTACACCTCAAAGGCCAATGCATCTTGAAATCTCTGTCAGTCCAATATAAACCTTTGCATCTTCATCATTCTGGCGGTTTTTTAATTGGGTAATTGTTGGACTAAACATCTCGAACACCTTTTCTAGTAGAAACAATACTTTTTTAAAAGATACTACTCTCTAAATCTGTATTAAAGATGATAAACTCTTTCTAATTGTAAAGTTACTTGTCTAAATTCCCCCTGGCCACAGTAGAAATAGAATTTTACAAGACTGTGCCAAAAAAGTTTTGGCTTCTTTTTCCTACTTCCAGGCCATCTCCAGAAGTCTACCTGTGCTTCAAAACTAAAGCCTACCAAAGTATCTTGCCAAGCAAAGGAACTTTCTGTCTCGATGGCCAACATTGATAACATGAAGATGAGGAGGAGCTTTGTTCCTTTGGGCTAGGATGAATTTGTGGGCAGGCTCCACCTCTCAATAATTTCCATTAGGTAAAGGAAGAAGATGTACCGTAAAATCTAATATGGCTGTCTGGTGCATAATGACCCCATACTCCTGTCCCTCAGAAATGAACAGAAGACCGGTCTGAAGCAGTCATGGTGCTCTGTGTTTTTACCCATAGGAAGTCACCCAAGGGTGAGAAGCATAATTTAAGCCTAGCTACTCAGAGGCTTGCCCCAGGATTCTCTTTAACTCTGAACCCTTTTCCTTTAGGGATTAAGAGAGAGGTCGTGACAGAGAAAACTCTATTTTTCCCATGAAGAAAGAGACTTTCCTCATAATAAAATTGAATAAAACCAACATGCAGAAGACCAGAAGACTATGCTATTAGTGTTGAAGTACTGGTTCCAGTCACAGAGGTCTTAAGTTCCTAAGTTCTTAAGTTCCATAGTTCCTAAGAACTATCCTTCAACTCTGAGTTATTCCAGTATATTTTCACATGAGCTCAGCTTTTACTTAAACTAGATTTGAGCTAGATTTTTTTCTTGAAAAAAAGAATGGTCCAGGGATTATACCCTCTCCAGAACAAATCACCTCCCTGAGCATGGAGATGCAAGCAAAAAAAGTTATTTTCAGCAAATGTAAACAAATCCTACCAATGCAATCAGGAATTCCTCCTCTGGCTCATGATATTATTCCAAATATGACTCTTGGGAAAACAATTTTCTAACATGATGGTTTGATAGCACTAATGCTGTAACCCTTAGTCAACCAGTTGAGTAAAGCTCAATGAGAGGCCCCGGCCTATCCTGCTGGGCCCAGCTCTTCCTACATATTGAATCAACTGCATTTGCCACAGGTTTGTGTTCAAAACATAATTGCAATATACTTGTGCATGTGATATCAAGTAATTATTGGGTAATGTGGTCAATGAAGCAAAATAAGGTGGCATACCAATAAATGTACTTGGAACCATGTCATAATATTTGCTAAAGGCATTTTTTCTTCTTCCAACTTAATAAAAATTATGATTTTTAGGTGAGGGTAGGATGGTGGATGAGAAATTTTATAAGGCTCCAATAAGCCATTAGCTGGGGTTTCCACTGTTCTGAGAGAGCTCAGCACGATCACGCAGATCGTCACTACCACTGATCCAGGTCTGTCTCCCCTGAAGAAGTGGGGAGATTCAAGGAACCACCTTCGACAAACATCCAACCTGGTATTCCTGATATTTCCAAGTATTTTCTTTGGGAATATCATAATAGACTGTGATTTCTATAACATTTGTGTATCAGTTCATTAACTCTGAGCCAATCCTGCAAAGAACTTCTTCAGAGGTACACAAATCAAGTAATCCTAGCACTTGGGAGGTTGAGGGCCGAGGCAAAAGAATCGCGAGTTCACAGTCTCGCTGCGCCTTCCCCGAGGCTGCGCCCCATGTCCCAGCCCCAGCCCCAGCCCCACCTGAAGCCTGCTGCCTCCCAGCGGCCCCAACGCGCTGCCGCCGCCCGCCAACCCGCGGAGCATGTCAGTGAAAAGACCAGTGGATCAGCTCCCAAACCAGGAGAAAAGAAAGAAGCAGACGAGCAGAAAGCAGCAAGCCTCAGGAGTCAGCCCTCCAGAGCCCACGCTAGTGGGACAGCCCAGGCCACCGAGATGTCAGCCTCTGGAGCAACTAGCAAGCCTTCCAGTATGAATCCCACAGAGACTAAGGCTGTAAAAACAGAACCTGAGAAGTCACAGTCAAAGTTATCTGTGGTTCATGAAAAAAAGCCCCAAGAAGAAAAGCCAAAGGAACATGCAGAGCCAAAAAGCCTACCCCAGCATGCATCAGATGTAGGAAGCAAACCTGCTCACAGTGAAAAAGCAGCCTCTAGATCTAAGGAACAGCTGACATCAGAAAGGTCAACGGAACCAAAGACTAAATCACAAGCCACTGTTTCTGTGGAGAGAGAGAGTGCTGTTGCTGGGGTGGCTGCAAGTTCTGGCAAACCAGATGACAAGAAAAAAGAAAAGAAATCACTAATGCCAGCTGCACCAGTTGAATCCAAACCAGATAAACCATCTGGAAAGTCAGGCATTGATGCTGCTTTGGATGACTTAATAGACACATTAGAAGAACCTGAAGAAACTAACGAAGATAATTCAGCATATACTGGACCAGAAATTTCGGATCCAATGTATTCCACCTATATTGAGGAGCTGGGTAAAAGAGAGATCACAATTCCTCCAAAATATAGGGAACTTTTGGCTAAAAAAGGTGTCACAGGGCCTCCTCCAGACCCGTCGAAAGCCATGGGGCCTGATGATGCTATAGATGCCTTGTCATCATACCTGCAGTTCTCCTACTGCTGGCGGACAGAAAGCTGGCGGACAGAAAACTGACAAACAGAGATCTACAGAAGTTTTAAAAGCTCAGTCAGCTGGGGTAATCAGAAGTGCTGCTCCAACCCAGGAGAAAAATAGAAAAGTAGAGGAGGATGCTATGAACCTTCATGCAGTGGAGGCTCTGTCAGCTTCATTGGGCACCCAGGAACCCGAACCTGCGTTCAACCTCAGCTCTGTTAAGGAAGTTGAGGCAAAAGCTAAAGAAGAAAAGCTGAAGAAGTGTGGTGATGGTGAAGAAACAGTCCCATCTGAGTACAGACTAAAGTCAGCCATGGATAAAGATGGAAAACCACTATTGCCAGAGCCTGAAGAAAAACCCACGCCCCTGAGTGAATCAGAGCTCATTGATGAACTTTCAGAAGATTTTGACCAGTCTAAATGTAAAGAAAAACAATTTAAGCCAACTGAAAAAACAGAAAAATCTAAGGCTGCTGCTGCAGCTCCTGTGGCAGAGGTGGTGTCTTCCACCTCCATGTGTAGTGTACAGATGGCACCACCCAAGCCAGCTTCCTCGAGAAGCACAGTGCCAGATGACAATGTAGAGGTCCTGGCTGGTAGCCTAGGGAAAAAGGAGCCAGATCCAGAAGATGGAAAACCTGTGGTGGATAAAGTCAAGGAGAAAGCCAGAGAGGAAGACCGTGAAAAACTTGGTGAAAAAGAAGAAACAATTCCTCCTGATTATAGATGAGAAGAAGTCAAGGATAAAGATGGAAAACCACTCCTGTCAAAAGAGGCCAAGAAACCACTTCCACCCTGGAGTGACGACTTCCTTCTCCATGCGCTGTCTCAGGATTTCTCCAGTCCTGCAGATACCTCCTCTCTTAAGTTTGACGATGCTAAACTTTCTGCTGTCATCTCTGAAGTGGTTTCCCAAGCCCCAGCTTCAGCCACCCACTCGGCAGGCCCACCCCCATACACTGCAAGTGACAGAGAACTGGATGATGCTTTGGATAAACTTTCTGACAGTCTTGGGCAAAGGCAGCCTGACCCAGATGAGAACAAACCAATGGAGGCTAAAGTAAAGGAAAAAGCTGAGCACAGAGACAAGCTGGGGGAAAGGGATGACACCATCCCACCTGACTATAGACATCTTCTGGAAGGCGATGGGCAGAACAAACCAGCGAAGCCACCTACCAAGAAATCAAAAGAATCAAAGAAGCCCGCAGATGACAAAGACCCCATCGAGGTCCTCTCAGGAGATCTGGACAGCTGCCCCTCATCTGCAGAAACCTCACAGAACACAGCAAAGGACAAGAACAAGAGGAGTGCTTCCAGTTCCAAAGCACCAAAGAATGAAAGTAAAGCAAAGGAATCGGCAAAGAAAACGGAGGAAGCTTCCAAGCCAAAAGGTGATGAAAAAAATACAAAAAAAGATGATGACAAAAAAACAAGTTAAAGTTTACATTATTTGGTATCTGCATATAAAGCCTTCAGCTGGTGGATGGTGACTTTTGAAGAACAAAAGGCATTGGCAACAGAAAAATTTTTCTGAGCGGCTTCTCAACAGTGATATTTGTTAAGTCTTTTGACATCATAAACATTGGTTTGTTATTCTTTTCCAGAGGGAAGATGAATTTAACTGGTTCACCTGTGCTACTGTATTGAGTACTGATAAACTGAATTTTTAAAAATTGCCTTCAGTTGGGAAAGGAAGCTTTATATTTCTAAGAAATATATTTGATAAAGTTTATTAAAGCAATAACAAAAAAAGAGAAAAACATTGCAAACTTTTGCACATTCTACACACAGTGCCTATAAATCTCATTAGTATTTTCAGTTTGCACTTCGTTTTTTTTAGCGCTTAGTGCTCTAAACATTTGTCAGTGTTCTGATTTCCTATTACCCCCTTTCATCTTGAGCTTTTGAACTGTATTTGATGTTTCTTTGGGTTTTTGTTCATAAGTCAAATATAAGATGTTGTACATTGGGTGCATATTCCCTCTTGTGCTGCAAATAATAAATTAATAATAGATAACCTGGATGAGCTAGGAAGCACCAAAAGAAAAAAAAGAATCATGAGTTCAAACCCAATCTGGGCAACTTAGCAATTTAATAAGACACTATCAAAAGAAAAAAAGACAAAGAAGAAGCCTGGGGGTGTAACTCAGTGCTGAAAGCAGTGTTCAATCTTCAGTGTCATGAAGGGTGGGAATGAACTCATGTGTCTATATTTTATACAAGACTCATTCAATTTCAAATTTCTGTCAATGCATGGCCTAGATGGCAGAAGCATCTCCTTGTCTCTTTGGGTGGCTCAAAGACCATTTCATATCTTCTCCAGTGAAAAGTCCTGGGCCTATCCTCACATCTCTTGGAATTCCGGTACTTCCATTCTCATTGTCATTTCCAGCTCCTGAACACTGCCTCCTCTGATTGGTTTAATTGATGGATTATCTTGCCACAGAGCACATACTGTCCTTCTTCTCTACTACGTGAATCCAATCATGGAACCCAGCATCTCTAGTCCCACAGGACACATGCTCACACATGTACAACCTTCACACAGCACACAGTCTACACAGAATTCATGAAGATCTGGGATGCTGAAGGTGGATTTTGCATCACAGAAATAAAAGGATCATAAAATTGAACATCACAAAATCTACATCTTCAAAGATTTTCAGTGGTACCACATTTCTCTCCCACATTCCCCTACCTCTTAGTTTTTGCCACTTCTGTATGTTTATTACAGAGGTGTTTAGCTATGACTCACCTTTGTCCTCCACTACCTCCTGCTTTTAGGAGGATCTTCCACCCCCAGAAACTTACCATATATTTCCCTAGCAGAGATTCTGGTGTTAGCTGTTAAAAATCTCCCCTCCCTATTAGTATACATAGAATGAATTGAACCCTGAAACAAAAATTTTACAGCGCACGAGTTTTTTTGTATTTAATTTCATGTGGGCTTATACTGGAACAACAAAACTCTCAGTACACTTCACATCTCTTCTGTCCAAAGAACAATGCAGTACTGGGGATGTAATTCAGTGATAAAGTGCTTGCCTAGGGTGCACAAGGCTCTGGGTTTGATCCCCAGTACCACTACATCAACTGAGGAGGGGGGAAGATTGTATTACCCAGTTCATCTGCTGCAGGTAATTCTCATCAAGTATTGATATTGCTACCATACTCTTAAAATTTTTTTTTTTTTTTTGGTACCGGGGATCGAACTTGGGTACTTGTGCTTGCGCAGCAGGCGATGAAACCACTGAGCTAAATCCCTGGCCCCATACTCTTGGATAGTGTGCTGTAAGAACATTTGCATTCTCAATGTATAACAAATTAATTGACTCTTAAATTAAATTTTAAAAGACACATTTGCAAAAGTGGAAAGGAAACTAGATTTTTTTTCCTGCAGCAGAATATGTCGGACTTAAGAATTTCAGTGACAGCAGGAAATAGCTGGTCTGTGGATAGATGTTTGTCCTCTAATGTGATTAATAACTACATCATTTTTGGACTTAGAAGTGGAGTGTTTTTCCAATTATGCATGGTAATTTTGGTCAAATAAATTGCTTATTTTTTACTTTGCTATTTTATTTCCCAGAATACAGGAAAACAGGCAGGATTTCTCTTCTAGAGAGGCCAAGTAATGCATAGGGATGACAATCCATGAATTGGAAATCCTCTCTTTGAGTCCATAAATATACTTGCATGAGATTTTCCTGGACATGGAAGGGCTAGAATTTTAATGTGGTGGCCTAAGTGGCAGCTACCTAAAGTCAATTCAACAACAGGAGATTCAGGTGACAGGTCATCTTTCTTCCTCAAAACCACAGAGGTGATGTCAACTTCCCCGGGACTGCTGGCCAGTCAGCTGCTCAGGGCTCACCTGTGTCTGATCTTTTCCTCCCTCCACCCCTAGAGTGTTGCTTGTTCTGATTCAGATTCAGAATAGGTCTCACCAAACCCCAGCCCTATAGACCTCTGTGCAATTCCCCAAATGTGCGAGGCACGTCCTGCTGTTAGAGTCTGTCCTGATGCTTCTCTAGCTGCAGAGCTTGTCCTCTGGGCATCTCTATGACAGCTCCACTCCCATTGTCCTTTCAGAGAGGCATTCTCCACTATCCTATCTCAAACAGGAGCCTGTCACCCTTTTTCTCTCTTCCTCGATTCATCTTTCTCCATAGAATTTATTGCTACCTGATATTGTATGATAAACTCACTTTCTCTCTCCCTATTGGGAAGTCCCTGAGGTCAAGGACTTTGTTTAATTCACACTAAGTCCCCAGTACCTAGAACAGTGACACTCACATAGTGTGTAGAATTAATGATCAAATGAATGAGCGATGGCCCTGGAAGAAATTGTAGCTTAGTGGTGTACAGAATGGACTTCAAAGATAGAAGACGCAGGTTCAAGTTCCAGCACCTCTGCCTACAGGCTGTCTAAACTTCACTAAGTCACTGCACCCAGCTCATAGGTTATTGTACAGCTAAACACGATAATAAATGAAATTCATGTGGCAGGTTAATTCATTCATTTTCCCATTGTTCCAGGGTTCTTATTTTATAGATAAGGAACCAGAAGGTGACTGAGGCAGAGGGACCAGGGCAGCATCTCCAATCTTAAAAATACTATTTGCAAAGAAGAAAAAAATCCCCTCTTGAAGGCACCCTAAACAGGCATCCTTAAGTACATACATTCACTTTGACTCAGTAGTTTTATTTCTGCAAATAATTGTGTATTGTACAAAGATTTACCTGCACAGATTTTTAACGCCAACATTATTTACAATAGAAAGATATTAGAAATATACTAAATTTCAACAGGGAATTGATTCTAAAAATTCTGGCATAGTCATGTGATAGAATGTCACATAGCAGTTTAGAATGGAATTGAGGAAGAGTAGTTAATTTGAGAAATTGCTTACATATACTCAAATTAAAAGGAAAAATGAAAATAAACCAAAAGGTCTGTGTGGTTTGAATCATGATGAATTACATTTTCTTTTTTGTGTTTCTCTGGCTTTCCCATATTTTCTCCAATAAATAGGCATTATCTTTAAACTTGATCTTTTAAATAAAAAACTAGTGTGTTGGCAGCTTCATAATAAAGCATCGGTATATTTTGTGGAGAAAACAATGAGAGCAGCCTAAACCTAAAGGGTGTCCCTGATCCTGATGGAATGGAATTCTTATCTCCGTCTCTAAATGTCATGGTTTTAAGGAGGAACCTCCCTCCAGGCTTTGCACACTGCAGATTCCAGAGTATTCTGGCTTCATGACCTGTGTGTGTGTCTGACCATCTACATTTCTCTGTATTAGCACATTTAACTGATGACCTTAGCTGTGTTGCATTTTTGAAAACCGAATTGACTTACAGCATTACTCATTAGATTTAAGTGCTGAGATGATTCATCATTTACAGTAAATCTATTAGATAGATTACACTGCAAAATTCACTATTGTCAGTGTGGCAGGCCTGCCTGGAAATTAAGAATGGGAAGAGAAATTGAAGGAGAGAGATTCCTATCCGTGATTTGAAATTTAAACTTAGATAGCTATGACAAATATCTGAGCCCCAGCCAAAAAGGACCAAGGCATCTGTCACATGTCTTAAATATTCCACTCTAATAATAGCCTAGGATTTCTTTTGGAATAGGTTAATGCCTTTCTTCATAAGGAAAAGTCTTGCATGCTAAAATACTTTAAGGAGTATTTCCTTACCCTTTAAAAAGATATTCACATCTTGACTTGGCTGCATATGTGTTGCATGTAATGATTGTTGGGCCTCTGCTGGTTAAATATAGCCCCAAACCAAGAGCGTGTTCAGCCGGGGGCCCTCACTCACCAGATGTTATTCCACTAATAGTCAGTGAGCTCATCCTTGGTGTGGAAGGTTATTCATTTGGGAGAGAATAATGAAAGTGAGACAATCATTACATCACCTTTTCCTGTGCATTATCCTCCCCTGCAGCTAACAAGGAAAACATGCTGCCCTGTTCGTTATACACTCACTCCTGTCTCTGCTTTCAGAGATCTTCATGAGGTGAATCATGAGATAATTATAGTGCAAATTAAAATGTGAATATAGTGTCTGATTATGAACACTGGGAGAGTTAGACCTTGGCACAGCTGCCACCTCAGACCCCACCTCAGGGATGTGTGGGGTATGGCGATGATTCTCAGCTCCCAGAGGTCCGGGCCTCTCCTCACCACTTTGGGGATCGTCTCATTGTCCGAAGTTGGCCACTGGGGAGGCAGACACTGCTGTTTCCAGATACATCAAGACTTCTGGAGAATGGAGTAAACTTTAAAAATCATGCTCATGAGAGCATGCCTTTTTTTATTTGAATGACTCATGTGAGCAACCTATCAAACCTCGCGCTCAGAGTAGAATTAATTTATAGATAATAGAGCAAAAGAGGGAAAGACTGCTACATCACACATACATACCACACATATGTGTGTTATTTGTATATTCTTTAAAAACAAAGGCAATCTTTATGTGAGAAACTGACTTTTAAAAGAAAGCACATGTTTATTAGCCAATAGCCTTAACTCACTGCTGAATTGTACTGCAACGTCCTTCTTAATATGGTAACTACTGAACAACAAATAATTTCCAGTACTAAACGTATTTAATATTAAATGTATTTAAAGGCCTTCATTTTCTACCAGGGGCTTAAACTGTCTTTACTTTTCTCATGTCTTATCCATCTTTATGGAACAGAATCACAAAGGAAAGGGAAATACCTTACGAACAACCAGCTCTATGAGCATGGCTATAGCTGGACATCTGCAGTATTTCTTTTCTCTTCTTCATGCCTCTTGAGCTGTATGGTGGTTTAGATCTAGAATGTCCACCAAAATTTTCATGTGCTCAGAAGTGGGGCTTTCAGAAGGTGATTGGATCATGGGAGTGCTATACTTAACAGTGGACTCATCCAGTAATGGTTCAGTAGCTAAATGTGCTCTTAGGAGGTGGAGCCTGGTCACAGGAGGTTGGGGTGATGACCCAGGGTTCCATGACTGGGAAGGGTATATCCACCTTCCAGGCTCCTCCCTTCTTCTCTGCTTCATGGCCACTATAAGTGAGCAGCTGTCCTCTGCTGGCCCCCTCTGCCATGTCCTTTCTGCCTTTGAGTCTGCCGATCATAGACTGAGACGAGCCAAAATCAACCCTCTCCTCCTTTAAATTTAAGTTTAAGTGGGTATTTTGTCCCAGTGACAAGAAAGTAACCAAGACGTGCTGATTGATCCACCTAATTGTTATCTCAGGAAGAAAGTTTGATGGCTGGGGAAATAGCCAATAACACAGCCTCCCGTATTTAAATCTCTATTCTATTTTTTCTCATGATGATCACTACCTCATATCTGTCACCTTTTGTAGCACACTTTGTGCAAACAGGACTGGAATGAAAATCAGGGCTCCTGGGCACAGTACCCAACGTCATCATTTTCTCTGACTTCCCTTCCTTCCAGTTTTCAGAGTTACCAGTTGTACAGTTTGAACAACAGTATCACAGGTGGCCAAATCTCCTAGAGTCCAAGGCATATACGTATTTAATAAGTCTGAATAGGCTGGACATGCCACTGCATCTAGGGATGCACTGCAAATTCAAGGCTCCATGCACTTCCCTCCTCACAGAGCCCTACCCTGTGCAAAGATAATAAAAGCTATATTTTATGATTCCATTAACATAATAAATACAAGAATAATAAAAATCTATAATATAGATATATAATATAATAATCTATAATAAAGTTTTCCTTGACCTATAGCTTCCCTTATTTTTCTTCCAATGCTAATGTTTTCATGAGCTCCTAAAAGTATTGTGGGCCCTCGCTGCTGTGCTGATAATGTCAGCCTTGCCCTCATTACAAAACCGCCACAAGGGTATCACAATCCCCAACCTGCAACTATACTACAAAGCTACTGTGATAAAAACAGCATGGTACTGGCAAAGAAACAGGCTTGAGGACCAGTGGAACAGATTAGAAGATGCAGAAACAA
>NW_004624853.1:4211464-4225616 GCF_000247695.1 Heterocephalus glaber | reverse complement strand
GATGAATTATGTAAAGGTACAATTCCCAATGAGAAATGTAATTGTGTTGCATACCTACAATGTACCAATAAAAGAATTTAATAAAAGTAAAGTAAAATAAAATAAAATAATACAATTGGAGGTTGTGGTGGATATTGACTAATGGCCAACTTATAATGCCCAGCTGAACTCAATCAGCATGGTCTGGGCGTGGAGGACCCACCTGAGGACTGTTACCAATAGCCATAAAAAGAGACCTGGAGGGGAAGATCTGGGCCTGTGGGTTTGCTAGGGGAAGCTTGCTGCGGATGGTTTTGATGCAAACTAGGCTGTTCTCTGAGGAGGGGCTCAGAGCCTCGCTGTCACTGGGAATGGCTGCTGTCTGGTCTTCACCATGAGCATCACTTTCTGGCTCCACTGTGGATCCCTGAGCCTGGTGGCACAAATCCTTCACCCCACCAGTGCAGGTTCTGGCTTCCCCCACTGACCTTTGGGCCTTCCAGGTGCAGATCCTCAATACAGACAAGCATGAGACATTGTCATGGGCTCTGGGCCACTGGCTGGACTCGAGGTGGACATTGCCTTGGACTCTAAGCCTTTAGCTGGACTTGTGTGGGGAACTGCTGGGATCCAGGCCCTCAGCTGGATTCCTTGGGCCCCTAGTGTGTGGTTAATCTCTCTCGCACTCCTTTGCATTTGACTCTTCGGGTAATTATCATAAAATAATCTTGTAAATTATGTGTCCTGTATTTAATGCATTCCCTTGCCAAATCCTGCTGACTACAACAGAGGTCTCACACTTCCTGATTTTAAAACTTATTTCAAAACTACTATACTCAAAACTGATGTACTGGCATGAAAATAGACAAACCAATGGAGTAGATGATACAGAACACAGAAATAAATCTTTACACATATAGATAAATGATCTTCAACAAGGAGGCCAAGTCTATTCAATGGGGAAAGAAGTCTTTGCAACTAGATACCCACATGCAAAAGAATGACACTGGGCACTTACTATATTGGTCTGCCCAAGGCAGTCATAACAAAGCGCCACAGATTGGGTGGCTTCCATGGTAGACATTTATTTTCTCACAGCTGTGGATGCTATAGGTCCAAGGTCAAGGTACTGACCGAGTTGTTTCTGGGGAAGATTCTCTCTGCCTTGCAGATGGCCACCTCCTTATTGTATCCTTACAAGGCGTCTTAGTTTTGTGTTGTGATAGAATTCCACAGTCTGGCCAATTTATAAAAAAAAATTTCTTTGGCTCATGATTCTGAAGGATGAAGATCAAGGTCCTGCATATGATGAGGAACTTCTTCTTGCATCAAAGCATGGAACAAAGAAGAAGGGTAAAAAAGCATGTAAGACAGACAAAGAAAGGGGCACAAGCTTGCTTTTTTTAATCAAGAACCCTTTCCCATGATAATGGATTTGTTTGCTCAATACCAGCACTAATTCATGAGTGAAAGCAGAGTCCTCACACACTAACCACCTTTTAAAGGCCATACCTTCCAACACCTACAAGGAGGAACAAATTTCCAACACATGAATTTTGGGGGCCGTATTCAGAGGACATCACAGCCTGTCCTCTCAATGCACATGGAGCAGGCTGGGGTGGGAGGTCTCTGGTGCCTTCTCCTTCTTATAAAGACACCAGTCCTATCAGGTTAGGGTCTCATTACTATGATTTCATTTAACCTTGATTATCTCCTTACAGTTTCTATACCCAAATATAGACACATGGAGGTTAGGACTTCAACATATAGGTTGGGGGGAATACAATTCAGTTTACAATGTTTACTATTTGCCACATATAAAAATGAGCACGAAATTGATTAATAATGCAATGGCTTAGATGCAGTTTGTCCCCCAAATGTTCATGTGTTGGGGGCTCAGTCCTCAGTGTGGTGGTGTTGAGGTTGTGGGACCATTCAGAGATAGAGCCCAGCGGGAGAACATTAGGTCACGAGGGCACAGCCTTGCAAGGGGCTAATGTAGTTGGCCAACAAACATGAAAAAATGCTAAACATCATAAATAATTAGGGAAATATAGATGAAATTACAATGCAGTATCACCTCATACCCATCAGGAGGGCTACTGCTTTTTAAAAAACAGAAAATAACAAGTGTTAGCAAAGATGTGGAGCACTGAGAAACTGGGACCTTGTTGATGAGAATATAAAATAGTGCAGCCGCTATGGAAAACAGTATGGCAGTTTCTTAAAAACTTAAAAATGGGATTATTGTATGATCCACCAATTTCACTACTGTGTACATATCAAAAAAAATTAAAACGGGTCTTGAAGTGATATTCATATGCCTTATTCATGATAGACAATGGGTGGAAACAACACAAGTGTCCATTGACAGAGGACCAGATAAACAAAATGTGATATATACATAGAACGAAATATTACTCAGCCTTAAAAGGAAAGAAATCCTAACATAAGCTATGTGTGGATAAATCTTAAGGACATTATGCTAAGTGAAATAAGCCAGTAACAAAAGACAAAGACAATATGATCATTCTAATATGAAGTATCTACAGTAGTCAAACTCACAAAGACAGAAAGTAGAAAAGGCCAGGGCGGGGGGCTCCTGTTTAATGAGCAGATAAGTCAAGGATCCCCAGACAAACAGAGCCAATGGGCTGTGCCAAAAGAGAGAGGCTTATTTTCAGGAAGTGGTTTATAGGAATGGAAGCTGGAAAGCCCAAAGCTGCAGAGCAGACAGGCAAATTGGAGAAGCAGACAAGGACCAAGGTTGCAGGTCAAGTCTGGAGACTATCAGGCTGGAGTCCAGAGCAGACCCAATGCTGAAATTCAAGTTGGAAGACTGTCTGCTGCCGAGGGCTCCCTTGCGTGGGGAAGTCCATCTTTTCGTTCTATTCATGACTTCAACCGAATGGATAAGGCTCACCCACACGTGGAGGGGAATCTTCTGTACTCAAAATCCACTTTAAATGAACATCTCACCCCGAAGTACTCTCCCAGAAACATCAGAATAATGTTTGAGCAAATATCCGGGCACTACAGCCCAGCTATGTTGATGTACAAAATTGACCATCACAGTGGGTACAGAGTTTCGGTTCTATAAGATGAAGCATTTCAGAAAGCCAGATGTGCAACAAGGTGAATATACTTAATGCTAGCAATTCCACACATGAAAATGATTAAGATGGTAAATTTTATGTTATGTCTGCTTATAATTTTTTAACAAAATTGTATTAGATCTTTCACTTGGGCCTGTGGTACCAGCAGGATGGGCAAGAGTTGCAGTCTTTGTGCTGCCAGGAAGCTCTGTAGCCACTGAGACCAGAGCACATGATAAAGAACACAAGAAAGCCCAATTGGAGCCAGGGATGTTAACACACACTTGTAATCCCAGTTCTCTGGGAGGCTGAGGCAGGAGGATCGCAAGTTCAAACAAGCTAAGTCACTAAGTTCAAACTTAGTGACTTAACAAGAACTCATCTCAAATTTTTAAAGGAGAGGAGGGGCTGGGGATATATCTCAGTGCAATGGACCTGGGTTCAATTCCTAGTACAAAAATTAAGAAGCCTATTTGGGAACAGCCCTGAAGGTCAACCTCTTTTGAGGCACTTTATACACAAAGAGATGTACACAGGAGAAATTCTATCAGCAAGAATGTGTCAGAGTCCAGCTGATCAAGAAGGACAAGTAAATCAAAGCTTTCATACGCAACATTGGCGCTTAAACTTCATTGAGGAAAATGATGACGTTCTGGCTCCTGTATTAATTGCAAAGGTCATGCTCTTGGTGATATTCTTGGTGTTTGCTTTAAGCTTGTCAAGTAGTTGATGTCTCTCTCTTGGCTGGATGAAAAAGCAAGATACAAAGACCAAGATCAAGTTTTGATGATGCAAAAATGGTACCAATACTTGGGAGGCTGAGGAAGGAGGATTGTGGTGAGTTCAAGGCCAGCCTGAGCTAATAGCGAGGCCCTGTCTCAAAAAACAAAAACAGCAAAAACAAAACAAAAAACTGGTAGCAATAAACTTTCATATATACTTTTTTAAAAGAATACAAGAGAGAAAATTTCCTTTCACTAAATATCAAAGGAAATCATTTTCTAAGGCACATTAGGACACAAACTGGATTATATCTTTTGATTGATGTTTTGCAAATGATCCAAAATATGTTCTTCAAATAGAAAATTTTTATAAAAGTTGAGATGGAAAATTATTAAATTATATCTCAAAGAAGAAGTTTCTACAGGGAGTTAAAATTACAAAATTGAGGTATATTGTTGGGCACTGTTGCCCAAGCAAGTTGACACACAAAATTAATTTTTTTTAAAACAGTACTGGGAGTTGAAATTAGAGCCTTGTGCATGCTAACCAAATGCTTTACCACTGAGCTACCTACATCCTCATTCTCCAAATTAATTTTTATAAAATATAATGTTATATCCTTGGAGATATGTTATATATGTTATATATATATATGTTATAATATATAAATATTAACCAGCTGTGGTGGCACAAGCCTGTAATCCCAGCACTTGGGAAGGTGAGACAGGAAGATCACAAATTCAAGGCCAGACTGGGCTACATAGTGAGTTCAAGACCAGAGTGAGCTAGCTACATTGCAAGACCTCATCTCAAAAAAACAAAAATTAAAATTTATATGTATAATGTATTATACATAGAATATTATAAGATATAATTTTTCTTAAAGACAGAACATATAGAGTAAGAGAAATAGCAGCTAATACATTCCTTCAATTTCAATGCAAAGTGCAGCTGAAGTGTTTGTAATAGCTAGATAATAGGCAATTGATGACTAATGATATGAGAAATGACTGTAATTTTGGTATTTTTGTGACCACTGCTATGTGCAGAGGTGAAATTTGATCCCTACGATAACAAAATCCCTATTTCAAGTAGATTTTCTTGAATGTTGTGCTCATACTTGGATATTCTTTACCAGATGGACAATATATCATTAAATGATAATTATGGTGATCTTAACATGGAAACTGGCAGGACATTCATTCAAGTTTTCTAAACTCTAGAGAAAAGTCTTCTGAACATGAGTCTGTAAAACACAAACTTAAGTAGAACAAGAAGTCTCCTCTTCAGTCTCACTGGACAGAGCTATTATTATATCTTTTCCACAAGACTATATGAGTAATAATTCTGATCCTTGTTCTTTTCATTTGTTTTTAGTGCTGGAGAGGGAATTCAGGGATTACAAATGCTAGGCAAGCACTCTACCACCAAGCTACATCCCAGCCCTAGTGGTTCTGTGCCTCCATAAAAGACTGTTGCCTACCCCTTCCAGATTAGGGTAGGTTTGTCTATCGAACATTTTCACACTGTATCATATTTCTCCCTCAAATCATTTACCACAAACTCAAGTGATCATTGGACATTTCGATTCAAGATGCCTGGCTGAACTCACACATTTCCCCCTCTTCCCTCCCAAGTCTAATGAGATGAGATGATGAATGGAATAAGGCAATAGGAATAAATCCACCCCAAGAATGTTACAGTAGACCAGAAGTGTGTGGAGTTCCTAGAAGGTCTCATCTGGGCAGAAGAAAAGTTATGGAGGCAAGGAAACAGACGCCCTCATAAGTGAAAGAAGAGACTTCTCAACAAGTAAATTTCCCCACCAAAGAATAGGAACAAAACGCTGATCAGAAGTAGCTGGGGAGAGTAGGAAAGCAAATCTGAGAGGCAATTGACATGTAAGGGTCTGGGAAATAACTGCGTCAATTTGCAACTCACAGAGGTGCTGAATTGGCTTTAGCCTTGGGGGTAAAGCCATGACTACACTTTTAAATAGCCAAGTGGAATTAGGAGTCAACGAGTAAGACTCCCCGTGTCAACAGTGGGACCTGAAAAGATGGGCAATAGCACCTCTGACAATTAGTTTAAAGGACAGGGAAAACAACTTAAGAAACAAAACTAATAACCAAAAGAAAAACAGGTACTCAGCCATCCTAAAGAAAACAGCCCTTTGGCCACACCCAGTTCTCCTGTCTGCTCAGTTCCTGAATGGTCACAGCTGGCTCCTATGAGCCAAAGAGCATACAGAAATCCTACGAACACAGAAATTCTATGAGCAGAGAAGTCCATATTCACTGCCAGGAAAGTATCTTCCTATACACATTTGGCAGTCTTTATCTCTTTTACAAATATGGAGAGACAGCAAAGGACTGCTAAACATTGAAATAAAACGAAATTATTCATTTTGTGGTATTATTTCATTCACTAGATTAACCTCTGAGAAAATAGAGTTTGTACAGAAAGTAGAGGACAATTGTAAAAGTATGTATCCTAAAAGAATACTTCACCCATTAAGACAGAATAAGTTACTGTGAAAAGAATTGATTCTGTTCTTCAGAAGTAAAGCAATGTGCACAGCATGGTGGTTGGTCTACGCTTGTATTCCCAGCACTCAGGAGGCTGAGGTGGGAAGATTGAATTGAGGCAGGACTGGGATACACAATTAGGTCCTGTCTCAAAAGTACAAAAAAAAGTACTATATAAATTTTAAATTTTCAACATTTAAAAACATTTTTAAAAACAATTTTCCTGACTACTAGAAGTGTTGGGTATCGTTTCTTTGTTTTGTTTTCTTTTTTTTTTTACCATTCATAGTTTCATTTTGTGAACACCCTGTTTAGATTTTTGCCTGTTTAGTTTTTCCCCTTTTGGGTAATTTATAATTTTTTGTAATGACTTGTGAGTACTCTGCATATTCTCTATGATCTATATGGGGCAGGTATTCTATCTCAGCCTGTCGGTTGCCTTTAACTGTCTTTTAAGTGTCTTTCTTGGGTGCTGGAGATTGAACCCAGGGCCTTGTGCATGTTCATAACATGCTCTGCCACTGAGGTGTATACCCAACATCTTTAGGTGTCTTTCAATCAAGAATTAAACATTTTTATAGAAAGTAATTTGTAATTATTTTCCTAAAATCTCACAAGCTTTAATAATGCATAGAAACTCTTAGTCCTTTTTTCTGTTGATGTGACAGAATACCTGAGACTATATAAAGAGTAGGAGTTCTATTTTTTTTTTGCTCCCAGCTCTGGAATCTGGGAAGTCCAAGAGTATGACACGGCTTCCGGTGAGGCCCTAGTGCTACGTCATTTTATGGTAGAAAAGTGAAAACTGGAGCCAGCACTGGAGGAGAGAGAAAATACAAGGCGAAAGCTGGCTTTGTAACACCACTCTGAGGAAAAGGAACCCACCTCCAAAGCAAAGGCCTTAATCTTCACTACTTGGTCCAAAAGGTCCCGCCTCCTATCAGCCCCACAATGACAAATTTCAACATGGCCTTGGGAGGGGTCGAAGCCAATTCAGACTATATCGGGAATGTTGTCTCCAACCCCAATGTGATAATAAAAATTCTTCTTATATAATTTTAAATATTAAAACCACCTCACCTCTCTAAATTTCAGTTTTCTAATCCATAAATGAGATAATGCTTGTGAAGTGCCTAACATCCAATAGGCAATAGACTCAGAGAGGATGCAGCCCATTTGTAGAGACAAGAAAATTGAGAGTAATGAATGAAAGGGCCTGGGCAAGATCAGTTACACATTAAATTCAGTCTCCCAAGTCAACAATGAAGAGCAAGGCTAAATGACCTCTCGTAGCCTCTGGCATGGCCTGGAGTGATGACTTTCCCTTTCCATGACTTTATGTTAAACAGGGTTCGGAGATGTCTTGAGAATAGCTAGAAGCCCTGCACCCCCAGGTCAGTAAGGGGGGTCATTGTGTGTGCTGAGATTTGACTTTGCCATTCTCTTCTCTCCCACCTCCTCCTTGACCCACCATACCCTGTCTATGGCTTTGTCCTTCCCCATCTTCCCACTCCCTCCCCTTGGCATGTGCCTGAACCCTGGCACATTGATGGGCATGTCAGCCAGGACTGCCAAACTCCATGGGGATGAAGGGACACTTTTGATTTCCCCTGCCCCCTCCATCCTCCATATCCATTAAGTCTTGCGAATTCCAATTCCTAAGCCTCTTCTCCCATTAACTTTTACATAATTGCTTCAACAGTGTCCCAGCCCCCAGCCTGTTCCCCTTCAGCTTCTTTTACAACACACACACACACACACACACACACGCACACACACACACACGCACACACACACCTACTTCCTTAATGCTAAATCTGATGGTGTCACTTTCTGTTTAAAAACTTTTTGGGCCTGTGCCACCTACTCCTAGCTGTTCAGTACTAGGAAAATATTCACTTTCATCTGGTCGATTGCTCTACTTGAAGAACAGGCATAATAA
The DNA here is from genome assembly GCF_000247695.1 of Heterocephalus glaber. The sequence goes on along the minus strand of NW_004624853.1, from coordinate 4,217,349 downwards.
TGGTGAACCATTGCTTTTTAAAATAACTCATCCTGGGCTGGGGATTTAGCTCAGTGGTTCCAGCGCCTGCCTCGGAAGTGCAAGGTCCTGAGTTTGATCCCTGGTACCAAAAAAACAAACAAACAAACAATAAATAAAATAATTTATCCTGGCCTATAAATCCTGATATCTCCAGGTTCATCCCTGTCCATTCCTCATCTTGTGTTTCATGGTCCAGCCTCCTAATCCCTTTTTCCATTTCTAGAAAACAAATCACTCATTCTTTCTCTGCACCACACTGTTCACTCTTTGAAAGAATACCCACCCACCCCAGGACCTTGCAGCCACCTTCATTGACTAATTCTTGGTTGTACTGTATATCAATGTCCAGTTTCTTCCCAAACTATGTTTTTGACACACAGTAGACTTTGATAAGTGTTTGTTGAAAGAACAACTGACAAACATTAAGCATCCATTGTTTACTCATCATTTTGTGTACATTATCTTATTTAATGCTTACAAAATTCCTCTGAGGTGGATATCATTATTCTCGTCATTGTGGATGATGTTGAAGCCAAGGCTTGAAAATGTTTAGTAATATTAAATATTTATATAGTTTTAAGTGACAGATTTGTTATCCAAATGCAAGTCTGTCTGGCTTTGAAATCCAAGTTGAGAGTGAAATAGAGGCTCAAGGAAGACGTGAAAGAAAAGACAATAATACAATCAAATCTTGATGGGACTGGTGGTGCATGCCTGTACTCTCAGCTGCTTGGGAAGCTGAGGCAGTAGGATCATAGGTTTGGAGCCGGTGTGGCCAATTTATCAAGACTCTGTTGCAAAATTATTCTTAAAAAGGAGGTGGGTGCTGCGGGTATTGCTTGGTGGTAGAGCACCCCTGTACTGGATCCTCACTACTACAGGAAGAAAGGAAGGAAGGAAGGAGGGGGGGAGGGAGGGAGGGAAGGAAGGAGGAAGGAGGAAGGGAGGAAGGAAGGAAGGAAGGAAGGAGAAAAGAAAGAAGGAAGGAAGGAAGGAGAGAGAGAGAGAGTAGGTTTCTTATGTAGATTGCATAGGTTTTCAGAAGTAGCACAAAACCATTTAAGACTTCTTAACCAAATCCTGGAGAAAGATGAAAGAACCCGAGAAACAGTCAATTCTCTCAGCCTGCAGAGCTGTGGTAATCATGCCAGACAAAGCTCCTCTGAAAACCATATTTGTTCCATGACTTCTCTAGCATAAAAATTAGAGATTACAGGGGGTTTTTCCAGACCATTAGATTGCTTTCCTATGTTATAAAGTATAGGGGTTTTTTTAAAGAAGTTTTTTAAATGGGCTTCCATCCTGGTATAGGTGTTCAAAAGAAAATTCATGCTATTAGAGTAAAATAATTTAAATACGAAGGATAAATGACGCAAACATCCATTTCTTGGATTTTGGGCAGTCTAATTTGTAGTCATAGCAGATTAAAATACATTCTTATAATGTGCTATGCATGGTCATAGATTCTAGGTACAGAAATAAAATATGGTACAGATATAGATCTTTATTTTTCAAAAGATTTGAGTTCCTTTATTCTTTGCTCTCGTAAGAAAATGATTTACAAATAGCCACATGCTTGTGGTACTATTAAGTTTGCTGAAAGTTTTTTCAAGTGGCCTGTTAATGGTATATATCTAATAATTCTGTAATGGTTCACCCTCAGATATTGCTGACTTCAAATAAGGAAGAAGGTAACTTCCTCTGAAGACGGATGTAATGATGAATAGAGGGCTAAAGAGAAGGTTAGGAACAACAATTAGGAGCATAATAATGATGGATATGATCATTGCAAGGACTGGAAGAGAGGCACTCAGAACATAATGGAGAGATATATTATTAAGTAAAAAAAAGCAGAAGGCAGAGCCATTGACAGAATATATTACAATTTGTGTTTGTGTGTGGGGTGGCATAAATGTCTCTGGAAAGACTCACAAGAAACTGGTAAAAGTAGTTGCCTCGGAGAATTGGAATTTAAAGTACTGAGCTTAGGGGAGATGGAGATGGCAGAGACTCTTTGTGTGCTTTTTACTGCGTGCATGTGTTTGTTGTTGTTGTTGTTTATCATACACATGTACTTTAGTTTCAAAACAAGATAGGAATGGATAAAATTGCCTAAAAATGCAAGTCTCACATGTTAAGGGTGCACACAAGCTCAGCCAAGCCATGCTGGACACCATCTCTTAGAAACAGGCCTGGCATGTATACACAACTGCTATGGTTCCACTGTGTCCCCCAAAGTCCATGTTTTGGAAATCTAATTTCCAGTAAACAATGTTGAGAACTGGGGCTTTTAAGAGGTGATTGGCCCATGATGTCTCTTGCTCTCTTGCTGTCCCCATGTGATACACTGCTTTCCAGGCTGAGCACTTGGAAAGGAGCCACATGGAATAATAGAATCCAGTAGCAGAAGAGACATTTGTCTCAGCAACCAAGTAGAACCATGGGTAGACAACAGAAAACCAGAGAAGAATATTTGTGTTCTGCACAGGGTGATCAGTGGGGCAACAGTACGGTTCTCATTCACTTAGGGAGGCACAGAAATGGTTGAGAGAGACTGGCTAGATGGAAGGGATGGGAATACCCACTGCATGGGGTGACTATGAGGACTGTATGTGACAACATACATAAACTGCCATGATCAATGTAAAGGTTCTATAAATATGACTTCCCTCATCTCAATACCATCAGTTCAGTTGACATCCCTAGAATATTATAACTGTCAAGTTTATAGCTGGCTAGACATTAATTATACTTTGGGTTGGCTGCTTCATGATGGCATTTTAGCATCTTAATCTCATCAGTAAAATGTCCTCAAATCACATGGATTACTTCTGGGAAGGATTTCTATGGCCAGTTAGTCCCACCCACAGTGTGCAGTTTCCAGTAAGCTTCAGTCAAAGAGAATGTCCCCTCCCTGACCTGAGCATGCTGTCATTTCCCAGTCCTTTTGCCACAATCATCTAGAAGTCCACATTTTGGCATCCTAGCCCTCTGTTCCTTATTAATCAGATAAGTGGTGGCCTGCTTGATACAGGTCCAGGAAGTATGTGCTGCACCACTGTGGGGCCCTCCTCCTGTCACTAGGTGAGGAAAAGGGAGGACACTAGTGTGGTCCTTTACCTTACCTCATTCAACCTTCACAACTACTACCACTATACGGACAAAAAGCTAAGGCTCAGAGGGACTAAGTGATTTCCCTGAAGTCTATTAACTAGTAAGCTTGAAGTTAGTTAAATCCAGAGGGCTCCAGAGCCCATAGTCTTTCCAAAAAATTTCCACTTGCAGAAGAAAGGCTAGAGTAGATACGATAAGTGCTAAAGTCATGGCTTATTGGTGTATGTGGCCATTAAATAGATGTATTTGAATAAGTCTCCAAAACACATACATGTTTAGACAGTACCATGTAAACTGAGAGAGAAAGAGAGAGGGAGAATGAATTCAAACATCTTTTGTTAAATTACAGTCAAAACTTAAGATGACATTTCATTCTATAGCAACAATAATAATCCATGTATCTACTATTCAGCTTCTCAGTATTTTTATATCTATTATATGACTTAATTCTTACAAAATCCCTGGCAAGCTATATATGAAAGCATCATTATTCCCCTCCTTTTAAAGAAGCAAAGAGGCACAGATTCATTCCATGTCCCCCAGCAACCTTAGAAACAGAACTGAAGCTTCATACAGTGTTCAAAGGACATGTGGGTGCTTTGAGCAGTAGCAGGAGATGTGGAGAAGTGCAACCTCCTGTTCCTTGGTGAAATGCAGAGGAAGGTGCACCAGCCAGGGCCTCGGCAGGAAGTGATGACATGGTCAAATCAATACTTTGAGGAGATTAGAATAAAGGAACTATTTACAAAAGAGTGTTCAGAGTGGAAAGAAGGCATGAGACAGTGCAGTTCTCTAGTTGACATCTGCGAAGAATCATCTTCACTCACAGGACTGAACATGCAAGAGGATGTGGTTATTGGAGCACAGAGAGAGACAGGTATGTGCATAGAGACTAGTGGGCAGGAGCTCTGGCCTCAGTCAAAGGGGACAGCAGCCTGCCAGGGCACCAGAGGAGGGCTACAGAAGTGCCCTGATCTCCTACCTCCCCCTCCTGCCTCTGATAACCTGCTGGTGCTTCCCTCTGGCCAAGTCCAGCTGGAAGTTAGAGGCACAGATGACTGTTGATGCAGTCAATGCAGTTTAACCTTGGGAGGCACAGGTCAGGGGCCAAAGGGGCCAAGTGGGTCTGGAGGAGCAAATGTAAGATATCTTGCATAGGACATTTCTTGCTAAGTTAGAGACGACACTAGAACAGTGTATCAGGAAGATGTCAGTGTGTTTGAAATGATTGAACAACAAAAAGGATTCACTGTACAGGCTTTGGGTGCATGCAAATCAGAAAGATGGCTCTCGGTAATGTTGTGAGATCTGTTCTTAGTGTGACTCCTGTGTGCTCAGGATGGATAATACATGGTAACAAAATGGCCACCGCAATTCCTGACATTGCACCTGTATGTCACATTGACTGGAACAAGAGAAGGACTACATTTGAGAATTCCCAACCCCCAGCCCTGAGGAGGGGCCTTCCAGGCCACCTTACCATGATCCCCAGAGTCCAGGATCAGAGCTGTCCCCAGAGCCAAGGAGAAGGTGAGACTTCTGGGCCGCCATACCACACCCCCCCCCAGTGCCAAGGAACAGAGCCACCCCCAGCACTAATGAGGAACCATCCCAGCCACCATACCATGCCCCCAGTGCCAAGGAGGTGAGCCACGTGGGCCCCAGAAGCACTCTCCCCACACACCTTTGAAATGAGAAGACACATAAACAACTCTCAAAGCCAGACTTCCAGATCATCTAAAGCAACTCCAAAAGAAAACGAGATGGAAGAATCTGATACAAAATCACCTGGACTCCCTGAATTGGCAACAAAAGAGGACCTAGAAAAAATGTAATCAGAAATAATTTCTCCCATATCAGCAGACATTGTGCCCATAAGGCAAGACATGATTAATAAATCTAGAGAGGACACAGATGAAAAAATAGAGGAGCTGAGGAACATGATGGAATCCCAACATAGGGAAAAAATGGAACACATAAAACAGATGCAAACAGATTTCCAAGAGATTAAAAACTCCATTGAAAGTTTACGCAGCAGAATGAGCCAATTCAAGGATAGAATTTCAGATATAGAACATAAGATTGCAATTAGTGACCAGAAAAAGAAAAATTTCTTAAAAATAGTAAGGGACCATGAGAAATCAGTCCAGCAGCTGCTAGATGATGCAAAGAAGAATAACATAAGACTGATCAGAGTCAATGAAGAAACAGAAGAGAGTGCAGATGACATAAAAAAAACTGTTCAAGAAGTGATGGTAGGGCCGGGGATTTAGCTCAGTGGTTTTGCTGCCTGCTGCGCAAGCACAAGGACCCAAGTTCGATCCCCGGTACCAAAAACAAAAAACAAAACAAAACAAAAAAAAGAAGTGATGGCAGAAAACTTTGCAAGCAGAGGAAAAAACTTGACATACAGATAAGTGTCATATAGGACTCCAACAAACTTTGATCAAAAAGAAATCTATACATAGGCATATAATAGTTAAGATTCCAGAAACCCAACAGAAGAACAAAATTCTACAAGTAGTTAGAGAAACGAAACAAATAACATACAAAAGAAAGCCTATCAAAATCACAGCAGACTTCTTGACACAAACCTTCAAGGCAAGAAGAGCTTGGAGTGATTTATTTCAAGCCCTAAAAGTAAATAACCTCCAACCAGATTGATGTGCCCTGCAAAACTATCTTTCAAAATTGATGGAGAAATAAGATACTTTCATGACAAAGAGCACCTTAGGAACTTCATGAATACC
>NW_004624853.1:4166913-4185269 GCF_000247695.1 Heterocephalus glaber | reverse complement strand
AAGAAGGGAATGGAATTAATATGAGAAAATGAAAAAATGGAAACAAAGTCTTTGTAGATAGGGAAGGGTGGAGGGGTTGAAGGGAGGGCAGGGGAAGGGGAAAAATTTAAGAACCAAGAGATTATGTAAAGGTGCAAATTTCCAGTGATTAATGTCATTATATTGTATACCTTAAACGTACCAATAAAATTAATTTTAAAGAATAGAAGGAGAGAGACTAGACATGCAAGCTTGGAGGTAGCCAAGTCAATCCAATAAGCAGCACCTGTTACGAGCCTAGCAATACATTAGAGATTTTCATGGAATTCTGCAGAGCAGAAAACTTGCACTTGCAGACTTGGGGCTGCAACAAGATTCCTGAGCAGAATATAGAGACTTAGAGTTCTCAGGAAAACATGCTGTGTGTCCTCTTGAATGTGGGGCACAGAGGTGATCCTGAGATGAACATGAGCACTGGAGACTCCCTGGAGCCACCAAGATGTCAGGGCCAGGAGGAAACACAGCAGAGGGCCTGCAGGCTGTTCACATGCCTGTGCCTGTCGTAAATATTTTGCGTTTTGATGAAACTATTAACTTCTCATACCAAAATAAAAATTGTGTTCACAGACTAAAGACAAATACACATGTCTGAGAGGAGGCAATTTAGGGCTTCACTGTACTTCAGTGGTTGTATAGTCTAATCATATACAGATAGGAAACAGTTAAATGAGAACTAGGTGGTTTTAGTTAGAAGAAGATAATTGTATATGTTATCAGATTCTTTGAAATAAAATCATATTTAAATGGAGCCATACTTTCTTTCCTTTACCATAAACAATGTTCATTCTGTATACAAGTATAGGTAAAGAAAACAATATAGAATAATACCAATGAACTCATAAACTGTTAGTTTAGTTGAATCAGATACTTTCTATGATCGAAAGCTATTCTATGTTCCTAGAACAATTGATAGTGCTTTAGGATAGACTATTACATAAACGAGCCAAAGATGGCCTCTGTATATTGGCCCTCAGCCTGTTTCTTTTCTGCAAGCGAAGACCATTAGCTCAAAAGCTTGCTGGCACCAAACATAAATTTTTACACATCCAGTTATTTCAAAAATAGCTTTGCCAATAAAATTTTTGACTGCTTAGAGCTTGCCTGCTTTGCATACCTGGCAAAACTGCACTCAGCAGCTGTTACCTATTGACAAGCCAGGGCCTTGCAGTTAGTTATAAGGCCCCATGCTGCTGCTGCCCTTCAGCACTCTCTGATCCAGAGACTCCATGGAGCCCTTCTCTGCTCCATCAGTCCTCATATAGTTCCTTTGCCCTCCTCTCTTGCCATTAAGCCACTGGATGGTCTCAGGCTGCGAGAGACTTCCCCTCCCCTTGGCCACATGTCACCCATGAAACCTGTCTGGTATTGCCTTTCATGGTCCTCCTTTTTATCTTTTTTTCTTTCTTTTCCTTTTTTTTGTTTTGTTTTTGAGACAAGGTCTCCCTATGTAGTTCAAGCTGTCCTTGAACTCACTATGTAGCCCAGGCTGGCCTCTAACTCGTAGTGATCCTCCTGCCTCATCCTCTGAGGGCTAGGATTACAGGTGTGTGCCACCGTGCCTGGCCACCACCTTTTTCTTCATCAGCCGCAAATCCTTGGAGCCCCTAAATAGTCTAATTACAAATCAGCAGAAAAACTGTAAATGCCTGCTGATTATGATTAAGATATAACTATAGCAAAGAAATATTGTCAACATGTAAAATTCACTTATTGTAACTTGAAACGCTTAAGGGGAGAAGTCGTGCAGAATTTTATAAGATTTCAAGATTAATTTGAGATAGGCAACCAAATATGTTTCAAACTTATATAGACTATTTCCTCTATGTATTCAGTGGGAATGGACTATGATCTTGGTTTTTTCAATTCCTAGTTAAAAGAACTTGGGCAAAAATTTTTTTTAATCTGCAGGGGCAGGCAGGTTCTGGGGATTGCACCCAGGGCTTTCACAATGAGCTAAATCCCCAGCCCTTTTTTAAAAATTTTAAGTTCTAAAACAGTCGTGATAGGTCATTAAGTTGCCCAGGCTGAGTTTGAACTTGTGATTCTCCTGCTTCTGTCTCCCAGAATACTGGGTTTATAGACATGTGTCAATACTGCTAAGCTTTAAAACAAAACAAAACAAAACACTCTGAACTTCCAGTTCTGTGCTAATAGAATAGAGATAATAATGCTTATGTGAAGTTATTGTGGAATACTATTTAAGATAACAAACATAAGGCACATTGCCCACAACAGGTTTTCAAAATTCGTTAACTTTCTACCCTAAATATAATGGAAACACATTTTTCTTTGAAAGGATTCAAAGTACTGTAACATACATCATATATATCATTGATCTTTATAAACAGGCGTGGTATTTTCAGCAATAATTTACTAAAGAAAAAGCTAACAATTTAAAAAGTAGAGATGATCAAAGTCATTTGCCTATGAGAAAAGCTATTTTTATTATCCTTCTGTCTTTGCCTTAAAAGAAGCTATACAAAAACAGTCAAGCACTTTGAAGAGTTTACTTCCTGTGCTCAGCAGTACTTTGGTTTTATTTGGAAGAGAATGTGGTCTAGAGGCTAGACAAAACAAAGATCTCGGAGCCAGCTGATTCCAACACAGTGTAGAGGAACTAACCACAAAGTCACCAACACTGAAACCCAGGGCAAATACCCTGACCTCCCAAGCCCCAGCTAAACCCATAACAGCAAAGTAAAGCATGCAGGAGTCAGATTCCATATCCTTGAGGATAAAGCATCTTTTAAAGGGGCCAACTTGAAAATAGAAAAAAAGGAGTTTCCCAGCAATATGAACTCTGAATGCAGTAGGAAAACAGAGAATGCAAATGTTAGTGCTTCGCTTAAAAATCCAAATAACAGAATCTTGGCAATGGCAATTTTTCCACATTGTTCATTGCTAGATATTTGGTTTAAGCTCCTATTATGTGAAACAAAACTGTTAATTCTGGTGTCTGAAGTGTTCATTCAGAAAAATGAGTCTAAGAGATTCCTTACAGACATGAAAGAACCCCCTTTGCTCCAAATTTTTACCATCTGTAGTACAGAGAATAGTCTACATTTTGCTGAGAGCCTCACATTGAACTTCAAAACATTTTTCAGATTTTTGCACTGAAACTGTCTAATCTGAGGCAAAGACCTCTAGAATATTTACTGTACGGAAAACCAAGCAGATAGAATTTTGTCTGAATATAGCTTGCCTCCTGGAAGAGGCCTCAGAATGGTCACTTTGTATATTCATTTATCCTGCATCCTATACCCCAAATAACATTTGGATTAGGTTTTAAATCTGTCAAGCTGTCAAAACACACACACCCAACATCCAGAACTCTCCATAATACATGCCCAAGGATCTAATGCCACCTAAAGGTAATTGTGGCAAATTGCAAAAAAAAGTATACATATATATATATATATATATATATATATATATAATATTATATATATATAAACATTTTTTTCTTTGGATACAGATATCAATGATATATTTTAGATTAATATATTCCTGTATTAATTCCATATAATGCCTATTAAGTCAATGACTTTGTCAATAAGTCTATCATAAGCAAAATTAAAATACAAATAAATAGGAGAAAATGCATGTGAGAGTGTGGGTGTACTGTTGGGGTCTAGAAGATGATGCTCCCAAGACTAGTGCTTTGAATGCTGAGAAGTCTTAGAAGCTGCCTCAGACTCAAGGTCATGCTGACCTTTCCTGGCTTCTCCAGCCCAGGGAGATGCTTTCAGCAAAATGCCCTTGTCTACCTGACCAGATCTTTCCAAGAGGAGCACAGTGGCCTTCTGTCGTCTTATTGAAATCTCATTAACCAGAGAAGATTAAACTCATTAGCAGAAGGAAGAATGAAAGTCAAACATCACATCTAGAGCCCAGGGGAACTTCGTCCCAGGAAAGTGGCTGTTCTTCTGCGTCCATTCATCTGCCCTAAAAATAATTTACTATTCTTCTAAAATTACCTACACCCTGTTTCCCTCTCCCCTATGAAAATGGGATTTAAATTTCAACCATTTGACACTTCTGTGAGTCTCATGCCTTATGATCTTGTGCTGTAATTTTTTCCTCTGTGCACATCAATAAATTTGTGTCTCTTCTACTTAATCTACCTAATATCAGTTCATTCCAGTGACCCTTCAGAGGTCAGAGGAGAAATTTCACTTTCCCTCTACAGTGTTTATGTTCAGCATTGCAATAAACCAAATAAATATACATAAAACTACACAGGGAAAAATGTTTTAAAATTCAATACTAAACTGTAATCTCAGCTACTTGGGAGGCTGAGGCAGGAAGATCCTAAATTCAAGGCCTGCCTGGGCAACTTAGTGATATTCTGTTTCAAAACCTAAAAAGGTCTGGAGGTGTAACTCAGTGGTAGAACACCCTTGGGTTCAATTGACAGACAGACACATAGATAGATAGATAGGAAAATAAATTCAATGTTAGACAAAAGGTAGAATCAACCAGATTGACACATGAATAGATAAACAAAATGTGGTTTATATATACAATGGAACGTTATTCAACTTAAAAGAAAAGGATATTTTGACGAACTACAACATGGAAGAATCTTGATGATATTATGCTAGGTTAAGTAAACTAGTCACCAAAAAGCAAATATTACATGATCCCATTTATATAAGATACATAGAGTAACTGAGTTCATAGGAAAGAAAATAGAGTAGTGGTTGCAGGGACTAGGGAGAGGAGGAAAAGGAAGTTAGTGTTTAATAAATATAGAATTTCAATTTGAGAAGATGGAAAAGTTCCGGAAATGGATGATGATACTGGTTACACAACTATGTGAGTGTATTTAAATGCCACAAAACTATACACTTAGAGTTAAAATAAGCAGGGTGTAGTGGCACACGCCTGTAATCCCAGCACTCTGGGAGGCTGAGGAAGGAGGATTGCAAGTTGGAACACAGCAGGGCAAATTAGTGACTTAGCGAGACCCCATCTCAAAATAAAAAATAAAAAAGGGTTGGAGATGTAGCTCAGTGCAAAGGCCCTGGGTTCAATTGCCAGTACTGCAATCACTATCAATCAATCAATCAGTAAATAAACTATAGATAATCCATACATGTTGCTGTGTTGCAATTATAGCCATGTTTATGAAGAATAAAGACATGCATCATTAAATGCAAAAAATGAGATTTCTGTTTATGTCTTTTGTAAACATTCTGTAAATAAATTTCTCACTGCTAATGGAAAAAAATGTCATATCTAATTTTTAAAAAATAATTTGTGACTTAAAGAAAGAGTTGAGATAATATTGTCTACAACACATCTTGGGGTTATTTTATTTAAGCAAAGCCTAAGAACAACTCACAGTGACATTGCACTAATGGTCAACAATATTTTCTGTTTTAATTTCATGAGAAATCTGTCGAGAATGTTTAATAACTTCTTAACGGTTTTTGTTGAAATGTATCCCATCCAAGTACTAACCAGGCCTGACCCTGCTTAGCTTCCAAGATCAGCCAAGATCAGGCACGTTCAGGATGGTATGGCTATAGACTGCTGAAATGTAATTAGCCTTTTATTTCACAGGAAAAATTATTTGGACATTCAAATTTATCAAAAATTTATACCATTCTATCCTCATGGGAATCCACTGTGAATAAAAATATAACACACCCTTAACAGATTAAGTAAGTTTTATTTAAAACCACCATTTCTCTCTAGAAACTCTTACATTTTATTTGAACTTAAATGACACGGTCCAAATCTCAGATCAATCAGATGATGACAGCTAGCACTATTGCAATAAACGACATGAGCATTTGTCTCCATGCCAAAGACAGTGCTTTAAAATATTGATTCATTTGTTCAATTCATTAAGTATTTATTAAGTATGGTGTAGGTAGTGGGGCTACAACAGTGAACAAAACAGATAAAAATCCTTGCCCTCACAGAATTTATAATCTAGTGAGAAAAGGAGAATAATTTAGATCTTATCCCAAAGAGACTTGCAGTCCTTTATCAGGATGACTATACCCTGAGAAAAGACCAATACCCAAAGATGAGGGAATCAAAAAACATTTTTCTGAGTTGGTGTTGATCTCTCAGGACCTGAAAATCAGTGTAGTCCACTACTCAGTCACACTAGGGGCTGTGATGGCTAATGGGGTTCACCTGGAGGACCTGCAGCCCCATTCTTGATTATATCCTCAGTGAGTAAACACATTTGGCAGCTGCAGAATCCCCATGTGGAACTTAGAAGGCAGAGTAGGGCGTAGAGCAAAAGAAGATACTCAGCATGGCCTCTTTCCTGCCCATCTGGATGCTTGATCACATACAAAGTAACCGTGGCAGTAGGGATGGAGTTTCTGATGAACTCACAAACAGGGACTTCCCTTAACACAGCTGATCTGGCTATGGCCACTGTCAAATGCCCAACTTGCCAAAAGAAAAGGCCAATGCTGGCATGATTCCTGGTGGGCATCAGCCAGCTACTTGGTGGCAGGCAGACAGTACTGAGCCCCTTCCATGACAGAAGGAACAAATCAGACACATATTCAGGCTATTTGTCTCATCCCTGCCATGAGTGTCTCAGCACCACCATCAGTGGATTCATAAAGGCCTTATTCAGTAGCATGGTACCTCATACAATATTATTCCTGGAAAATATTTCACAGGGGAAAAAGGAAAATGGAGCAGTTTTTCATGTTCATGCAACTGCTTCTGGCTAATGATTCATGTAACAAGACTAGTGAATTCCCTGAATGTGAAAACTACTCCATTTTCCTTTTTCCCCTGTGAAATTACTTGTCTGTCCAATATAAAGCAAATAAAATTAGGGCTATTATGGGCTCAAGTCATTCAGTATAAAGGTCATAGACACCCAGTCAGGTAAAGAATCCCAACCAAGAAAGATTTTGGATGAGGATAAGGAAATCATAGAATGGGTGTCAGAAGAAGAAAGTAATAATAATACCACCCTTGACCTTGTAATTGATTATGGAAACAAAGATCATAACAGCTATGCATTTTTAAAAATGTATATACGTGTATTATGTGTTCATGTATGTATTACAAATACAGTAAAACCTTGGTTTGCAAGCATAATTTGTTTCAGAAACATGCTTACAATCCAAAGGACTTGTATATCAAATCAAATTTCCTCATAAGAAATAATAGAAACTCAGATGATTCATTCCACAACCCAAAAATTTTCATATAAAATTATTATAATACCATATTATAATACAAAATCATAAAGAAAATACAAAACATAAAGAAAATAAGTTAACCTTTGAAAACCTTCATGGCTGGTATGAGGGAGACAAGAGAGAGGAGGGTTATTGTGTAGGACGACTTTCACTATCACTAATGGAATCACTACTATCTATTGGCTTAATGGAATCTTTTTCTTTTTGTGCAACTTCAACCAGGAACCTTTCCAATGACACTTGCTTTTGACTTGTTTTGAAGATTTTGAGAACATGTGACATTGCATTGTCATTAAAGATTAATCACTTGCACTGCTATAGCCTTATTCGAGTGGTGCTTTTCTACATAATTTTGCACAGTTTCTCACATTTTATATTTCCCTAATCTCATTTGAAGTGAGGGATTCCTCCACCTTTTTCTCCTCCTCCTCTGCAGATGAGATTTCCTCTTGCTGTTGGGAGATGATAACCCATAATCTCGCAGTGAGAAAGAACCATTGGGTCAGTTGTGATCATGTGACATTCAGCATCATGTGCTCCTTGTATTGCAAGACATCACTTTTATCAAGTTAAAATTTATTAGAAATGTTTGCTCATCTTGCTGAATACTCACAGAACAAGTTACTCCCAATCCAAGGTTTTCTATACCAGATTTTTCTTTTTCTCTTAGATTTTTCTCCCTTTTTCTTCTCCTCCATGTTGAATGAGAACCTGTAGTGCTTAATTTTAGAACTTAATTCATTAAGGCATCAGGTCTATAAGAAACCACATCTGGTCAGGCCTGGTGGTCTAGGCCTGTAGTCCCAGTACTATGGAAGACTGAGGCAGGAGGATCAAAAATTGAGCCGAGCCTAGGCAATTTAGCAAGACCCTGTCTCAAAATTAAAAACAGATAAAGAAGTAAAACTCTTAAAAGGGACTGAAGATGTTGTTCAGTGCAAAGGCCCTCAGTTCAATTCCAGTACTGCAAAAAAAAAATAAAAGAAAGAAAAAAGGAAGGAAGGAAAAGAAAGAAAGCAAAGAGAAGAAAAGAAAAGAAAGCACATCCAGGACCAGGCACGGGGGTAGATGCTTATAATTCCAGCTACTCAAAAAGTTGACACAGGAGAATTACAAGTATGAGGCCATCCTGGGCAACTTAAGGAGAACATCTCAAAATAAAATAAAAAGGGCTAGGGATATGGTTCAGCAGTAGAATACTTGCCTAGCGGTCACAAGGCCCTGATCTCCAGCTCTGCAAAAAGACACACACATACACACACACACACACACACACACACACACACGTGTGCACACACACATGCACCACGCACTCACGTGCACATGCATACGTGAAGGTCTAAAGGATTGCTCATCATCTGAAGAACCTTGAAACAAATCCAACTGCTGACTTTTCTAGGACCTTCTGCCTCCCCTGGCCAGGAAATTGACAGTACTTTTGTAGGGAGAATGGCTCCCGAATGCAAAAGAGCTAGAGAACTCCATTTTCCAGCTTGCTCTTGTCTTCCCCTTCCTGTGTTCTCCCCTCTATCAGAGGAAGGGAGTATGGGAGTACATTTCCCATTTCTGCTTGCTCTGGCTTCCAGGCGGTTTCGGCCCATGAGAGGACCTGGCTGAAGCCTAGGGTACAGGAGGAGGGAAAATGAATTTTTCCTGACTCTGCCGCTAGCATCTACAGACGTTTCTGGGTTGTTACAGTTGTGGCTTTAGTGCCTGCCAGGCGGCTCACCCCACTCCAGCTCAGCGGGAAGCTGGTGGTACCCCACACTCACCCACTTTCTGGGTTTGGTTAGCCCAATCTTTTATTTTTCTTTTTGAGACAGGGTCTCCCTGCGTAGTTCTGACTGGCCTTGAATTCACTATGTAGCCCAGGCTGGCCTTGAACTCTCAGTGATCCTCCTGCCCCAGCTGCCCAAAGTGCTGGGATCACAAGTGTGTGCTAGCATGCTGGGGTAGCCCACCTTCTTGCTGTCTGCTCTAGAGTGGCGGTAGCTCCTGTGCAGTCAGTCTTTGGGTTGCCTCACTGTCTTATACTTGGCTTCTCAGCTTTTCTATCGTGTGTGTGACAATTTAATTTTCTGTATGAAAATTCCCTCAGGTGAAAGATCTTCTGTTTTCCTGACTGGACCCTGAATAAAACAAATACATCTATTTCATTATAAACCACATCAGACTTTTAGGAGTTTCTAGAAGTTTTTAAAAATAAAAGATATCAAAATTATCTCAGTATTTGAAATTCTGTCATCATCATCTCTTTAAAAAATCCAAGTTATTAATTTTTTTTTTGTACCAGGGATTGAACTCGGGACCTTGCACTTGAGAGCCAGGTGGCAGAACCACTGAGCTAAATCCCTGGTCCACAAAGTTATTAATTTTATAAAATGAAAAGAAAACTTTGCCCTTATATAAACTAAAAAGTACTTTAATGTAAGATGGTGCTACTATTTACATGAATATTGTTGAGTATTTTTCTTCTAATGTGACAAATAAATAATCTTTTAAATTTTTCTCTCTCAAGCCAGGCGAGGTGGCACATTCCAGCACTTGGGAGGCTGAGGCAGGAGGATCCCTGTGAGTTCAAGCCTGGCCTGAACTACATAGTAAGACCTTGTCTCAAAAAAACAAAAAAGCCAGCATGGCAGTACATTGCAACTGAAGAGGCTGAGGCAGGAGAATTGCCACAAGTTCAAGGACAGCCTGGACTACACAGTGAGTTCAAAACAAGTCTGAACTACATAGCAAGAGCTTGCCTCAAAATAAATAGATAGATAGATAAATAAATAAATAAAAATTTAAAAAAGTATCTCTCTCTCTCTCTCTGTCTGTACTAGGGATGGAACCCAGGGTCTTTGCACTAGACTGCATATATGGCCCTTTATTTTTATTTTTCATTTGAAACAAGGTCTTGCTAAATTGCCCAGGCTAGGCTGGAACTTGGAATCATATTGCTTCAGCCTCCCAGAGTGCCAGGATTACAGGTATGCACCAACACACCTGACTTTGTCTCCTCATTTACACAATGGGTGTAGATAATCTTTAGACAAATGAAATCCCACAAATTTCACAGGAAGTCTATTTCTCAAACTTTATATTCAATCAAGCCCTAAATATATTCTTCTAGGCATTTTTTCCTCTTTAAATTTGCATTGAGCAAATGTAAGTAATCCAGATATAAATGATTTTGTTTATATTTAATCAGCATTGTTTAGTATTAAATATCTGATGCTTTTCAAATATCTTTACCCTTTGAAGATCAAAACTGAGTCCTGCCAATCCTAGGTGGAATTTGGACTACACAAGGCTCAAGTCCAATGAACCTAGAAGTTCCCAGCTCCACACATGCCCCAAAGCTAACTAATGTTTTCACGTCTGGCTCTAGGTACCAAGCCACCAAAGAAGCCTGGAATTTTTTTTTTAATGGCTAATTCTACTCTTGTTGCATATTTGTATTTAATTACAAATTATATTTAATAACTTGTGATTTTGACCAGATGGCTTCAAGATTATAACACATTGGAATGGAAGAGGCAGCCAACAAATCTGGCCTCTCCATTCTGAAACAGTATTTGTTTTTACTAATCAAATGAAATAAGGAGCCGCCAGGTAATTTACATACATTTTCCCTCACTTATTGAGGTTTAGTGTACTGATGTTCAGCTAAGGAATTCAGGTACAGACAGGCATGGTGGTGCACACCTATAGTCCCAGTAAGCAGGATGTTGAGGTAGGAGGATCACAAGTTCAAGGCCAGCCTGGGCAACTTAATGAGACCATGTCTCATAATAAAAAAGTAAAAAGAGCTAAGGATGTAGCTCAGTGGTAGAATACCCCAGGGTTCAATTCCTAGTACAAAAACAAAAATTCAGGTTTTGGGGCCGAGGATTTAGCTCAGTGGTGCCACCACCTCCCTGGCAAGTGCAAGATCCTGAGTTCAATCCCCTACCAAAAAAAAAAAAAAAAAAGCAGGTTTTGTATACTGAAGGCAAAGACCAGTAGTAAGATCGCAACTCAAGTTTCTGACTCTGTGAGACTTGAGTGTCCATAGTCTTATTCCTAGCTGTGCTAATTCCTCCACAACATGAGCTAATAACATAGTATCTGTCTCACAGACTTGGGAAAACCAAATGAGAAAAATGTATACAAAGAAGCAAGTATGCTACCTGAAATATAGCACATGTTTGATGAGCTGGTATCATTTTAATGTTTTCCAAAGTACAATTATTCCAAAATAGAAAACCTTTGAATACAAGATGAAAAATAGAAATAAGAATCTTGTACAGGTAGAACCAATGAAACTTTCATGGGTCAGTGAATAGTTTCTCTCATCTTAAATATATTTGTGTGATATTTTATTTATCTTTTAAATAGTACATTTACGTGACTTAAAATTCAAAAAGTAAACCCAGTGTGGTGGCACATGCCTGCAATCTCAGCTGCTCAGGAGGCTGAGGCAGGAGGATCCCAATTTTGAGACCAGCCTGGGCAATTTAGCAAGAATCAATCTTAAAATTAAAAATAAGCTGAACATGATGCTGCACCCCTGTAATCCTAGAACTCAGAGGTGCTGAGGCAGGGAGACTGCAGATTTGAGTCCAGCCTGGGCAACTTAGCAAGACTTTGTCTCACAGTTTTTTTAAAAAAGGCAATTTAGCAAGACCCCATCTCAAAATAAAATTTAAAAGTATCATATAATAAAACAATATCTAAAAAATAAATAAAAAGGGATGGGGATATAGCTCAGTTATGGAGTGCCACTGGTTCAATCCCTAGTGTCAGAAAAAAAAATAAACTCAAAAAGTACTAAGAGTTATATAAATGTATACATTGTAAGGATTCCTTCCGATTTCTGTATAATCAATCTGTTTCCACTTCTCATAAGGCAACAATGTTAGCACTCTGTGATGAATCCACCCAAAGGTAGGCTATGGCACAAATGTTCACAAATAAATGGAAAAATTATCCCTCCATACACAAATAGTAGCATACTGTATATTTTGCTCTTATTGTACTTGCTAATTTTGCTTCATGGTATATTTTATATATTGTTCTATATCTTATATATCACTCCATAGAATTCCATACTTATCTAACCTATCCCTCATTAGTAGAAATTTAGATTGTTTCTAAGCTTGTGCTATTACAAATAATGCTATGACAAATAACCACATGGTACCCCATGTATCATATATGTATTTGATATACATATCAGCAGGACAGATTCTGGATATATGTAGGATAAATTCCCACAAGGAGAACTGATGGACCCAAGAGTATGAATAATTATAATTTTGATGATTTGTAAGTTTTTTCCTAATAAAAGGTTGTACAGTTTTATACACCAATACACAATATATCTGGATTTTTTTTCAGGGCTACTAATAGACCAAAGTTTCAGGCAGCCTGGAGATCCTGAGTCCACCTAGACCCGCACAGAGCCTCACATCTTTTTTTTAGTGATAAACTCCATGCAAGAGGAGAGCTCAGAGAGGTTTCTTTTTGTCTCCATGGTAACACTTACCTACTTAGAAGACTCAAATTATTGTTCCTAGGTTACAAGAGTAAAAACTGGATTAAAATACTCTGCCCACTCCTGGTTTTAAATAGGAAAGAGATCAGAAAAATCTATAGACTCTGCAGCAGGTACTTGAGGATTGTTCAACTTAGGCATTTCTTAGTGAGCACTGGAGGTATATTTTTCTGTTTTCTGAGGTTCTCTTTATTTTGCTCTTTGATTTTGGAAAAAGAGATTCTAATTTGTTTTCCTTGATGATGGGATAAGGGGAGGGTAAAAGGAGGGGGTGAGGTGGCTATGAGTTTGCCTTTAAAGTCTTTTTTAAACAGAGAAATTTGCTATTTTCTGGTATGGTCCCTGGTGACTTAGATGCATTTGAATATATTTTTGCCACTAAGACTTAAGTTGTCATAAGCTATTTTTCAGGAAAGACAAAAAAAGTGTCTACTTGTCCAATTTTCTTTTTCATTTCAGTAGCAATCAGAAAAATGAGTCCCGCTGAGCGGTTGGAAAATCTTGCAGGGTAGAACTAAACGCATGCAATCCTTGGCATTACGGTTTCAAGGGAAAATATCCCTCTAAGGTGTTCTACTTTCAAAATATCAGAGGTGTATGTGTATGTGTTCCAGTCACTTGGGATCCAGATGTGAAAATCTGGCCATTTGCAGAAATGATTCCATTTGCGGGGCTGAATAGATCATATGGAGATGGATGATCTACCTGTGGGCCAAACAGTGCGAAGGTATTTAAAACAGAAAAGCTTTGCCCCCTTGGTGACAAAGTCCTCCAATCCCAGCTACTCTGAAGGTTGAGGCAGGAAAAATCCAAGTTCAAGGCTGGCCTGGGCAACTTGGTGAGATTGTTTTAAAAAAAAAAATGTATATGACATATAACGTACAACATAAAAAGTTCAGCACTCCCCAAATTAAATCCCCTGTACCAAAAAAAATTTTTTAAGATTAAAAAAAACCCCGTCTATTAGTTTTCCTAGAATCACCTTTTACAGTGTTGATTCAAACTCAAATTCAACATTAAGTGAGGTCTAATTTAGTTCATCCAGCTTTATAATGCTTCTTTATAATGCTTTTCGAAGTGAAAGTTTTCATTATTGCTGCATCTTTACTGCACAAAATTTTTCTTTGAATTATGGATAACTTGTAATTTAAGTTAAAAGAGAGAGGAAAATAAAAGCAAAACCAGCCTATTGTGTGATAACTAAAATCAGTTATTTGTCACGCTTGAGAATAAAAACTTGACTGATGTAACAAATGTTTTGCTTTTCTCCTGCTTTAGCATCATAAATACAGCTACTGAAACATTTTCTGACTGCAAATACTGTAGTCAATATAGCCTTACAGACCTTTTCAAGGTTCTCTCCCACAAATGCACAGCTACACAAATGTAGCTGAAATGTGAACACAGTAATCAAGTTGCAATTACTATATCAATAACTGTCCTCTTCAAAAAGTTAGTAATAATCCTGAGTTCAATCCCCAGCACCAAAAAATAAAAAGTCAGTAATAAAAACTCAGCAAGTACATCTTTAAAGGTTATTGTTCAAAGTAACTTAGGAGAAAAGAGAATTATAGTGGTTGATTCAACATAGCAAAATAATCTCTTTTTTTTTTTGGTACCAGGGATCAAACTCGGGACCTTGCACTTTTGAGGCAGGCGGCAGAACCACTGAGCTAAATCCCCGGCCCACAAAATAATCTTAAAATGTATAAAGATTTATGTCCTGAATCTAATATAATCCCATCAGCAAGGTGTGGTAATTAATGAGAAAATGCTCCTCTGTGTAGTTTTTCTTAATCAATGTATAGTGAGCTTAATTTGGAGTAAAGATTAAGAAGTCTGCATTTATGTCTCCAGTAACTTTAAAAATTAAAAAACAATAGAAGACAATTTGGTCATAGAATTAAGATAAGACTATTTGTTTATATCTGTTTTATATATTTCTTAGGAAAATAAAGCTAGTTTTAAATGGCCCCTGGCTCTATTAGGAATATGACCAGGGCTTCTCACTGCAGTACAGAGCTACAACAAGGGCAAATAAAGCTGACTAGAGTCCCAGTCCCACCATGTCCAATTGCATACACACTACTCCAAGCAAAGAAAGATCTCCAGCATGGGTAAACATAGTGCTTAAAAAAAAAAAAGTCCCAGCTGGGTGTGGTGACACGTGCTGTAACATCAGGTACTGGGAGGCAGAGGCAAGAGGATAACAACTTTGAGGCCAGTGTGGGCAACACAGTGAGACCTTACCTCAAAAAAAAGTCCTTACGAACTCCAGTGTTTAGTAATAATTATTTTGCACCCTGAGCTCTGCATAATTTTTTCTAAACCATTTCTTAAATCTGAAAGTAGAGATTATTATTGTAAAAAATGCTGTCCTTACTGCCTTCATCAACATAAGATCATCGACCTAGGATTACCACCACCCCCCTAAATCACCTGATGCTCCCTCCCATTATTGTGTGTACTCAATAAATAATGGCTAGCTCAGAGAGTCTTTGTCTTTGCCCACTCTGAGGCACTTACCTCCCAGTCCCCCCATATACTTTGAAATTACACAAGTCTCTGTTGTCTTTTTTTCCTTAGCCTTCACCATCCCCTTTCTAGGCAGAGTATCGATCTCCCTCCAATAGACCCCTTTATTTTGAGCACACTTATACCATCATTCTTACCACTCTCTGAAATCGTTCCGGAAGTCCTCTTTTGTGAATGTCTTTAGTCAGCTGCCTCCATGTCCTGAATCTAGTTCAGACTTTCACTTTTCATGGTCATTTTGACTTTGGGTGGATGAGAACACACCTTAATGTCTTTTATAGCCTTCCTTTCCATTGGATGGCATTTAACAGCAGCATTCACCATACTTCGATCACACCATGTAAAGACAGTCATGAAAGAGGGCTTCCAGAACTGCTTCTGAAAGTGGTAAGAACAGTGGGATACGTGTGTTCAAAACCAGGAGTGTTTTTTGAGGGGGTGGAGGTGTTGATGGCAACGTGCCTTTCACTGCAATAAATTTACATTGAAGCATTCACCGTATGTTTTGATCACACATTCATATTACTCAGCTCTATAAATACAGGGGCAATCATATCTATACTTATTTTTTGAGTCATAGTGTTGCTCTGTATCCAGGTTGGCCTGGAACTAACTCTCTGTTAGCCCAGGCTGGCCTCCAACTTACAATCCTCCTGCCTTAGTCTCCTGAATGCTGGGATTACAGGCATGGCTTAAATTTTAATTTTATAAAAATCATGCCTGGCTTAAATTTTAATTTTATAAAAACACATTACAGACTATATGAAGAAGACTGTTAGATATTTCATATTTCTTTCTTTTTTACATGAGAATCTACTTGTTGGTATAGGAGGGGTTTTTTTCCATTAAGTTTATTGGTACATTTTAGGCATATAATACAGTTACATTCATGTTTGGGATCTTGTACCTTTACATGATGTATCTTGATTCTTATTTTCTCCCCCTTCCCCTACCCTCCCTTCAACCCCTCCACCCCTCCCTATTTACAAAGACTTTGTTTGCATTTTTTCCTTTTCTCATATTTTTACCTTTCCCTTCTTTCCTTTCCCCTACCCCTACCTCTCCCACTTTCCCTATCCCTTTAGACCTTTTCTTCCTATTTCATATTATCAATTATACATTTTGATCCTTATTTACATTTTCAGTTTCTCATACCAGAGAAACTATTCAGTATTTACACGTGTGTCCTATTTATTTCACTTAAGAGTATGGCCTAAATGTTAGGAGGGTTTTATAGGTGGTGGTTAAGCATGTTGAAAAACAAGTATGACATGTTTAATTGAGATGAATTTGAACATCTAATTAGGAAAATGATATGGGCTCAGCTCACTAAGGAGCAAAACTTACCAAGTTTTTCCTCTTTTTGGTCTAATCTTTTATACCTTTATAAAGGAACAGATGGATGTCCCTACATGTTACAGATAGCAGAGGGTAGTACTGTATCAGCCAGATTCCAGACAAGGAGAAAAAAAATAGGTTCTTATACTGAGGATTGAACCCAGAGCACTTGCACTGAGCTATAATACATCCCCAGCCCATTTAAAAAAATTTTTTTGTTTTGAGACAATGCCTTACTAAATTGCCCAGGCTACACTTAAACTTTCAATTCTCCTGCCTCAGAATCCTGGACACTGGGATTTCAGGCATGTACCACCGTTCTCAGCTAAAAAAAACTAGGTTGGTTTGTTTTTTTTAACAGAGACAATTTCATAGAATTGGTTATTCAAGTGTATTGGACAAAAAGGAAAAAATAGAGCACTGGGTATCCCAGAGACAACACCCATCCCATGGGGAAATAAAAGAGAAAATGCTAGGATTAGCACTCACTTTGGAGTAAGGCCTCATGGACCTGAGGATCAGGCCTCTGAGAAGAACTTGCTGCCCGGCTTCTACTGAGGGGGTGAGAAGTTTATTCTGGTGCTGCTGAAGAAAGATGGACAACACAATCAGGAACAGTAAAAAGTTAAGAAAGAGCTCACTTGTCCCCTCCTCCTACCTTCTAACCTCCCTCTAGTGCCTCCTAATCTCAAAATTTAGCCAATTACTAACTGGCAAAGAACTCTGGGAAGTGTAACCTGCAGAGTCCCAGTCCTAGCTTCGTAAAGCAGCTGTAAAGTGGTGTTGAGACACAATAGGTAAATAATCAGCCAGGTAAGCTAAGAAGTGTACATTACCAAGTCGTTCCATCTTTTTGGTTTTGTCTTTCCCATATTAGATCACAAGGAAAAGTCAGCATCACTGCACATCACGGCTGGAGGAAGGACTTGGGCTGACTGCAACATTCTTACCATGTGCAAGGTGCCCAGGACCCTCCTGATCCTCCCTAAGGGGAAGCCACAGCAAGGACAGTGTAGGTGTGGAATAGCTGGCTAAGGGTAGCATAAAACCTCTGGAACCCCCTGATCACAAGCTGGGTCCAGGCCAGCCTGCCAGCAGGGAAGTCCGTGGGCACAGGTGTTATACTTAATCTCAAGAGATCACAGAGAATCACCACCACTCTGAACCAAATTTTAGACCTTTATTGTCAGCCAGCATTGGACAGTGGCTCTCGCCCCAAAGCCCTCAACAAGGAAAAGTGGCTTGTGGGCTTCTTTTAAGCAGCTCTTTTTGTTGTCGAGGGCTCAGGGAGAGGGGGAGCGCAAGTGGAATTTTACAGAAGCAGAACTTTCTTAGGCTAGTAGGGGGTCAAGGGAAGTTTGACACAGTTTAGTTGAAACAAAATACCATACAGGTGTGGAGTATCCTGTTTACAAGGTTGTAAAGATAATATATAGTTGCAGACTGCAGGATGCAGTAGTCTGTTGTGCATTAACTGAGGGGACTGCCAAAGGGGGAAGGGGGAGGCAACCATCCAGAATCACTCAACTTTACACCAATGGAGTCAGGTTAGCTATCACACAGGAGTCTGTAGTTTACATTAGTGAAGTCTTCAAAGTCACCCTTCTGTAATTCACCACCTGGCCCTTCTTGAGCAGTAAGATATCTCTCTCTCTCTCCTTCTCTCTCTCCTTTCTTCCTTTCTTCTTTTCTTTCTGTCTACCCTTCCTCCCTCCCTCCCTCCCTCC
>NW_004624853.1:4144879-4166813 GCF_000247695.1 Heterocephalus glaber | reverse complement strand
TTCTTTCTTTCTTTCTTTCTTTCTTTCTTTCTTTCTTTCTTTCTTTCTTTCTTTCTTTCTTTCTTTCTTTCTTTTTCTTTCTTTCTTTCTTTCTTTGTACCGGGGATGAACTCAGGACCTGATCTTACTTTCTATGACATTTTTTTCTAGGTTTATGCCCTAAGTACCAATCCCTATCTCATCTAACTCCATGTGCTTTTGGTTTTATACTGTTCCTTATAGTCACACAAATCAAATACCTGCTCTTGGTTTTTTTGTTTTCAATACTGAGGATTTAGCCCAGGGTCTTTCTATTGAGCTATATCCCCAACCTGTTGTTTTGTTTTGTTTTGTTTTGTTTTGTTTTGTTTTTGAGACAGGGTCTTACTAAATTGCCAAGTTGCCCGGGCTGAACTTACCATCCTCTCTCACTAAGCCTCCCAGAGTACCAGGATTATAGGCATGCACCACTACAGCACCTAGGTCAGGTTTGGTTTTGTTTTGTTTTAAACACAGCCTCCCTAAGTTGTCCGTGCTGGCCTTGAAATCGCTGTATAGCCAAGGCTGACCTCAAACTCCCAATCCTCTTGTGTCCCTGCCCAAGTGCTTGGATTACAGGCATGTGCCACTCTGCCTGTCTCATGATTCAGAAGCAGGTATTGACACAGGGGGAAGAGATGTAACTCCCAAACCTGCTAGATATCCAAAACATGAGTTTGTGTTCTCTAAAATCAAAGAATGAATTTTAGGAACAACAGAAGTAAATCTATTGAGAGAAAGAAAGACAGCTTCTGTCTAGGAGAGACAGAAAGGGGATGAGAAAATGGGCTGCCCCAGGGACCTGCTTCCCAGGGGGATTTTATGGAGCAAAGCCACAAGATGAGGCAGGTACAAAGTGGGACAAAACTATAGTTAACTAGTAAGATTACAAGTAGAGTTGCTTAGGTAATATTGGTCCAATGGAAAATCGCAAGGTGGACATGAGGTGGAACAAAACTATGATCAACCAATAAGATTGCAACAAGTATATTTGCTTAGGTAATACTGATTAAGTGGGGATCCAATGGGGAAGCAAGTCACTTAGCAAGCATACAAGGAATGAACAAGGATTTTCAGTAAGGGATGGGCCAGGGACCTTTCCTGGAAGGGATGGGTTAAAATCTTGGTTCCCCACCCAGGTGATTGATACATATTAAGAATATCAATCACTGCTATTCACCCCTAGGGGAAGCACATGGGTGTAGTACTTTCTCTTCTTTTACAACGCTGACCTTCAGTGACTATGTCTTGATTGTCCTCCCTGTTGGCTCCTCCAGGGCTGGCCCTGTCTGACTGCCTTATAATAATTTCTAACTAACTTAGTTATCTGCAATAGTATGAGGCATATGTTCTTCATGATGTTCTCAGGAGTGGCAACAGAAATTCCTTCTTCCCTAGAATGTGTTTATTGCAAAGAAATGGAAAGAAAACATTGAAACAAGTAGAAAACTCAGATCCTATTACATTTTTTCTCACTCTACTGTATTTTATTTTCCTATAACTCTATGGTCCACTTTTACATCAAAGATTATTTATGGAGAAAGCTTTACAAAAATGGATAATTAGGGAACTAAATATGTTATTTATAAAGTTACAGGTATTTATCTAGAAGATAATACTAGATAAGCTGATTATATTACCAAACTAATCAGTCTACACATGTTAACTGTTTTTGCTAATTGAGGAAAATGAAACCAACATTAATTGAATGAATTAGAAACAGTAGATTTTAGTGCAAGAAAATGTTACTTTATAAACCTGAACCTTGTAGATCTGAAGGCAAATAATAACATATTCAAGTTTGTGTTTTTATTTAAAATACCTCTCCATTTTATTTGTTTTTTAATAATAGTTTTACTGGGGGATAATTCACATTCCATAAAATTCATACTTTTATTTATTTATTTATTTATTTGGTACTGGGGATGGAACTCAGGACCTTGTGCTTGTGAGGTAGACAGTGGAACCACTGAATTAAATCCCCAGCCCAAATTCATCCTTTTTTTTTTTGGTACCGGGTGTCGAACTCAAGTCCCTGGTATTGCAGAGGCAGGGGGCAGAACCACTGAGCTAAATCCCCGCCCTGCAAAATTCATACTTTTAAAGTGCACAACTTCAGGGTTTTAGTATATTTATAGAATTGTGCAACCATTACTATTGCCTACTTTTAGAATAGTTTCATCTCTCCTCAAAAATCCTACCAATTACATAACAGTTGCTCTTTATTCCTTCCACTTTCCAAGCCTCTCTACTTTCTGTCTATATAGATTTCCCTATTCTGGACATTTGTCATTATGATGATGATGATGATGGTATGTGTGGATTAAACCCAGGGGTGCCCTAGCATTTAAGTACATTACCAAACCCTTTTCTTTTATTTTGAGCAAGTCTAAGTTGCTCAGTCTGGGCTCCAACTTTCAATCCTGCTTCAGCCTCCTAGAATGCCAGGATTTCTGTGTGCCACTATCGAAGATAGCTAGTTACAAAATTATTACAAAGACAAGGCTGGGCCCTCAGCATAGAAAACAACTGAGGCACATTCACTGGTCAGCATCATATACTGCACCCATCTACTTCCCCTGGGGATGAATAGCAGTGATTGATATTCTAAATAGGCATCAATCTCCCTCCCCCATTTCCTTTCCGGAAATTCCTTGTTCCTTCTCTGTACCCTTGCTATGTGACTTGTTTTCCCATTTGATCCCCATTTAATCAATATTACCTGGGTGCCTGTACTTGTAATATATATATATATATATATATATATATTTTTGGTACCGGGGATCCAACTTGGGTCCTTGCACTTGTGCAGCAGGCCGCGAAACCACTGAGTAAAATCCCAGACACCTTGTACTTGTAATCTTAGTGGTTGATCATAGTTTTGTCCCACCTTATGCCCACCTTGTAATTTCCCATTGGATCTTATTAGTTGGCTATAGTTTTGGCCTACTTTGAACCCACCTCACCTTGTGGCTTTGCTCTGTAAAACCCTCTGGAAAACAGGGCCCCAGGCAACCACTTTCTCGTTCCCCTTCTGTCTCTCTTAGATAGAACCTGTCTTCCTCTCAGTAGATTTTCCCTGTTCTTAACCTCCATTTTGCCATGAATACATTCTTTGGTTTTAGAAAACATGAACTCAAGTTTTGGATATCCAGCAGGTTGAGAGTTATATTTCCCTTGTTTGGATTATTTTGCTTATTTAGATTACTTGGTGCCCTATATCATTTTATAGGCTTCAGAGAGATCATTGTCCAGAGGTAAGAGTTTGCTTTCATTTCATAAGTTCTAACTTACTGGTCTTTCGCTTCATAGATTCTAACTTTGTGTTTCATAAATTCTGGTTCATGTTTTATAGATTCTTTTTGTTTCATAGACTCTAGCCATTTGTTTCATAGATTCTGGTTTTTTGTTTTATAAATTCTGGCCTTTGTTTCATAGATTTCTGGCTTTTGTTTCAAAATTGTCTTAAATTTTAGTTTGCATGCTTTAGATTTTTGCAAATTGCTTGTTTCCCTTATGATGCGTTGCCCTTTGTTAAAATTACACTTTATTTTCATTTTGTATATGTTGCATTTGGACTTAATTGCTAAAGTTACACTGTTCTGTTAGACAATAGCGATAGGGAAAAAGGTAGCATTAGAGCGCCACCTAGCCAATTTTAATGGTAACTACAAGTAAACTTAATGCTGTAGAATGGGTGTTTTTATGAAATCTAGTTTGTATTTAAGACATATACAGGCTTATTAATAAATAATGGGATCCCATCCATCAGTTAAAAGACGAAAGGACGATAGCCATTCTTAAGACTTGGGGGACAGGTTTCACTGAGACATTCCAGTTCAATCCTTCTCTATACTCTAGAGAAATGTTGGGCCTGTTCTGCCTCAGTTTCCTTTCTGGTCTGATCTTCTGCTGGTGAAGAGGCAATCTTAGCTCTTGAGATTCCCCATTCTCGCCCTTCCAGGCTGAAATTGACTCATGAGCAAGTTGTCTTAGAAACTCACTCTGAGCATGAAAAGAAGAGACCTCCTTTTCCTGGCCTCATTTCTGATCTTTCCCTGTCACTTTACACTCTCCTTATAGAGGCAAGTAAAACTAGAAAAGGAAAGATCCCTAATAAGTTTAGGATAGACTCCTAACCATCTCTCTCTCTCCCCTCCTACGTCTGGTTTTCATTGTTTGTGTATGCAAAGGAAAAATACCTTTGGTGATAGATTGTGGACTTCAGAACTTTGTGGACTTGTAGAGTGCTTGCTATGTGGTGATTTTTTGGGGTGTTTAAGTGGCTTCAACAGGGCTGGGGGTTTAGCTCAGTGGTTCTGCCACCTGCCTCGCAAGTGCAAGGTCCCGAGTTCGATCCCCAGTACCAAAAAAGAAAATGGCTTCAACATTTATTTGAACTTTATCTCTCTGCTAGTGAATTAGAAATTCCCCTTAAACTTTTCTTTTTTTTGGTATCGGGGATCGATCTTGGGTCCTTGCGCTTGTGCAGCAGGCAGTGAAACCACTGAGCTAAACCCCCAGCCCTTAACCCTTTTTCCTACTTGTTGGGAGTTAACTTTACAATCCCTCATAGTCAGGCTGCCCCTCCTTCCAGGCAGTGGTCAGGCTGAGGCAGGCTGCAACAACTGTTTTGTCTTATGGGAGGGAAAAATAGCAATCAGTGACTTACATTTGTGTTTTTATATACTAACTAGAATAAAATAATTTAGTCAGCCTTTCTCTTCCTTCATGTGCACATAGGAAACTGATAAAGGTGCCATTGCTAACATGCGAATTGTAGCTGCTGGGCGATGTACATAGGTTTGACCTGTGAGTTTCAAATGCTTGGTAAATTTTAAATGGACCTTAAAGGAGTAGCCTTGTCTTGCTGCTAATGAAGGTTGCCTAGGTGACTGGAAAGACAACAGGAATGTCTCAGAGCTTTCTCCACCCTAGGGCCCAGGGCAAAATCTCTCCACGCCGTATACTTGACTCTCAGTCTCTAGAGGTGATCTCTTTTGCAGGTAAAAAGTGCCCTAATTTGACCGTTGACCTATTTCCTTTCTTTCAAAAAATTAGAAGCAATAGTTTATTATTGGTTTTTCTAGCAATGCTTCCTTTTTTAAACATGGCTATTACAACTGAAATCAGTTGTAACTTGTGCTTTGGAAATACCTAGGGGGATAGGAACATGAGTTTCCTGCGGCAGATAGGGCTGCTGAGCAGGTAAAGGTGGGTAGTCCGCCCAGGGAGTATCTTCTAGTTTCCTACAAATGGTAGCCACCTGCTCTGGAGCGAGTCACCTCGGGGATGCCTTGAAGATATAGAAATCAAATGGAAAGTATAGGGATGCCATTTTTTCTATTGCGTTCCTCTAGGGAACTCAATGTCGTCAAAGTTACATGGTCTGCCCACCCCTTAGACCCAAAATAGAATACAGAGGAAAGTATTGATTATGATGCTATTTCACAACTAAAATCATACTGTAAGGAAGAGAAAATGGTCACTGTCTTATGTTCAGATTTTCCTTACATTGAGAAAAAATCCTTATTTGTGTTATAAATATTATGTTGTTAATTTTTTTTAATTGGTCCTGGGGATCGAACTCAGGACCTTGCACTTAACCACTGAGCTAAATTCCCAGCCCATTAATTTTAAAAGACTAGAATACAGACAGCCAAGGGAACAGTGGTTCCCCACTGACCTGCCAACCAGATGGGAGAATAACATAAAAGACACTTCTCAGGCATATATTCTTAGAGGTTAAGAAAGATGAGAACTAAGCCCTTAAGTTATTTTAAATTGTCAACTATTTATCAGGAGAAAGATGAGAGCATCCCTAACTCCTAATTTGGTAAAAGGAAATACTATAGTTATTCCCAAGTCACAGTCTTACAGTATGTAGATAGTATACTGTCACGTACTGTCTAGCCGGAACATCCACACTCTGGTGAGTTTTCTAACAGACAGGGGTTATAAAATTTCTAGATCTAAAGAACAAATTTGTAGTTATATAAAATGTTTGGCCCTCATCATATCTAAGGGAACTTGAAGACTCGGGGAAGAAGGAATTAAACCAATTCTTTCCTTCCCACAACCTAAGAATCTAAAACAGCTAAGGAGATTCCTAGAAATTATAGGCTTTTGTCACCTTTAGATAACAAGATACAGTAAGATTGCATGACCCCTCTATCAGCCTATAAAGAAACCTAAAAGACAGATACACATGTTTTAACCTGGGAACCTGATTAACAGTTTCATTTTCTCTCACTCTCTTTCAAGAGGCTAAAAATCAGCCATTCAGACTCTTTGATTAGGGCCGGGGATTTAGTTCAGTGGTTTTTGCCACCTGCTGCGCAAGCATAAGGTCCCAAATTCGACCCCTGGTTATCAAAAAAAACCAACAAAAAACAGATTCTTTGATTATTGGTTTCATATTCTGCTTGGCAATGCAGTTAGAGTCAACCATAGCTCTGGTCTCTGGAGACATGTTTTGCTAAAGATTAGAGATTCACTCTAGAAAAGCTCTTGACCTTAATTCTCTTTCAGCACCTGAGATGGTTAGGATTTAGTTCCTGTGGCACACTTAAAGTCACTCTTCTGTCCCTTCTCCACTGCCCTGCCCCTGAGAAATAATGCAGTTTTCAACAGTGTTTGGTTCAAGGCACTTGCCTCCTCTAAAGCTATTGGATTTTAGGACAAAGCTTCCAGAATGGTGAGTTTCCCCTCCCTGGATCCCTTCCAGAGTAAAGCTGACTTTCACTTGTCACTGGGCCATAGTTGAAAAACTGGTCTAGATTAAATCCTGAAACTCTCAAAGGATAAATATAAAAGTTTTAGTCCAAATTTATCTTTCAGTCCATAGGCAAAATTGGAGATTAGCTCCTCTTACTTCCCTCCCCCCTCAAAAATGATGCTGATTAGGGCTGGGGATTTAGCTCAGTGGCACCATGCCCACTTCGAAAGGGCAAGGGCCTGCGTTCGATCCCTGGTACCACCAAAAAAAAAAAATGATGCTGATTGGTTTTTATAACATAAGACTGATTTTTATAACACAGATAAGTCCCTTAATAGAACAAGAAATTCCAGGGCAGCGTTTTTAGCTCAGTGACACTGTGCCTGCCTCGCAAGTGCAAGGCCTGAGTTTGAGCCCTGGTACGGTGTAGGGAACTTAATGAGTGTAACAACAGTTTTAAACAAAAACAGGTGTTAAAGAATAGACACAGCCCCAGTCCCCAGAGGACTGCCTCTCTTGTCATAATTTCTCTCCAGGATATCTTACCAGGCCAGCCACTATTCTCAGAGATATGCTAACTAAGTCTCTGAAAAAGGTTACACTCAAACCCAGCCTAAACACACCCAATGAAAGTAGTTAAAATTATCTTTAACAGTCTGTTCCTTTAGAGGGAACAGTTATATATGGCTACCAAAACAGCAGTTTTGGCTATCAGCGGTAGCTATCAAACAACTGTGGCTATCAAAGCAACAATGAGAAGCCTATATGGCTACATATGCCAATCAGACAAACCGTCAGGCTAGGGCCTATCTTAAAAAAAAAAAAATGTCTTTGCTTTCACAGATGTAAAAGATTTTTATTCTCTCTAATTCCTGGTTTGTTTTTTTTGTTTATTTGTTTTTTGTTTTTGAAACAGGGTTTTGCTATGTAATTCAGACTGGCCTTGAACTCACTATGTAGCCCAGGCTGGCCTTGACCACGCAGCAATCCTCCTGCCTCAGCCTCCTGAGTGCTGGGATTACAGGTGTGAACCACCACGCTTGGCTTCTCTCTGATTCTTATAAGAGATCTTTGTTAATTGACCTATAAATTTCTGACTACTTTATTTTTAGTTACAAAACCTAAAAATTATAAAAGTTATTATAATTCAACTTGGCCAAATATATCTCAGTGTACTCTGGTTTATAAACAAGTCGTCTTCTGTGTGTTTGTCTGGCTGTTCAATTTTTTTTTTTATTTTTTATTTTTTTTTTGGTACTGGGATCAAATATGGGTCCTTCTGCTTGTGAGGCAGGCGGAGGAACTACTGAGCTAAATCCCCAGCCCTGTCTGTTCAATTTGTTATAATGTGCACAGCTGTTTTGTTTGAGTCAAACAATTTTTTTTTTCTTTCTGCCCTTTTGGAATTTTTTTTTTCTCTTTCTTTCTTTCTTTTTTTTTTTTTTACAGTATCAGAGATCGAACTCAGGACTTTGCACTTGCCAGGCAGATACAGTGCCACTGAGCTACATCCCCTGCCCTCTTTTGGATTTTTTTAGAGATATTGGCTTATAGATAAATGTCGTTAAAGACATGCTTGCACCCAGGTGGCTAGCTCATCAAAATGATGTCAAGACTGGTTTTACAAATATCATATATATTGTTGTCTGTATATAATAACTCAAGAATAATGTGTATAATGACTCTTCATTGGTCGAGTAATGTGTTAATTGTTGCAGTCTAAATTAGGTCATCTAAAATTTTGTTAAGATGATTATATAGTGAGCCTTGGGGTTAAGAAAACTACTAGACAAGAGTCTCCTTGTTGAATAAGAAAGCAGCTGCCTAGAAATATTTATCCAGCCTTTGTTAACAAAAGGGATCCCGATAATTTCCATAGCCTTATGGGAAATACATTCCAATAAACATTGTTAAACATATTATTGTGGTGTGTTTACTTTGGTCATCAACAAAAAGCTAAGTTTTCTGTGGGAAAACAATAAGGTTTTTATTAAAAGATGCTCTTGAAACTAAATTAAGGGACAAAGGGTTTCATATAACTGTGATTCTCATTGTTATTTCATGGTGTGCTAAATATATTCATACCTTCTAGGTGTATTATTTATTATTTATGGCAATAATCTTTTTTTGACTCAGGTATCTGCTTTTGTCTTGCGCTTCAGCTTCTTGTGATAAGAGATACATGTCAAGCTAGCAAAAAATAACCAGTCAAATGATAGTGTTTCTTAGGAACTTATATAATGTATGTTATATGTGTCATCACACTTAGGGATGCTCAGGCAGCAAACAGTCCAAACAATCTAAATACACTTAACAGTCTAAACACACTAAAATTAGAGGCTACACATTATAGACTCCAAGGTACATTTATAGGCTGATATGTGAGTTCTCTTTAGATGACATCCTATTAAAGGATAACAAATTAGATGAGAGTTTTCTTTGTGTCATTTAATGTCTTTTGATCAGATGGAGGTGTTTGACTAAAAGACTATTCCATGTTAAGATGGGCATTTAAGTGTGTTACAAAGAAAATGTCATCATGATTGTCATGCTAAAATACTATGTGCAGCACCTCATCTTTAGTTTCTCTACATAATGTATAACTTGTTTGTCAACATTCTACAGGGATTCAACTTTTAGAACAACCATGGTTGATTAGAATAACATTTGAAAGTGCTTGATATCCAGGTAAAATTATAATAGTTAAGCTCACTGCTCCCACTACAGTGCTAATGTCACTGAACTTTTCTAGGTGTTGAACAACTAAAGTTTGGAGATCAGAATTAGGAAGGTAACTGGGCTAAGAGGCAGCCAATATTTTGGCCCTGGCCTTCCAAAATCAACAAAGATCCAGGACATGAGGGAATCTTTTCTACAGGATCCTACATCTTTGGTAAGTCACCCAACCTCCTGAGCAGGGAGATTGCTGGGTGCCAAATCAACAAATGTACAGTGTGGCAAAGGAGGGTCACTGAGAGGGAAAAGTCTTCCACAGCTTCACATAAAGAAACATGGTCAAGCAAGACCATTACCCATCCTGACAACTGACACTGACAGAGGAGCTCAGAAGATCTGTACGTGGTTCCAAAGTAATGCCTGAGGAGATTTAACTGACCTTAATAGATAGCAAGAAGTTAATTTTGATTGACACAGGTCTCACTTTAACATGGTCTTAGACACCCAGTAGAAAAGTATAACTAAAAATGTTAAGTCAAGACCATGATAATGAAGGTAGATATTGCTACCAATTGCTGACCCCTTCTAAGAGTTTCCAGCTACACCGATACTTGACCATTGTTATGGGTCATTTTTTAAAAAAACTATGGTAAAATTTGTGAAAGCTCAACAGAAATTTTAAAATTTTTTAGCTAAAACCGTCCTTCAAATTGCCTCTGTCTTCTTACAGCTAAAACTAGAGAGACTTATGACAAAATATCAGACTTAAAGATAACCTCCGTCAGTAAGAATCTAAGAGCCAACAGGTTACAATCACTATGTCAGTTTCTAAGTGTGGCTCTATCCCCAACCTGCCTTTCCAT
This sequence comes from Heterocephalus glaber, assembly GCF_000247695.1. The sequence continues at coordinate 4,156,538 of NW_004624853.1, read as the reverse complement.
TCTAGTGCTCATGCCTAGATTATACATGCTCTAACTTCTTGAAAATTTTGTTTCTTCTTGCCTAGAAGCTGCCAAACTCCATGCAATCACATGGATGGAACCAGTGACAAGTGTGCCAAACTCCTTTTACCAAGATCCACCAGATTGACCTTATAGGAAGTTTATAACCGCTAAACAATGTCACTTCTACCTGAGGCCCAGTAAGTTACCTCTCTGGTGAGGGCCCCTAACTGTGGTCTCCCTCACATTGACCCTTCTCAACTCCAAGCAGTTAGATGATAAAAACTACACCAGTTTCTCCCTACCTGGAGTTAGGGATACTTCTTCAGAAAGGGGAATATTGCAGAGAGCTAAGTTAGTTAAAAAATTATTATAAAGACAAGGCTGAGCCCTCAGCATAGAAAACAACTGAGGCACATTCACTGGTCGGCATCATATACTGCACCCATCTACTTCCCCTGGGGATGAATAGCAGTGATTGATATTCTAAATAGGCATCAATCTCCCTCCCCCATTTCCTTTCCGGAAATTCCTTGTTCATTCTATGTACCCTTGCTATGTGACTTGTTTTCCCATTTGATCCGCATATAATCAATATTACCTGGGTGCCTGTACTTGTAATCTTATTGGTTGATCATAGTTTTGTCCCACCTTAAGCCCACCTTGTAATTTCCCATTGGATCTTATTAGTTGCCTATAGTTTTGGCCTACTTTGAACCCACCTCACCTGGTGGCTTTGCTCCATAAAACCCTCTGGAAAACAGGGCCCCAGGCAACCACTTTCTGGTTCCCCTTCTGTCTCTCTTAGAAGCTGTCTTCCTTTCAGTAGATTTTCCCTCCATTTAACCTCCATTTTGCCAAGAATACATTCTTTGGTTTTAGGAAACATGAACTCAAGTTTTGGATATCCAGCAGGTTGAGAGTTATATTTCCCTTGTTGGGATTATTTTGCTTATTTGGATTACTTAGGGCCCTATATCACCACCACGTGTAGTTGAATATTCATATTACAAAGTGAATCATACATGTGGGCTTTTGTGCCAGGCTTGTTTCATTAGCATAGTGTTTTCAAGGTTGATACATTTTATGGTGTCTCTTAGTACTTTTTAATGTTTATTGCTAATAATATTTTATATTTTGGATATATTATATTTTGTTTATCCATCACCTGATGGAGATTTGGATTTTTGTCCTATTGTTTTAGTAGCCCCAAACTGGGAACAACACAAATATCCATCAGCAAAATATTTTCATCACTTTTATTGTGGTAATGGTTTCATAGGTTTACAGTTATGCTGATCTATCAAATTGTATGGTTTAAATATGCACAATATATTGTGTTAGTTGTTTGTTAAAACTGTTAAAAGTTTATTAAAGACTAGCATGTTCCACATCCATAGGTTTAGATTTTTATGCTACATTTTTGTATATTTTATAATACCTTAGTGTGTGGTTTTACTTTACTTTTAAAATATTGGTACTTGCTATAATTTGACTCTGAAATGCATTCCCCACATTCAGGTCCATGTTCTAAGATCTGGTCCTCAGCCTGTGGTGCTATTGAGAGGTGGTGCCTTTAAGAAGTGGAGCCTAGTGGGAGAAGTTAGATCACTGGGGGCGTGCCCTTAAAAGGGACTGTGGGATGCTGGTCTCTTCCTTCTTTCCCTTTGCTTCTCAACCACCGTAAGGTGAGCAGCATGTTCCACTGTGTGCTCCCTGCCATGATGTGCTGCCTTGGTACTACACCAAAACTGAGGGGCCCAGTTAACCATGGACTGAAACCGGGATCACAAATCAACCTTTTCTCTTTATAAATTGAGTTTTTCAAGTTTTGGTTAAGTAATGGGAAGCTTACTAACCCAGTATTACATTTGACAAGAATTTTTTTTTGTTTTTCTTCAAGACAGAGTCTTGCTATATAGTCTACACTGGCCTTGAACTCACTGTGTAGTCCAGGCTGGCCTTGAACTCATGGAGATCCTCTTGCCACAGCCTCCCAAGTGCTGCGATTACAGGTGTGTGCCACCATGCCTGGCCTCCGTTTGACAAGAATTTCAAAAATATGTGTGTGTATATATATATGTATATTTTCTTGGAATGCAGCCCAGTAATTATTTCTTACTCTTACAACAATTTAAAAATCCAGGTAGGGCACAGTGACACATGCTTGCAATGCCAACACTCTGAGAGGTAAAGGCAGGAGGATCGCAAGTTTAAGCCCAACCTAGGCAATTTAGTAAGTGATAACCTGTCACAAAAATGAAAAATAAAAAGAGATAGAGATGAAAGCCTTATACTAAGAAAAGAAAAACCCATAATATCCTTTTCTTGGGGGGAGGCCTCTCACTCCCTGATTTTCAGATGTTCCTAAATGTGGGCTGATCTTCAGAATCACCTGGGAAGATTGATAAAACACAGACAACGCTTGCCCCCCATTGTTACTCTGATTCAGGATCCAAAGCCTTGCTTTTTAACTTTTTTTATTATAGAAAATCTCAAACGCTTAGAAAGTAAAAGGAATAATAAAATGAACTCCATCTACTTATCACTTTCCTTTTTTTCCAGTACTGGGATTGAATTCAGGAGCTTTGCACTGAGCTACAGCCTCAGACCTTTTTTTACTTTTCATTTTTGAGACAAGATTTGGCTAAGTTGCTATGTTGCCCGGGCTGGACTCAAACTTGTGAACCTCCTGCTTGAGCCTCCCAGAGTGCTGGGATTACAGGCATGCACCATTATACCAAGCTTCAACATCCAATTTTTATGATTGTTACCTCATGGTTGATTTGATTCATTCATCCACTATCTTCTACCTTTCCATAATCTGTAGTTTTCAGATTCTGGATGCTTGTGATATGACACACACACATATAAACACATCGTTTTTGAAGACTGAACAGTGTTCTAATGTATAGAGATATTAAAATGTAAATGATCAATTCTCTATTTGGTTTTTTGGTTTATAAAGAAGGAATAACATATAACCTAACATACTATGTTGGCCTACCGTGTTATATCAAATATTCAGGCCTGAACTACTGTGTAGGTTTCACAATTATAAACTTTTATTCTAAGTACAGTCTTCATTGAGCATTTTATTGGGAACATCACAGATAGCTAAATTAGTTAGAAATTATTATGAGTTAGACAAAGCTGGGCCATCAGCATAGAAAAACAACTGAGGCACATTCACTGGTTAGCATTATAAAAAGAGAGAAACTACTGCATCCAAGAACTTCCCCTATAAATAGCAGTGATTGATACTCTAAATAGGTATCAATCACCTGGGTGGGGGACCAAGATCTTAACCCATCCCTTACCAAAAATCCTTGTTAGTTCCCTGTGTGCTTGCTACATGACTTGCTTCCCCATTGGGTCCCCCTTTAATCAATATTACCTAAGCAACTATACTTATTGTAATCTTATTGGTTGATCATAGTTTTGTTCCACCTCATGTCTACCTTGTGATTTCCCATTGGACCAATACTCTGTAAGCGACTGTACCCATAATCTTACTAGTTGATTATAGTTTTGTCCCACCTTGAACCCACCTCACCTTGTGGCTTTCCTCCATAGAAACACCCTGGGTAACAGGCTCCCCAGGGCAGCCTATTTTTGGGTTTCCCTTCTGTCTCTCTTTGACAGAAGCTGTCTTTTTCTCAATAAATTTTTCCTGCTCTTAACCTCCATTGTTCCTAGAATTCATTTTTTGATTTTAGGGAACACGAACTCGCGTTTTGGATATCTAGCAGGTTTGGATATTCTCCCTTTGTCAGGAATACATGAGATCATTTAATGACTATTGTTAACCTGAATATGCAAAAGCAAATATGTATATTCTTAGGCACTTCATAAAGACAAAAGAATCTTATGTTCCACAAGCTTACAAAAAGTTTACAATCCCACTGGGAGCTGAAGTAAATATAAGAAGACTTTGTAAGTTTGCTTTAGTCAGAGTAGAATTATGAGGTAGTGATGAATGGAGAAGAAAATTAGATAGGGAAGTTTTTTTGCAGAGATGATAGATTAGCTACTGAATAGCTACTTATATAAGAGCCTCAGTCAGCTATGAGGTTTATTAGCAACATTCACCTTGGACAACTCAATGCGCTTGTGTTCCTCACAAGGAAGTAGCAGTTACAATAAGAAACTAAATTATGATTTCACCTCTCTAGTCCTATAGGGTCTTGGAAGAACAGTCTTAGCTCTGGGGTTTGGAACTTATTATGTGAGGTGCAGATGGGTGCTCTCTAGGGATTCACACTGGGATTGGGCAAGAATCTTCATGTATCCCCTAACTTTGATACCACAGAGCAATGAGGCTATGAAGCACTGACACAGCTCTGTAAAATAGCCAGTGAGAGACACTGCCTCAGACAGAAGCACGATAGTGCACTGGAAAAACTTAGCTGCTCAAGTCTCTTCAGCCAAGTTCCTCGAAAGGTCCTTCCCCCAGTTAACTCACCAGGCACTTTGGTAACAGGTGGCAACAGGGTCATAGCTTGTTTGCACTTCTGTCCTTTTTTCTTTTTCCTTATTTCCTTCCCTTTTGTTTTTGATTTGAGTATAATGACTATTAAACCAGAGCAGAAAACTTCAATTACTTTAAAAATTAAGCTAGGTGCAGTGGTGCATGCCAGTAATCCCAATACTTGGAAGGCTGAGGCAGGAGGATTGCCATGAGTTGGACCCTGGCCTGGGCTATGTAGTGAGTTCAAGCCCAGCCTGGAAAACACGGTGATATCCTGTCTCAACCAAAAGAAACAAAATATGAAACAGACAGATAGTAAGAGTAGCCAGGTGCAGTGGCTCATACCTGTGATCTTAGCTGCTTGGGAAGCTGAGGTGGGAGGATTAGGAATTTTAGGCTAGCCTGGGCAATTTACTGAGACCCTGTCCGAAAGAAAGGGAGAGAGGAGGAGGAGGAAGAGAGGGGATGGTGTGGGGGGTGGGGGGAGAAGTTTCCTTCAGGGCTACCAGTTTGATCTTCACTCTCCTTTGTTAGGATATATTTACTTCCCATTTTGGAGAAGATGTCTCTCCCTCTTCATTCTTTTAATTCTTTTGATGTAACATGAGTTAAATAATTTGGGCAATGTTAATTTTTTTTCTAAGCTATACAAGAGTATGCATATGGTATCAAAGAGTTACAAGGCTTGCGAAGGACCTTGCTGAGGCAGATGTTGCAGGTTACCAGAGAAAATGGGAAATGGCCAGTGTGGGAAGCTTACCAGTCAGTCTTTTACTACCAGCAGTTACTTCCTTCCAGTGAATAGCTAGCAAATGAGTCACAAAAACTGTAACATATGCTCTTCTCTCATTTCATTTTGTTGTTAGAGTACCAAAAAGAGGAAGGCTCCTTTTCTAAGTGATAGTTCCCTGAAAATATAAGTTGAGAATGCATCTTCATCACCTAAATTTTTTCCTACTTTGCCTGAACATTAGTTCAATTATCTCATTCTTGGAAAGCTGGGTTTCTTATCTCTGTGCTTCTTGGTGGACTCCCTGAACCCAAGGCCTGTGCTTGCTAGGCAGGTACCCCAAACAACTACAGTTACAGCCCTTACTCTCCCGCTTAGATAGAGATCTAGGTTTCCCAGGCTGGTCTCAAAGCTGTGATTCTCCTGCCTCCCTGTCTGGAGTACCTGATACTACAAGCATGTGCCACCGCATCTGGGAGGTTTTTCTTTTAATCATTTTATTTTGACTGTCATACTGCCTTAATTTTTTTCACCTATCCCACAGATAGTGCAGTGGTTATCAAGCAAAAATAAGAGCTATCTGCCATAATAAATGATCTGTCGTTAAGTTATTCAATGGATATGTCTCCCCCAACTCCTCAGTGTGAACCCGGGGCCTTTTCTCTAAACTAAATTCCCAGTCCCACCCCCACCCCCACTTTTTAAAAAAAATTTTGAGGCAGGATCACATTAAATTGCCCAGGCTGGGTTCCAGCCTCCCAGACTGCTGGGGTTACAGGTGTGTGCCAACATACCTGGCATACTACCTTCTATGTAAATCCAGTGCTTGGTATTAAAGCACTTGTCAGTCATGTGTTTTTGCATTTGAGATTGGGTCTCCTATGTAGTTCAGGCTGTCCTTGAACTCACTATGCAGGCCAGGCTGGCCTCAAACTTGCAGCAATCCTCCTGCCTCAGCTTCCCGAGTGCTGGGATTACAGGCACGCACCCCCCCCACCCCCAGCCAGTCAGTAATGCTTTAACAGGAAGATGAATTTGTTTTTAGGAATGAGCTTTATGAGCTGAGAATGTAGCTCAATGGTAGACCAATTGCTTAATATGCATGAGGCCCTGGTTCAATCCCCAGTGTTGCACCTCTCCCCCAAAAGTACTTTTGGTGGAAATGCTTAGCATAGAGAGATAAGCTTGGAATGGAGAATAGAGCTAAATAAAGCTCTGAGCCCTAGGGGAAGCTGCTCATCTAGGTGATAGGGGTAGGGGTGGAGAAGGAAGGGAATCAACCAAGGAGACAAAGATATTCAGAGGGTTATACCCACAATGGTAAAGGAGAGTTTCCAAATGAGGTGGTTAACACTATCAAATGTAGAACTGAAGGAGAATGGATTAGTGATGGAGAAAGTAAGTGAAAAAAAAATCGTTATTTTGGTGTTAAAAACTTGATGTTTTGAAGTCCTTGGACACTTGGGAGTTTTGTGATTAAGTCTTCTACAATTCCCAACTTTTCAGAAAACAAATACATTCTGTTCCACTGAGGAAGGGTCTCTTATAAGCAAGTTTTATTTGGACTCAAATATGATTATTCGTTTGATAATGGAGAAAAATATGGTGGAATGCATAGACTAAGTAGCTATAACAACAACAAAAAAATAGTTAATAAAACAAGTTACTCTAACAGAAAGTTGGAAGTGAGTGGTCCAAGGCCTGTAGGTCCCAAGATATTTAGGGACATTGGCTCCTCTACCTTTCATTGCTCTATTATCTCTTACAGTGTGGGCTTCCCATGATCAAAACTGACCAACTAGGTTTGATTATGTTTTCCAGCAGTTCATGAGAAGTAGAAAGGAGTAGAGGGTATAAGGCTTCATCTTGAAGGAGATTAGCTAGAAGTTAAATTCATCAATTTTTCTTTCATCTCATTGGCCTAAATATATTCAGATAATCACATTAGATTCTAATGTGGTTGAGAAATAAAATCCAAAGCTATGCTAGTACTCAGGGGAAACAAAATGGAAGTAGAGAATAGCAGCAGTTTCTAGTACATAGGATCTGAAACAGGTCCTTTTCCATAAAATAACTTTTTGGTAGGATTTAACTGAATTTTAATAGAAAATAAAAGTGTTACATAGCAATAAAGTCCAAGTATTCTTAGGTTTTCTATTTTTGTAAAAGATTTTGCAAATTAAATATTTTTTCAAAATTTCACTTACAAGCTCATTTGACTTTTGGGTAAAATATCTTACCTTCTTTTGTTTGGAATTCAGACAGCTGGTAAAAACACAAATGATATTAAAATAGCAATTATTTTTGTGAATTATTGAAATGCATTCATTCTGTCTCTACTTAGCAATGACCAACAAGGAATATTATATTACTTATCTATGGCTGTGTGACAAATTACTCCAAAACTTAGAAGCATAAAACATTTTTTACTGGGCTGGGGGTATAGCTCAGTTGTACCACATTTGGCTAATATGTGATCTCTAGCACCCCAAAGAAAACTGAAAAAAAAATTATCTCACATAGTTTCTGAGGTCTTAAAAATTTCAGAGCTTAGCTGGATGGTTTCCCATGAGTCAAGGTTTTGGCTAGGGCTATAGCTGTGTGAAAGCTTGACTGGACTGGAGGATTCACCTAAAAGCAGAAGCACAGATCTGTGGAAGGAGGCTGTAGTTCTTTACCTAAGGAAACCTCTCCGCAATAGGCAGCTTGTACCAGACTGAGTGATCCCTGGGAGATGGGGTATAAACTACAACCCAAATGCCAAAGGTGTCTGTGGTAATCTAATCTCAGAAGTGACATAGCATCACTTTTGGTCACTCAGACTAACCTTGGCAGAAGGTGGGAGCCATTATACAAAAGTGTGAGTACCAGTATGTTTGAATCATGGGGTCATTTTAGAGGCTGCCTACCACTGTACCTATAGCCTTATATTGCAGAAAAAAAAAATCCCCAAACCTCCATATAAGCTAAACGTCTCATTTTTAAAAATAAAACCATTTAAAAAATTTCCTGGGCTGGAGATATAGCTAATGATTGAGAGCATATTTAGCATGTGCAAGGCCCTGGGGTCAAACCCCAGCACTAAAAAAGAAAAGAAGATCGCTAATTCCATCGACTTCAATCATTAACCCAAAAATTTGCCAGAGTAAACAACTAACTTGACATGTTATTGTGCACAAGGAAAACAAAGTTGGTTGATACATTTCCACAAGCTTAATTTTAGTAATTTCAGGAGGGCCTCCGAAGCATTGACCCTTTCAGGTTGTATCTGATGAGAATGATCATTGTTTAAGGAGGTCCTCACTTTGGCTGGACACAGATGGCGCCCTCAGAATGAACACTGTCAACCTGCTGTGGTTTGGGTTCTTTTATTTTTATTTTTTTGGTACCGGGGACCTTGGGCTTGTGAGGCAGGTGATGGAACCACTGAGCTAAATCCCCAGCCCTGTGGTTTGGGTTCTTGAAGCATTTTAGAAGTTAATGTTAGCAACTTGAGATCCTTTGAAAATAAGTGAGTTTCTGTAAGTTTGGGTCCAGTTTAAAGACATGGGATCCTCTAAAGTTGCCTGAACAGTGAGCTATATTTGGGGAGTTGGCATACAGAGGGTCTGTCTTGGATTAGGTCTCAAAATACCTAAAAGATTTCCTTATGCAGGCTGGGATCAGATATGACAGGTGCATCCTTCTAATTTTGGAACTAGAAGCTGCTACTATAGAGTAAGGCTGCTTTGTATTCATTCAGCAGCAGTGAAGATCAGTAATTTTGCCACCATGGTAGAAAAGAAAAGATCAGAAATGTGCTATTCTATTCTGATAAACCACATTTTTATAACAGTTTCAATGAATTTTTATAGAGGACTTTATGTTCTTGGTGATTAATAATTTATTTAAAAATACATTGAAGGGTAGGGATTTAGCTCAGTGGTCCCAGTGCCTGCCTCGAAAGTGCAAGGTCCCGAGTTCGATCCCTGGTACCCAAAAAGAAAAACAAAACAAAACATTGAAAGTAGGCCCTAATACTTAGCTCTATACTAGAATACTAAGGTTAATGATCATGTCCATAATTATTTTGATCATGCTTTTGTCAGTGAGTTAAATATTTATGATGGAAATTAAAGATGTTGTAGAATAAGAGGTGCATATGTATTTCAGAGAGATTCTGGGGCTTTAGAAAGATGGTGATATTACTTCATTTAAAAATATGTAAGTATGTTTAAATGAATATGCTTGAAAAACTATCACCCACTAATAAAATTGATGTCCATATCATGCAAAAATTGGTCAAAGCTTATCTGAATAATATTCTAAAAAATAATGCAATGTAATCTTGAACATTTCAGTTATAAAACAAGGCTGATGAATTTTGCAATGTAAAGATCCTGGAAATAACAAGTTTTTTTTATATCTGGAAGATATTGAGCAATGCACACTTAACATGCTAATACTGTACACAGATTTCTTATACATGCACACTGAATTTGAGACCAAATTCAGAAATTCTTGTTTTAGGAATATTAAAATAAATGTTAGGAAAGGCATACCAGAAAGTTGATTGTTTATAAGATTGATGTTTACAACCTACTGACTTTATTACAATGTAGTGGTGGGAACCGAACCCAGGACTTCATGCATGTTAGGCAAGCACTCTATCACTGAACTACATCTCCAGCTGTACATTCAATTTTTTTGTAGGTCAAAAGATAAGCCATGTTGTAAGTAGTGGCAATGTTCCACAATTTTTTTTTTAAGCAGAATGAAAAGTATATTCAAAAAAGAAAATTATCCACAGGTTTTACCTGACACTTGATTTTTCTCAAAAGTGTTTTCCTCTCTACAAGATGTAAAAAAAATTAATATCGGACAAGGAAATTTTTCATTGGAGATAGAATATTTAAACACAAATCAAATTTAGATGCTTCATAGAAAGTGAAAATATGACTAATTGCTTGCACTGAAAATACAGTACAGAAAACAGTGTCTAACAGAGTTTTCATTAATTTATGTTGGATTCTTACCATCTGGCCTGCCTTGCCCCCATTCGAAAGAATTTGACTACGCCTAAACCCATGGCAAACGTCCACTTTTCTCTCTCTCCTCTACCATGGCCTCAAAAGTGGAGTAGTGTTTCTGATTAATCATGTATTTAAATAAGGACACCAGATGCTGTAGTATTTTAGCAAATTAAAATTCCAGTGTCCCAGAACATGTCGGGTGATTGCCACATTCTAAAGTCTAAAATTTGACTTGGCCATTTTCCTATCATGCAACTCGGGAAGGTAGGAAGTTGAGCCTGAACCTTAGGCCCTTTGAACCACATGGCAGGGGCAGCACTTCATTCAACAATTACAGGATGATTTTTTTTTTTTTTTAAAGAAGGGAGGAAAAATTCTAATTTCTCCAACAGAGGCATCTCTTTACAGGGGGATAAGCAGCCACAGTGACAGGGTGAAAAAGTCGTCGGCAGCGGAGTCATCTCGCCGCTGTGCCGTTCCGCATCCCTCACTTCTGATGGGAATGGGCGGCAGCCTATGGGTGATTCGGTTGATTTACGATGAGCGTGTGTCGTCTGCACCGTGCCCCTTTCACGAGTCTCGGCCAATTAGCTTTATTTTCTGCGTGAGCCGTTAAAGCCACCCCGGTTGGGAACGCCCCGCGAGTAGGCCGGGGGGGGGGGCGAGCGGTGCCGACAGGTGCGCCCCCTGGGAAATACACAAAGGGCCGGCGTGGCGACCGCCGCGGTGCCCTTGGCAACTCTACGCACGCGGCCCCGCGGCGCACGGAGGGCGGAGCGGCGCGCAGGTAGCCGGCGTCAGCTGGCGGAGCCCTTGGCCTGCTCTCGGACACGCGCCCGGGAATCGCTAAACCGACTCCCGGTGGCTATAGGGACTGGTAGTCCGCGCGAATTCCGGGCTCCTCCCCCGCGCTGGCCGGCCGGGGCGTCTCCACCCGTCGCACATCGACTTCCTGTCGTTGCCAAACTACATCTCCCGCCGTCCTCGCTGCGCTCGGGCCGAAAGCGAAAACAAATTCTGCGCTGCGAGGCTGCTGTCCTCCGCCGGGCGCCCCCACCCAGCCACCCAGCCACCCATCCACTCCGAGCTCCCCGCCCCTCGGGCGCCTCCGGCGAGGTGGGGAAAGGAAAAGCCGCGGCTTTCTTTTTTTGGTTTCCTGGGCTCCCGGCGTGGGCAGTGCGCGGGGGACGCAGGCCTCGCTTCGCGGGAGCCAGCCGGCGCCCATCTCCCGTCGGGACCGGGAAACTTGTGGGGGCGGCGACCCCGGAGCCGGTGCCCTCGCGGGCAGCGCGGCCGTCGGGAAGTGACTTCGCACTCTCGGGGGCGGCCTCGACTCCCTCCGCGTGCCCGAGGCGCGTGGGCCTGCGGGAGGCGGCCGCGTGCGGATAGCTATGCAGTAGGCAGTGCCCCCTATGCGCGCTGAGAGCGCAGGCCGCCGCCGCAGGC
>NW_004624853.1:4120240-4144059 GCF_000247695.1 Heterocephalus glaber | reverse complement strand
AGGCCATTCTTTGCTGGTTTTTTTTTCCTTTTAATGATGAAAACGATTCCCAGTATAGTTACTTAGGAAGATGTTCCTGATTTTTTTTTTTTTTTTGACAGCTTACTCCATGTTATATAACAGTATATGTTGTAGGTGCGCAGTCACCGAAACTCATCCTGTATTTAAAAAATAGTTATTGCAGTAGTTGGACGAAAGTTTCACATAACTGCTCTGGTGTGTATTTTCCTACCTTTCACAGTTTGCTTTCCTTTGGTTTAAGAACTGAGCCTTCCCATCTTTGAGGGCTCCTCCCACCCTCACCTTTTGAATGCTAAATATCTGCAATTTTCTGTTAGTGAGTAGATATTTTACTCGACATGTAGAGACTAGTTTTCATTTTTAAAAACATCAGTAGGCCAACTTATTTTCTAAAGGTCCTCCTTTATTCAGCCATGATATAGCTTTTTTATTTTTTTAAGCAAGGAATTGATTTAGTGCATACAAACCTTTGTATTGTGTTGCAGGCATTGCTGCTGCAACATTTTCCCTAAAAAGCTCCGTCTTTTTCAGTTCTTTTTAGACTTCTCTTATTTTCATAAATTTAGTATGTTCCATTGTGGTGGGGTGTGTTCACCCACTCGGCCCAGTCCTTCACTGTTAGGTAAACATTCTGCCTGTTTGTGAATGAATTTTCCGTATCTCCTGTTCTGCTTCCTCTTTCTTAGCCTTCTTGGACTGTTTAGCACCTCTGAAAGCAGAGGAGGTGAAAGTGAAGTCAGCTCATATTTCTTATGTACTGATAAAAAGAGTTTGGCCAAGAAGGATGTGGAAGATAATATGGGGAATTTCAGTCCAACTATCCAAGTCCTGTTTATATTGAAGCAGAAAGGGCCCTATTTCAGTATTACACGCCACAGATGTTTGTTGAATTCGATTCTGTAGAAGCCTCTCCATATTGTAGTGGGATCTCTATTTTTAAAGGGCAAGAACTAGTTACATTAAAAACTGGTTAACATCAAATAACACTTTCTTTTTCCCGGTAAGTTGTATTGGGATTTAGTTCAGGCATAAGGGACTGTCTTCTCCAATTTAAGTGACTGAGTACGTTGAGCTTAGCTCAAGACTGAACGTTGGGAGAGCTCATTTATGAAGTAGGCATGGACCAAGGGGTGTAGCCGTCATGGCCAAAGGCAGAGTGTGTTTGGGCTGAGGTGTCACCAACCTCTGGCTCAGGCTGCCCTCTGTACAAAAGATTTTCTTTTTTGTTTTGTGAAGTTAGTTTCTCTTACAAAGTTACCATAAATATCATTTCCAAAGAGTCAGTAAGTCATCTAAATGGCACTCTTTAAAGATGGGGAGGAAGAAATTGCAGTTAGGAGTAGTCTTTCTCTCCAAGTTACCTGATGTAGGTAGTCCCTTTTTTATGTTTGTGAATTTGGGCCTGCAAGAGGCCTGACCTGAATCTGCTCCTAGCCATGGAGCTAAAAATAGGGCGCTCTTAGAGGACTTGCTAAAACCACGTGTCTCAGCCTTTCCCAGTGTCTGTCACTGTCTTGTTGCAAGTAATGATGGGAAAGCCCTCTTCCTACCTTTAGCTTATTCTCATTTCTGTAATGATTTACAAAAATAAATTTAACCTACTACTTGAGTTCTTCCTGAGTGTCTCTGAACTTGCACCATAAAGATTTTTTTAAAAAGTTGTCGTTTAACCTTGCTTCTCTTGCAGTGGTTTTGTTTGGCTTTGTAAATTATCAGCACCCCACACGAAGTTGTTGAGAGTTTTGCTTCTGAGCAATAGGTTTAGATTGATTCTGTGGAAACATCTTTGTTAAAAGTGGAGAAAAGCCATTAGTTATGCCTTCCATTGTTCTTTTATGGGAAATAGGCTTTACCAGCTTACATCTGCCACCTGTTGTTAGGTAAATGGCTTTAGCACTAGCTCCACTGTGGTAATGGCAGGAAGGCCCTGGCAGATGACACGGTGGCTTACTCATTCTACTAATGCCTTGATTCGGTTTCTGAAAGAAGTGCTGCTAAATGTCTTTTGAGTTGGCAAAAACAATTTCTATGGTAGTTTTTAAGAATATATGGATACCCTTCTGGTATTGGGAACTAACAGTATATATGAGGCTACTTTTTAATACTGCCCCAAGACAGCAGTGAAGGTTCAGCCAGTTAAGCTGAAAATCACCTGGTACACTATGAGTAACTCAGTTGCAGAGCTCAGCTACTACATCTTCAGTGTGTCTCAGTGTAGTAAGATATACTAGTTGTCCAGGCAGTTTTGCTTGTGGTTCTGTGGATATAAATGAACTTGACTGTTAGCCAAGAGAGCTGTAAAATGGGCAACTGGAGCCTTGCTTTTCCTGAATTCTCTGCTTACCCTAACATGAGACTCACTCAGTTATTTGGAGCTATAACTCACCCCCCTCAACCCTTTGTTTAGGGATAGGGCCTCACTATGTGGTTCAGTTTGGCTTCGAACTAATTATGAAGACCAGGTTAGGTTTGAACTTGAGATCTTCCTGGCTCAGTCTCCGAAGTGCTGAAATTATAGGTATCATCATGCCCAGCTGTAGTTCTTACTCTATTGACTTACTTTTGTAGAGTTGTGGATTGAAACCAGAGCCTTTGCTCTAAACCGGATCCCCAACCCTTTATCAGGTTTGAAAGAGGTCTAACTAAGTTGCCCAGGCTGGGCTCCAATGTGTAGTCTTTCTACCTCAGTCTCCCAGAGTGCTGAGATTAGAGGCGTATGCCACCATCCCTGACTTGGAACTGTAACTTTTTAACTTTACTCCTGTTAACATAAATTCTCAAGAGGCCCTGACAGTAGTTTAAGATGTGTTATTTCATTTCAGAGGGATGTATGTGTATATATGAGTGTGTATGTATGTAACCTTGACCATTTAGGGTACCAAGAATATCTTCATTTGAGATGCCTACTAATAGAAGAGTATTTTAACTTTCTCTTTAAGTGTGGTAAAGTATCAAGGGGATAGCCAGCTGGTTTCTAAGCATTGGTAAGGAATATTTATTTTAATTCAGAGCTCAGTTTTTTTTCTTTGGTACAGGGGATCGAACTCGGGTCCTTGCGCTTGTGCAGCAGGCAGAGAAACCACTGAGCTAAATCCCCAGCCCAAGAGCTCAGTTTTATTAAGACACAGAATACCAGTAACTTTTTGCTGAGCTGGTTATTTAACATAAGAAAACGGAGGCCACAAAGTGAGAGGATCTACAACATGTTTTTTAGGTTGGGGCTTTATGATTTTGGGTGTGAGAACAAATCTCAAGCCTCTTGAGATGACAGCATGCAAGAGTTTTTGCATCCTTTAGGCTGTTCACTTGGCTGTTCTCAAAGAAGACTCAAAAGTTTTGTGGGCCAGGGATTTAGCTCAGTGGTGCTGCCGCCTGCCTCGCAGGCACAGGGTACAAAGTTTGATCCCTGGTACCAAAAAAAAGTTTTGTAAGCTTCATAACTAAGGAGTTATTTAAGAGTGCCCTGCTTTTTCTAAAAAAAACCATGATGGACTTAAATTTCTACATAGGCCCACCAAGTACATTCAGAATTATTGGGGTGAAATCTCTCTTGTAGGTTTAAGGCCTCAAAGAGGATTATTGATAAAGTTGCCTATTTGTTCCCTGTTCTAACAAGCATAGGATGGAAGCTGAGCACTGCTTTTTTGTATGTCATGTCATGGTGCTTAGAGGAGGAGGTGAGAATGAGTAAAAATCTTGAAATTATAGAAAGGGAAATGGAGGGAAACTGCTGTTTATTGGTTGTCATGTTACTTTGAGTGTGAAAAAAGGCATTAGGTTTTAACTTAAATCCACTTTGAACAAAACACTTAATAGGGTGTTGCTTTTTCTTTTCAGGTATTGCACTCTCAGTCTCGCCATGTTGAAGTTAGAATGGCCTGCATTCACTATCTTCGAGAAAACAGAGAGAAATTTGAAGCGGTAATTTGTAATTTTAAACAAGTGATGGTGCCTTGATTTGAATTTACATTTTGGCTTTCAGAAGTGTTCTAATGGAAATTTTACAGGTTGTGAAAATAACGCTTGATAAAAAGAACTTCTTTATTGAATTTATATCCAATGGTAATCAGTTGTGATATTACCTGTGCCATTTTAGGTTACTCAGACATACCTTTTTTTTTTTTTTTTTTTGTGGTACTGGGGATTGAACTCAGGATCTTGCGCTTGCTAGGCCACTGAGCTACATCCCTGGCTCTATACATACATTTTTTAAAGTTCTGCTAAATATAACACTGAACTTTGGAGAATGAAAGGAAACGTGGATCAGAGTCCTTACACACCATGTGTGGACCTTCCTTGATGTGGTCAGGTATTTGGGTATTGAGATTTATAGTAGTTTTTGTATTGTTATTTTCCTGTGAATTAAAAAAATTTCAGATTTGGAGTATAAAAGAATATCCTGAGCATAAGTAATACCGAATCCCTAATTTTATCAGAAGCATTTACAGAGTTTTAATTTTCAGAGTTCATTGTGAAATCATGTATTAGAACACTAATTATGTAAGTGGTGATTAATAATTAATAAACTGTTGTGTAACAACTTACTATAATTTTCTCAGTAGTACATAATTGGCTGTGAAATAAGATGGCACAGTGACCTATTTTCTTTTTACATTCAAAGTCTTACTAGGTTTTGGTGTTATGACCTAGAATTAGGTAATTTGATGACTTTAAATAATATTCCACATTGACTGGTAAAGAACATTGGCACTTTGCAGTTAACTAAATTTTGAGACAGGTAAGGAGTTCTTGGTTTGAGTGTGCTCTTGAGTTGTTGTTCCCTAAATTCAAGCAAATTGTGCTGTGGTCTAGGGTAGATAGTAGTATATTCTAGGAAAAAGGGTAACTTGCTTGATCAGATGGTTTGAAATCTTGCGTTATTAAAAAACTGGCAGCATAGAAACTGGTAATGTAGATGACTAGGGTGTGGTGGTGGTGAAGAGAGGAGGAGTGGTCTATAAATATTTGAAGAAATTAGAGGTGAATAATTATTATTGGCCCCAGAGGGTAAAACTGTGTTGATGATAATGAACATTGTTAACCTTGGTTGAATGTTAATTGAGCACTTACACCCTTTAAGTACTTTGCATATATTTAGCCCATATAATCTTAGGAGGTATGATCAGAGGTTGAAAGTTCTAAGGGGGAAAGTTTTATGTTCATTACAATAGGAACGTGTTAGCTAGAATTGGAAAGGGGTGTTGTGGAAAGGATATGTCTTGTTACTGACATTATTCAGCCATGGGGTTTATACTGGACTCTTTCTACTTAGAAAAGAGGCTCAGATTGGTTGCAGGCTTGTGTTAGGATGCCATTTAGAGCTCTGCCAATTTTAAATGGTTCTGGTTTGTTTTTTTAAGGTTTGTGAATAATCACCTCTAATATGAAATAGTAGTATCTGATTGGTGTGATATTTAAAATATATATTGAAACTTTAGATAAGTTTTGGGGATTTGGTAAGATATAATTTATAAAAGAACCTTAATCTTTAAAAAAATTCATAGGTATTTAGCTTTTACAGGCTAGGGGAGTATACTTTAATGTTTTAAAATCTGTCTTTGTTAAATGGGGCTGTAATTTAAATGAAATTGAATGTAGTGGATCAGATGAAGTCTTTTAGAGCTTTCTCAAATTAGTGCATTTGCTATGAGAAAAATAGAAAAAAGGTTGGTGATCACATAGCTGGAATAAACTCATTTTACGTGAAAATGACAAAGCAAGCTGTATTTTAAAAATCTTGCTTACGCTTGAAATGTCTTAAACATTACTAGTTCACATCTTTCTTAGTATAACTGGCCTAAGAGACACTGAATACTTAGATCTGTGTTACCAAGATACATTTTTCTTAGCCAGTTAGCTGTTTTATTCTGTTCTACACACAAGCCACTACCAAATTAATCTTTTTTTTGGTACTGGGAATAGAACTCAGGACCTCACACTTGCCAGGCAGGTGCTGTGCTAAATCCCTGGCCCCCAAATTAATCTTAAAACATTGGTTTCATCATGTTGTTTCTCAGTTCAGAATGTCATCTGCAGTGACCTTGAATTGCCTTTCCTGTCTAGTCTGAAAGTCCTGCCTGGGCTCCAGGCCTTCTGTAAACAGTCCCTCGATTGGTTTCCTCTCTTACTCAGCTCTCTACCAAGTTGCTCCACTCTGGCTGGCCAGCTTGCTTCTGTGTTGGTGCCACGGTGTTTTTCCTCCTCACACCACGTTTGCTATCTTTGTACAGTGTCCACTCCTTGTGCCCATCAAGATTCTGGCCAGCCTTCATGTTGACTCACTCCTCTTCTCTGAAGCTTTCCCTGACAGTGTTTCTTTCAATTCTTTTGTATGTTTATGATCTTTAATAATTTGGACACACTGCCATAGATTATATATTTTACTCTTGCTGATGTATCCTAGGTTTGCTTATGTCAAAGTGAATATTATTTATATGGTGAAGCAGTTAACTGTTCTGACAGTTCATAGATAACATTCCTAATAGACCTTTATTTTTTTGCAGTTTATAGAAGGTTCATTTGAAGAATATTTAAAACGTTTGGAAAATCCACAGGTATGTGGCAGTCTTCTAATATATTTCTATTTGTGTATATCCAAATAAGGTACTTAAAATTCATTAAAATGGAAGCTTAATAGTATAATGTTTGGGGGTTTCAGTGACAGTGTGCTTTATTTCTTTGTAAACATTTTCTACAGATGTTTATACATATTGTGCAGTATTTAATTGGTAGATGAGTGGAGTGGTATACTAGAGGTTGCCTCATTAGGACAGTCATGCTGTTTTTCTGTTTGTCATAATGGCACTTGAATATAACATAGAAAATTCTGAAATAGCACTGGTGATGGTTTTCAGGATGCTTGTGGGACTTGGTGGACAGGCAGAGTTCTCTCATGAAGGTTCCGTTTCCCGTGATCAGCTTATGAAGGGCAGAAATGAGAGAGAAGGATGGCAGTTTTACCATGCTTTCTCAGTCATGTTGAAATTAAAAGAATTTTTTTGCTTATAAAACTAATTTTCTCTTTAGTGGGTATAAACAGTATTAATATTAAAAAAAACCACTAATGTTCTCACTGTAAAAATCCAAATATGGAATATGGGCTGGGGATGTAACTCAGTGGCAGAGCACATGTTTAGCATGCAGTAAGCCCTGGGAAGGGTTTGGAGCATCACAAGAAAGTAAGGAAAACCAAAAAATCTCCAAAATATTTTTCTTTTACGGTACTGGAGATTGAACTTGGGACCTTGGGCTTGCGAGGCCAGAACCACTGAGCTAAATCCTGGCCCCTTTATGTTTTTTTTTTTTTTGAGGTAGGGTCTCTATGCAGTTTAGGCTGTTTTTGAACTTAACTATGTTGCTCAGGCTGGCCTGCTGGGATTACAGACGTGTGCCACCATGCCTGGCACTCCAGATAGCATAACGTGCCATTTAGAACGTCAGAGTTTTCCACCATCCATTGTTACATTAAATATAATACTGACAGGGCCGGGGATTTAGCTCAGTGGTTTGGCCGCCTGCTGTGCAAGCACAAGGACCCAAGTTCGATCCCCAGTACCAAAAAAAAATAAATAAATATAATACTGACAAAGGAAGAAAGTAAGAAGAGAAGGGTTTTTAGTACATGTGCTGCCGAAGCGAGCACAAGAAGAGAAGGGTTTTTGATCATTGATCAGTGTATCCATTTGATTTCATAGCACTTAATATGAGTGCTTGAAGGCCAAGAATTTTGGAGATAAATGAGGTAACCAAAGAGTTTCTTTCTTTTTTTTTTTTTTTTTTTTTTTTTACCGGTAATGGGGATTGAACTCAGGACCTTGCACTTGCAAGGCAGGCGCGCTGCTGTTGCACTAAATCCTTGGCCCTCAAAGAGTTCCTTTAAACCACAGAATAACATCACATGCAAATTAGGAAAGTACATATGCCATAAGAAAGATGGATATAAGGCTGTAGGGACTGAGTTTTTCCATCTGGGTAGACAGATTAAGAGTGAACTCACATTTGAAGTCTAAATAGATTGTAAATAAACAGTGTCTCAGCTAAAGGGCATCCCAAGCAGTGAAAACTGAGCAAGGCAGGCTCAGGAAACAGCTCAGCTTGTGTGGAGAGCATGGGCTGTGTGAAGTTGAGAAGTAGTGAGAAGCTGTGAGTGGTGAAGTATGCCTGGAGTCCCATCTGTGTAGAAGGTTGAGGCCAGAGGATTGCAAGTTTGAGCTCTGTGTAGGCCACTTAGCACAGTTATCTCAAAATGAGAAAAAATAAAAGTACTAGGGAATGTAGCTCAGTACAAAGGCCCTGGGTTCAATCCCCAGTACTGCAGACAAACAAAAACTTTTATTTTAAATTTACATGTAATAATAATACATATTTATGCATTTCAGTACATGTACACAATGTGCAGTGATCAGGGTAATTGGTATATCTATCACTTGGAACAATTATAAATTCTTTTAGTTGGGAGTTTTCAAAGTCCACTCTGTTAGCTATTTTGGAGCACAAAGTTATTGTTAGCCATCATTATACTACTGTGCTTTAGAACATTAGGATTTATTCCTCCTAACTGCACTGCTGTTCCCCTTACTCATCACTGCCTTACCCCTCTGGGCACTCATAACCACTATTCTACTCTCGACTTCTGTTGAGACCAACTTTTATAGTTTCTACATACAAGTGAGGATGTCCAGTATTAGTGAGGCCTATTTAAAATGCTTTAAAAATTATTTACTATATGGAAAAAAGTGTAAAATTAGTAACTACACTTGCATTTCAATTTTGGAGACAAACCCTCCTGAAGGTTTTTTCTCTAAACCTACCCTATTTTTGAGTAATTCTGAAACTGAATTATATCCGTATGTTATCACTAGTTCATTTTCCTGAAGTTCACATTATTCTCTCTTAGATTAGTAGCCTCTTTGAAGGTAAAGCTTGTATATTTTTATTGATTCAGAGTTTCCATAATAAATCTTTCAATTTGTTGAATGTTAAATCCGTATTGTGTTATTTGTGATAATGAAGATGAACACCAGAATGTTAACAGTTATCTACAGGTAGCAAATATTATAGGTGAACTTTACTTCCTTTTTAGAAAATACAGGAAATGTGACAAAGGCCATTTACTAATTTGTGAGTCAGAAAACTGTGTGGTGGTGCATACCTGTAATCCCTGCACTCTGGGAAGCTGAGTCAGGAGAATGGCAAGTTTGAGCTGATCCCAGACAACTTGGCAAGACTCAGGCTCCAAAGAAAAGCTTGGGAATTTGTGGCTCAGTGTGAAGGCCTGGATTCAGTCCCCAGTACTGGGGGTGGGGTGGGGTGGGGAGGGCATGGTGCTGTTTCTTGATACCCTTTGTGCAGCATTTCAGACTCTGGCCATGAAGGGCTCAGCTAGGATAGAACATGATGGTGATGGTATTGGAGGGGAGAAGGCGAGGAAATGAGGCAGTGTGCACTCAACTCAGACTGATTTGGTTTGAGGATTGATTGAAAAGGAAGGCGCTTTGAGCACCTCAGATAAGCTATCTGGCCAGATTTCTTTATGAAGAAACAGAGGTCTTATTCTTAGGATAGCTCTTCCCCTATCTGATCAAACCTCTTGTCCATGACATGGGCAACTTCTGAAGAGTTTTCTTTGTTATTAGCAGCAAATATTTATAAATCTTTGCTTTTTTTCCCCTCCCCAATATACAAGATATATACAGTGAAAACAAATAATAGTGGATCAACTCCACTGCTTCATTTACTTCTCAGCGAAAGCACCTTGATCCTTTTAAAAATGCCAGTAGAGGGCTGGGGATGTAGCTCAGTGGCGCCGCACCTGCCTGGCAAGCGCAGTGCCCTGAGGTTGATCCCTGGTACCGCACAAAAAAAAGGTAAACATGCCAGTAGAGCGTTTTGGAAAATGTATCAAACTTCTTCAGAAATATTTTTGTCAGCTTTATTGAAATATAATTGACACCCAGTTATACAAAACTCCATATGGATTTAACATTATTCACAATTTATTTGTTCAAAATAAAACTCGACAATCTTAAATGTATAATTCAATGAAATTTGACAAATGCATAGAGTTGTGTAACCACCACTACAAATATAGGACACCCCATCACTGCAGGAGGTTCCCTCACGCCCTTTGCACTTGATCTCCTTCCTGGTTTCTGACAGTTACTCCTTTGCTTTCTAAGTTTTGGCTTTTTAGATGCGTGTGAGAGAATGTGTATACAATTTGTAGTATTACATACTTGGCCTCTTTCACTTAGCATAATGGAAACACCTTAAGATTCATCCATGTTGTTGTGCGTGTTAGTAGTTTTTTCTTTTTTACTGCAGAGGAGTTGTTCATTGGATAGAAGTCCCACAGTTTGTCTCTTTGACAGTTCTTTTCAGTTTTGGGTTGTCAAAATTGAAGCCACTGTCAATATTTGCATGTAGGTCTTTGTGTGGACATGTGTTTTCTTTTCTCGGGTTAATGCCTAAGAGTAGAATTGCCGGGTCATATGGTAAATAAATGTTTAATTTAGAGAAACTGCTAGACTGTCTCCGAAAGTGGCTATACGTTTTACTTTCTTACCAGCAATATGTAAGGATTCCAGTTGTTCCACTGTTTTATAAATGCTCGCTGCCCACCGTTAGGGTGTATGTGTGTGAGGTTAGGAATTGAATCCAGAGCCTCTCCTGTGCTAGGCAAGTGCTCTTGTGCTGGGCCATAGTCCCAGCCGTTTTTATTTTGAGGCAGGGCCTCACTAAACTGCCCAGTCTGATCTGAAACTTGGGGTCCTCCTGCCCTAAGCTCTGGAGTAGCTGGGGGTTATGGGTGTGTGCTGCCAATGTCTTAAGAACTGTTAGAATGAAAAGTCTCGCTGGGGGGATCCTTTTCTGAGATCAAAACATTGTCTAAAATCTTTTTCTTATTTGTGTGTGTGTGTGTGTGTGTATGTGTTGTGTGTCTTGTGTGTGTTTTCACAGAAGAAATGACAGTGTTTTGGTTACCATAGCTCGTTATTTTTCAATGACTTTCGATATTAGGTCTTTACTAATTTCACAAATATCTAGAAATGTGATCCTAAGTTGTAAGATTTTAAAATATGGATGCATACAAAATGAAGGGTGAACATATTCTTTCTCTTGAATTTTCTCTCTGTCAATTTAGTGTCTATCCTTGCAATTTTCTTTCTCTGCACGCACGCACACACACGTACAAATACCTTTTTGTCTTGCCTTTTATACAAATAAGTTTATTTTACTCTGCCTCTTTTTAAACTTTCTAGACTTGAGTTATCTTTCTAAGTCTTCATGTAAATATACTTCATTCTTTTTTAAATTTTATTTTATTGATACATTTTAGGTATACAGTATAATGACATTCATCTTTGGATATTTGCACCTTTACATAATCTCTCTTGGTTCTTATTTTTTCCCCATTCCCCTGCCCTCCCTTCAACACCTCCATCCCTCCCTATTTACAAAGACTTTGTTTCCATTTTTTCCTTTGCTCATATTAATTCCATTCCCTTCTTTCCTTTCCCTACCCCTCCAACTTCCCCTTCCCCTTCGCCCCTTTTCTTCCTATTACACATTATCTGTTATACCTTTTAGTCTTTATTTACACTTTCAGTTTCTCACACTAGAGAAACTATTCGGTGTTTGCATATGTGTGTCCTGTTTATTTCACTTAAGAGTATTGCCTCAATGTGCATCCATTTAGCTATAAATGTCTCTAATTTCAAATTTTTTATGACTGAGCAGGACTCCATTTTAGAAAAAAACTATTTTCTTTATCCAGTCTCCAGTTGATGGGCAGTTGGACTGCTTCCAAGTTTTAGCTGTTACAAATGGTGTTCCTATGAACATGGGTGCACATATATCACTGTGGTATGATTCTTTTAATTCTTTGGGGAAGATCCCCAGCAGTGGAATAGTGGGGTCAAATGGGACTTCCAGTCCTAGTTCTTTGAGGTATCTTCATACTGATTTCCTCAGTGGTTGCACCAGTCTACACTCCACCAGCAGTGCAACAGTGTTCCTCTTTCCCCACAGCCCTGCCAGCATTTGTTATTGGTTGATTTCTTGATAGCAGCCATTCTTTCTGGGGTGAGGTGGAATCTCAGTGTTATTTTCACTTGCATTTCTCGAATGACCAGTGATATTGAACATTTTTTAATGTATTTATTTGCTATTCCTACTTCTTTGTCTGAGAAATGTCTGTTCATTTCAGATGCCTATTTTTGGATTGGGTCTTTAAATTTGGGAGGTCTGATTTTTAAAAGTTATTTATAACTTTTTTCGGGAGGTCTGATTTTTTTAAGTTCTTTATACATTCAAGATAGTAGACCTTTGTCTGAGGGACAGCTGGTGAAAATTTTTTCCCACATTGTAGGTTGTCTCTTCACACTGGTGGTGGTTTCTCTTGCTGTGCAGAAGTTTTGTTTTTTTTTTGGTGCTGGGGATTGAACTCAGGTCCTTGCGCTTGTGCAGCAGGCGACGAAACCACTGAGCTAAATCCCCAGCCCCTGTGCAGAAGCTTTTTAATAAGAAGAGATCCCACTTGTTGATTGTTTGTGCTAGTTCATGGGCAGCCTAGGTTTTGTTCATAAAATCTTTTCGTACACCAATGTCTTCAAGAGTTCTTCCTAAACTTTCTTCCAGCCGGTTTAGTGTTTCTGTTTTAATATTTAGATCTTTAATCCATTTCGATTTTAGTTTAGTGCATGGTGAGAGATATAGGTCTAGTTTTAGTCTTTGGTAAGTTGAAACCCAATTTTCCAGCACCATTTATTAAAGAGGCTATCTTTCCTCTATTGAGGGTGTTTGGCTCTTTTGTCAAAGATGAGGTGGCTGAGCATGTCTGGAGTTGTTTCTGTGTCTTCTAATCTGTTCCGCTGGTCCTCAGGTCTGTTTCTTTGCCAGTACCATTCTGTTTTTATCACGGTGGCTTTGTGGTATAGTTTCAGGTTCAAGTTGTGATATCCCCTGCCATGCCTCTGTGGCCTAGAATTGCTTTTGCTATTCTAGGTCTCTTTTTCCAAATGAATTTTTGGATTGTTTTCTCCAGGTCTGTGAAGTATGCTGCTGGGATTTCAATTGGGAATGCATTGAATCTATATAGCAGTTTTGGAAGTATAGCCATTTTCACTATGTTGATCCTTCCTACCCAGGAGCAAGGGATGTCTTATACTTAATTCTTTTCAATGAGTGCTTGTTTTTCTATGTACACTTGAAACACTATTTAATTTCATAGGATTCTTAAGTTTTTTAAAACACATATAGCTTATAGTGATACCTGTGTTTATATATATTTTTGTGGACATACAAAAGATTCCTAGTCATAGTTAGAGAAGTTGAGTTGCTGAGTCAAAGAATGTGTGGGCACTCAGTGGTGCACATCTGTACTTTCATCTGCGGGGGGAGGATGAGGCAGGAGGTTGCAGGTTCAAAGCCAGTGTGGCAACTTAGCCAAGAGCCTGTCTCAAAACCAAAAAGGGGTAGGATGTAGTTCAGTAATACAATTTCCCTGGATTCACTCCCCAGTACCACTACCAACAATAAATGTATGGGCATTTAAAATTTTAATATATACAGGCCGTTTGTCTTGTAGGAAGGCCTGAAGGGACTTCTTAAGTAGTTTCCCTTTTGTACCTTCATAAACCGTGAAGATAGGACACCTGCCCTTTTTTATGTTTTCTGATTTTTTTGCTTCTATTCAGCATTTAATTTTCTGGGTTTATACCATATTGCAGGTTCTGTCCTGGGTACTAGGTTGGAGGGATAGCCCTTACCTTCAACAAATTCTCCACTTACAGATGCCACTCCATGGTCTTGCCGAGCCAGAGGGAGTTATCATTACAGCCTATTTCTGTTACTAAAGGGTTTCACAATAGACTTGCACTACTTTTTAGTGTATAGTATAACTTGTTTTATAGAAATTTTTATAATACAATACTAATAATACTGACATAAGCTTATTAGGTACAGTAATATAAAGATAGGCATAAAGGTTTTGTTTTAAGTATATTCTAAAATGTATGAGACACTTACGTGCCAACTTTGCTTTCCTTCAATACAGGAATGGGTAGGACAAGTGGAAATAAGTGCCCTTTCTCTTATGTACAGGTAAGCACTGTAATTGCAAAAGTAAAAATAAAATTACTGGAAAATTAATATCTCATTCTATGAAAAATGTTAAAATAGCAAAGTTAATTTATTCCTCGGCTATATTTTTTTAAGGCTTTTTAAAAATTGCATCAGTTAGATTTTTGTCAGTGTCAGTGTTTAGAAGTTTTAATTCTCAAAACAGTTTCTGAAAAGGATACAGAAAATTGTCCAGGTTATGTCCTATGAATTATCCCTGGTCAGTCTTGTAGAGAAATAATCTACTTTTTCAGGCCCAGTAGCATTTATCAGCAACTAGAATATAGCTTTTTTTTTGGTACCGGATTCGAACTTGGGTCCTTGCACTTGCGCAGCAGGCAGTGAAACTACTGAGCTAAATCCCCGGCCCTAACAACTAGAATATAAATAAGACAGCATGTTATTCAGTTCTACTACTTTTACCCTTAAGGTTGAAATTTTATTTATTTTTTTAGAAAAGACCCTTTTACACATAGGTATTACAGCTTAGTTGTTTTATTACCTTTTTTTACTGCTGTATTTCTAGTGCTTAGAACATTACCTGGCTCATACTGGACACATTAGAATTGATGAGTGAATTAAATTTAAGTTCATAAAGTATATTCCTTTAAAAGTAATTTCTAAATGTTATTTCAGGAAAGATTTTGTAATCTATCGGGAACCAAATGTTTCTCCTTCACAAGTAACTGAAAATAATTTTCCTGAAAAGGTACGAACTTTTAAGTGTTTGTAAAGAATTTAAGCAAAAGAATCACTTAGTTGCTACTTTGCCTAAGCTATAATTTTAAATGACTTTTTGAAATCTTTCTGTGTGTAGGTTATGGTATTCTGAGTTTTTAAAGCTGCTTTTTTTGTGGGGTATGGGAGATTGAATTCAGGACCTTGTGCTTGCGAGGCAGTCACGATGTCACTGACCTAAATCCCCGGCCCAGTTACTTTTAATCATAACTGAGTTATATTATTTTGCACAAGGTCCTCCATCACTGTGTTGAACTTTCTTAAAATATTTTAGTGGTGACACTAAATTGAGACATTAGTGTATATTACTGTTTTGTTTCAGTACAAACGTTAAGTAGTAATGCGAGTTGTGAAAGTAGGCTGTGCTTTACATTCAGGAATTCTTTGGTAATCATTTGTATTTCCCATTGTAAAGATAGTTTTAGTGGCAAGGCTGTTATTGCATCATCTGGTCATAAAAACAGATACAGTGGAAATTTTTTTGAAGCCAGAAAGAAGAAAAATAAACTCATTCATTATAGTAGGAGAATTTTGTTTTAATTAGCTATTTTTGAATCACGCAGGCCAGTTGATTTGTATGTCACTGTGGTAATGGTGGTAAAGGAGGAGGAATTGAAATATTACTGCTTTCAGAACTTGGGGGTTTCCAAGGGCCTTTGGTCTGGATCTGGCTTTTCCAACTACAGTTTTTGACATGTCTAAACAAAAGTATAAGTTTCTGTACACATAATTACTTAGCTTTTTAGAAATTACGTAAAATTTTACAAAAGAAAAAATTTATCTTTGATTCTGTCACTTAAAGGTTATCATTGATAAGGTTTTAGAGTATCTTAAAGTCTCACTTTTCTTGTTCTTTAAGTACTTGAAATCATGTTTTCATATATTGTAAATTTTCTTTTGTGATCCTGTAAACTTCTGTTAACTACTAAGAACTTTGTAATTTAATGGCTAAACTGTATGCCTTTTTAGCATAGTTTGATAACATAGCTTTTTAGGTTCTGAAATACTTTCTTTGAGAGTAATCTAGTAATTCAGAGGCATTAGAGATATAAATTGTTTTGTAAATACACATGAGGGGCTGAAATGTGTTTCACTTTTTTCCCTTCAGGTGTTACTGTGTTTTTCCAATGGAAATCATTATGATATTGTCTATCCAATAAAGTATAAAGATAACTCTGCTATGTGTCAGTGTAAGTATCTAGTATTTCTATAAAAATTATATTCCTAAGCTATACAGTTGCAGTAAGGATTTCTGTACATTTTTAAAATCATTAGTGTATAGCTGGAAAATCCAAATGATTGAGCAAATCAAGCATTTGGCCCTAGGGTATGGTTTCGTCACTGTGGCACCATTGACATTTGGAGTCAGATAGTTTTCTGTCATTGGTTCTTTCCTGTGCACTGTACCATGCTGAGTAACATCCCTGGCCTCTGTCTGGGAGATGCCAGTAACACACTTCCCAATTGTGACAACCAAAAATATTTCCAAGTTTTTCCCAAATATTTCCTGATTGAGGGTGAATTCTCTCCTCCCCATTTGAGAATACCAGTACTGCTTTAGAAGAAAAATGGTTCTTCTCATCATAACTCTGTTCTGTGTTGATGTAATAAAGCACAGATTCCTCATAGAAAGCAGTCGTGCTGGGCATGTAGTAGCTTTTCCTCTGTTCTTAAGCTAGTGGTATCAGCACAGATACGTACAGTGAAACTTTAAAAAGGTTTTTAAATGAAAGAGGTTCCATTTTGAGATATGAAAATCTAGCTGTCTGTGCTGGGCTGTCTCCTCTGTCCCCTAGTCAGTTCCTACATCTCAACTTTGTGAAATACAGCTCTTACAGCCTGCCTTTTCTGTACTTGTGAGAGTGATTAATAATAGGCGTGCCTCTTATGTTACTTGAAGGAGGAAAGATAATCTTTGAGAAGGAAGTCTTTCTGGAGATTCATTTAGATTGTGAGTGTCTATAGTGCATGAATTCTTACTGTTTTTTTCATAAAGCTCATTGTATAGATAAAACCTTATAAGAGTGCTAAAGTCCATGTGATTTTGAACTTTTGGTAAAGTATACTCCCCCGTTGTCAGTTTTAGAGATTTAAAAACTTTTTTTTAAAGATTGAAGCAACATTTTCTAAATAGGCTTCTCCCTTTCAGTGGCCAATGAGAACATATTTTATAAGTTTTTATTTAGTTCTTTATGTGAAATGGAATTCTGAAGCTACACTATGTAGTCACACAAACATTCTGTTTTTTTATACAAACCTGTGTCCAAGGTTCCGCTTAGTGGGAAAGCTAAGACTAGCATCTGAGTCTTCTGAACCGTCAGCTAGTGTGTTCCTTACTACTACACATTTCTCTTTCCAGCAGTCTTACTGTGTCTTAATGTTACAGTTAGGCATGTTGTATAACATCATTCAGTCTTAGTTTCTTTGTCTGTACAACCATCCTAGTACTTCTGGTGCTGAGATTAAATGTGATGATACATAAAGCTTAGCACAGTGCGTGAAATGTATAACTGTCTATATAAATGTATAGTATGTGTGTCTCCTGTTGTCATACTTGTTTCATGGTTGTGATGCCTTTTCATGTTGCTGATAGTTTTTATTTTTTGTTTTTTTTTGTACTGGGGATCGAACTGGGGTCCTTGGGCTTGCGGGATAGGCAGTGGAACCACTGAGCTAAATCCCTGGCCCTGTTGCTGATAGTTTTAAACATGGCAGCAATTTATTATTTCAAACTGCTTATCTACACAGAGAGAGAAATTCTAATTGCCCTCTATGTAACTTTGTGATTAAATGTTACTATGAAGGGCCGGGGATTTAGCTCAGTGGTTCTACCGCCTGCCTCGCAGGCAGAAGGACCCGAGTTTGATCCCTGGTACCAAAAGAAAAAAAAAAAAAAAAAGCAAAAAATAAATGTTACTATGAGCTAATGTAGATGTCTAGTTAGGATTTTATAAGCCTTAGCAATACAGTCACATTTTTCTTGTTATTTCTTTAAATATGTGCATGATTAATGTTTCTTAAAAATCTGATTAATTGCAGCTCTCCTTTATGAATTGCTATATGAGAAGGTGTTTAAAACTGATGTTGGTAAGATCATGATGGGGCTAGACACCTCTGAAGTAGCTGATGAAGACAACAGTGAAATATCAGATTCAGAGGATGACAGTTGCAAGTAAGAATGAATTTAAATCCTAAAGTATCTTTCTTTAGCATACAAATAGACACGCGTTTCCTAACATATTACACTGTTTTCATAGAAATCACAGTCTGCCATAGAAATTTCTTTACTTGTATGATGGCACTATTGTTTGGAAAGTTGGTTGTTGGTTGATGAGAATTTACGTGTAAACTGGATAGATACTTGTTTGTTCCTACCTACATGTGTGTATTGTAAACATTTAAGTTAACTTGTCAATTGTTTATATATCCAGGGATGGAAAGTGGCTGTTTTGATTTCTTGGACTTTTATCATTTTCTTCCTTGGGTACTAAATGAATAAACACTTTGTAACAGAGTTATTGAGGCCTCTTTTTTTTCTACAGGAGACATGCAGGGTGAAACCTTGCGCTCTAGACATCCAGAGTGGTTTTAATCCTGGTTTCCTGCCAACGCACTAGACTTGGGGCAAGTTTAAGTTGTCTGAAGGAGCCTCAAGGTTCTGTAGCTGTGAAATTAGGACACTTCAGTATTTCCTCTGAGGGGAGAATTTATGAGAACTAAATGAGGTAGCATATAAGGTGCATAAGTCTAGTTCCTGGATTCAGTGTCCAACGTAAATTAGCTACTATGAATACTATTAAGAGGTTTATTTTATCTTCTTTGGCTTTTTTTCCCCTGGTATTGGGCATGGAACTCAGGACCTCGTGCTTGTGAGGCAGGCACAGTGCCATTTAGGTAAATCCCTGGTCCTATTTTATCTTCTATAAGAACCAATCCCATTATATTGTTATTCAAGCTAAAACTATTCCTTTTTTATGAGAGTGTGACAGTAGCCTGCTTGGTGTGTTACACATTGTGAAGCTGGAGATAGACATTAAGCCTTAGGATATCTAATTGTTTACTACAGAAAAACTTCAGAAAATATATATGTGTATGTTGTGATATGAATTCCAGGCATTTGTTGATAGAAAAATTTTTGATCCTTTTTGAAAATTTGGCTATCATTTCTTTATAATTTGAATCACTATCTGCTGTTGTGAAGTTTAATTGTAGAATACACTAATTGTGCACAGATAGAAATTCCTCTTCATGGCTCTCTCCAGGCACCTATATGATTAAGATGTGTTACTGAGAATGGGAGAAACTGGAAGAATGACTAGCTTGTTTAAACTTACTACCTGTGCCTGGGGTGGGAAGGGTTTCTGTGTCTTTTGCTTTTTGCTGCTGTTAGTATTAGAAGCAACTCTGGGATGGTGATTGGCAGGTAAATTACAAAATTAAGGCAAGTAAGCTGGAGAACTTTGCTAGGGAGGTGGAGCAGGTATGCAAGAAGATGGATGCATTATTGTGCTCAGTTTTATGACTACACTATTGCAGCTCTTGAAATATGAATTATCTTTCCATTGTATTAAATTTTTAAAAAATGTGTCATTTCTGAATTACAGAGGCCAGGCTTTAATTAGGGAAGAAGAATGCCATATACTCATATCAGGATTGGATAGGCCTGTGCCTGCCTTGCAAGCGCAAGGTCCTGGGTTCAATCCCTGGTACCAAAAAAAGGGATAGGATAGGCGTAGAATGGTAGTAAGGAGGACCAAGGAAGGATAAACTGTATACTCTTCTCTTGTGCCTCCTGGATTCTTTTCACATTTATATTGCTGGTTCCTGAAGTACTGGAAATTATGGATGATTTTTTAGTCTATACCAGAATATCACTACATTTGAGTAAATACTTGTAGATTGTCCTGAAAACTAGAGATTGATTTATTAAGGAGGAATTGTAGAATAAAAGAGTGCATGTCAGGGCAAGCAGAACCTCTCATTTCCCACTGGACTTGCCGTTCTGTCCCAGCCTCATTAGCCTGTTGGCCACCTCAGAGTCTTTCCATATGCTGTTACCTGTATCTGGAATACTTCCTTTGGATGTGTTATTCCCTCTGCCTGGAATACTAACTCAGCACATGGTTTGCTGTTCCACTACCTTTCTTTATTCAAAAAGACATCTCAGTAAGACCTTTTTTCATTCTTTTTATTATTTTAGTGTACACTTCCCTTTTTTCACCTGTAGCACTCATTAGCATCATATCACATACGGATAACTTAGTTTGTGTCTACTCTCACTAAATTACATATTTTATATGGGTACAGTTTTTGTGTGTTTTCTTCACTGTTGAACTCCAGTACCTTCATAATGTGTAGAGCCTGGCACATAGTAGGCACTCAAACACTTGCTGAGTAAATAAACGTAAAATATGGTTATGCGTGTGGTAGTGAATTTATAATTTATTTATTTAATTTATTTTTTTATTATTATTTTTTTGTGTGTGTGGTAGTGAATTTAGAGGGCTGATGATGGTTCTTTGGTTATACTGAAGATTATTTGATAAGGAACATGGGGATCCAACCTGTGGTCTGGAGGCCGCCTTTCCTCTTTTTCTCTTTAATATTAGAATAAAAAATATAAAAAATGAAAGTTTCTTACTTAGATATGTTAAGTGTATTACTTATTTTTTATGTAGCCCAAGAGAGTTGTGCCCCAGGTGAGCCAAAAGGTTGGACACCCATGATATATAGAGTGTTTTTAATAAAAGTTGGCTGTGGGGCCGGGGATTTAGCTCAGTGGTTCCACCACCTGCCTCGCAAGCACAAGGAGCCGAATTCAGTCCCCGGTACCAAAAAAAAAAAAAAAGTTGGCTATGAGTCTTCCTTTAGTTACTTATGTATTTGAGTCTTCTTTTCTTTACCTGTGTATTGAAAGAAAATTTTTGTGTTGACGCAAATAAATTCAGTCACCTTATCCACCCAAATAACTATGTTATTTCTGTTTTTGTTGTTGATTACTTGACTTCTGTTTTAAATACACACACTTTTAGTACACACACACACACACACACACACACACACATGCTTACACTAAAACTTGTATAAGCTTCCCAAGGTACTGTATAGCTTTATTGGTAAGTAGCTGATTTGAGATGTTTAGATGAGGTTAATTGCATGAAGTATGTTTTTCTGCTTATAATTACGGTTATATTTCTTCTTTTGTAGGAATAAAACCACCACTGCTAATGATGTGAATGGATTTAAACCTTTGTCAGGCAATGAGGTACTTTTTTTTTTTTTTTGGTACCGGGGATTGAACTCGGGTCCTTGTGCTTGTGCAGCAGGCTATGAAACCACTGAGCTAAATCCTCAGCCCTCAATGAGGTACTTTTAAGAAATGGTTCTAATTAGCTCTTCAGTAGAAAAAAGCATACAAATTTATAGTCTTATGTTTTTGGAATACATTTTCATTAGAGTCATGATCATCCTATGAATACAACAAAGTATATAAATTTTTTGTCTTAGTTTCTCTTTTTTTTTCTGATACATTTTTGGTAGAGTCAACGATCATCTTATGAGTAAGAAACTTTCTGATGTCCTTTTTTATGTGTTGTTACTGAGGATTCAACCCTGGGATGCTGTACCACTGCGCTATGTTTTGAGATAGAATCTAAGTTACCCAGGGTAGACTTGAATTTGTGATCCACCTGCTACAGCTTCCTGAGTAACTGAGATGTAAAGGCTGCATATACCACCATGCCCTGCTGCATTGTCCTAACTTTTTGAAGGGAAATTGCTTTATTTTTGTATCATTTATTACATTGATTGGTACAGTTTAGATATACATAACGGTCACATTCATTATATGGAATTTATACCTATACATGATGTATCTTTTTTTATACATGATATATCTTGATTCTTCTCCCCCCCATTCCCCTCCCCTCTCTTCTACCCTTCTCCTTATTTATAAGAACTTTGTTTCCATTTTATCTTTTTTTTTCTTTTCTCTTCCTTGCCCTTTTCCCCCTCCCTTGTTCCCCTTCCCATTTGAACATTTTCTTCCTATTTCACAGTATCTATTACATAATTTGGTCCTTATTCACACTTTCAGTTTCCACACTAGAGAAACAATGCGATATTTACATATGTGTATCTGATTATTTCACTTAAAGAGTATGGTCTCTAGGTGTATCCATTTAACTATAAATGTCTCAAGTTTATCCTTCTTTATGGCTGAGTAGTACTCCATTTTATTAAAAAAACCCCACATCTTAAACAACGCCCCCCCCCATCATCTTTATCCATCACGATGGGGATTTGGGTTGTTTCCAAGATTTAGCTATTATAGACTGTGCTACTGTGAACATGGGTGTGCATATATCACTGTGGTATGATGCTTTTAATTCTCGGGAAGATACTGAGAAGGGGGATAGCTAGGTCAAATGGAACCTCTAGTCCTAGTGGTTTTTCTTTTTTGGTATTGGATATCAAACTCAGGACCTTGTGCTTGTGAGGCAGGTGGTGGCACCACTGAGCTAACTCCCCAGCCCTAGTCCTAGTTTTTTGAGGAATCTCCCTTCTGATTTCCACAGTGGTTACACCAGTTTACACTCCCAGCAACAATGGAGAAGGGTTCCATTTTCCCCACAGCCCCTCCAGCATTTGTTATTGGTTCATTTCTTGATAACAGCCATTCTTTATGGAGCTTGATGGAATCTCAGTGTTGTTTTGATCTGCATCTCTTGAATGACCAGTGATGTTGAACAGTTTTTCAAAATAAAAGAGAAGGAATACTCCCAACATCTCATTCCTAGAACCAAGTATTACCCCGATAGCAAAACCAGAGAAGGATCCAACTGAAAAAGAGAACTACAGGCCAATCTCCCTAGTGAATATAGATGGGAAAATCCTCACTGAGATACTGGCAGACAGAATGCAGCAATTCATCAAGAAGATTATATGCCATGACCAAGTAGGATTGATCCCAGGGATGCAGGGCTGGTTCAACACATGCAAATCAATAAATGTAATACACTATATTAACAGAATCAAGGGCGAAAAGCACATGATCATCTCAATAGATACAGAAAAAGCATTTGACAAACTCCAACACTCATTCATGATTGAAAAATCCTACAGAAAGTGGGAATAGATGGTCTTTATCTCAATGTGAAGAAAGCCAGCTATGACAAACCAAAGGTCAACAACATACTAAATGGTCAGAAACTGAAAGCTTTCACTCTGAAATCAGGAAGAAGACAAAGATGTCCACTGTCACCACTCCTATTCAGTATAGCTCTGGAAACATTAGCCGGACCAGTCAGACAAGAGAAAGAAATGAAAGGAATAAAGATAGGAAAGAAAGAAGTTAAACTATCAATATTTGCAAATGACATGATGTGCTACATAGAAGACTTCAAAAACTCCAAAAGACTTCTAGATTTAATAACTAAATTCAGTCTAGCTAGATACAAAGTCAGCACTCAAAAATCAATAGCAGTAGAACAAGTAACAAGCATATTGAGAGAGAAACTAGGAAAACTACACCTTTCACAATAGCATCAAAAGGAGAGAAGCTCAGCCGGTCCCAGCACCCAGAAGGAAGCTCCCCACCTCCATCCCAGGCTCCTAGGGCAGAGAAGCTCAGCTGGTCCCAGCACCCAGAAGGAAGCTCCCTGCCTCCATCCCAGGCTCCTAGGGCAGTGAAGCTCAGCTGGTCCCAGCACCCAGAAGGAAGCTCCCTGCCTCCATCCCAGGCTCCTAGGGCAGAGAAGCTCAGCTCGTCGCAGCACCCAAAGGAAGCTCCTCGCCTCCATCCCAGGCTCCTAGGGTAGAGAAGCTCAGCTGGTCACAGCACCCGAAGGAAGCTCCCCGCCTCCATCCCAGGCTCCTAGGGCAGAGAAGCTCAGCCGGTCCCAGCACCTGGAAGGAAGCTCCCCGCCTCCATCCCAGGC
>NW_004624853.1:4074559-4110794 GCF_000247695.1 Heterocephalus glaber | reverse complement strand
TAGAATAGTAGAATGGGGTCCAGGGATTTTAGCTCAGCGGTGCCACCGCCTGCCTTGCAAGCGAAAGGTCCTGAGGTCAATCCCTGATACCAAAAGAAAAAAAAAAAAAAAGAATAGTAGAATGGCAGTTGTTCCTTATTACTTTTTGCATAGATTATATTTAAGGTCTTTTTTTTTGGTTAGAAAATGTGCTTTTGACTTGTTATTTTATTTGATTAGGATTAAGACTGGATTGGTAAATGTACTTGAATTCTAGTTTTTTAAATGTAAGAACTAAAACTGGAAATTCTTACATTAGTGGACAATAAATATGTTTGTGTTCTTAGTAGGAATGTTTTAGGTTATTGTCTTTTCCTTCTTTTGAAGACATGGATCAAAGAACCTCAAACCAACTCCTCTAGAAAGCTGGAACACAGTGTCTGGAAAAAAGACAAAGAAACCTTCCAGTTCTGGACAAAATTTCTATTCTGGTAGGAGCTCATAAGTGGTCATTTCTTTGGGATAGGGATGGGGTACTTGAAGTTGTTCAAAACAGGAAAATTATGAGATATTTTTTGGGTTCTTACCACAGACACGGATTTCAGAGGGCCAAAGAATCCGAGCAAGCCAATCAAAGCCCCATCAGCACTACCTCCTCGACTACAGCATCCTACGGGTGTAAGACAACATGCATTCTCTAGTCATTCTTCAGGGTCCCAGTCTCAAAAATCTTCCAGTGAGCACAAAAATATTAGCAGGACACCCTCACAGATCATAAGGTAACCTTCCTGAATGCAAGAGAATGGGAAATCAAGGGGAAGTGGTTGTACTTTGTTCAAATACTTGTCTGTACTATAGTATTCAAAGTATTGTTGATAAAACACCGTGTGAATATTTCACTTCTTTATAATCTTTGAACAACTCAAGGAAGTATTTTAGGAAAACAAATTTCTTACAGTTTTTATTTTTGAATGATATTTTTCAGATGATTTGTAAGTTTTCTGTTCTAGCTAAATCTTACTCTTATCCTGGTACTGTACTTTATAGTTTTCTGGTTGCTTGTAATATGGTACGCATTGGATTCCAAATTGCTTTCCTAAATCCTTGAAGGGTGAGGATGCTCCCATTTGTATAGGAATTTAAGCTACCAAAACTTGGTCTTGATTTTGATTATTTGTGGTGATATCTCTAGTACTGAATGGAGCTACAAGTTTTAGGTTTGTTTAACTTTGAAATAACATCAGCATTGTGTCTATTCAGAGACAACCTTTAGGGTCATACTTCTTGTTTTGTGGATTTTAATTCTTCCCTAATCTACGCTTCTTGTGAGTAGTTTACAGACCTTTGGTGGAGCTTTCTTCAAGAGGGTGTGTCTTCCGTAGAAACACCTTTATGCGCATGTGGCCTTGTCTGCAGGCAGTGCTGGTGCTGTCCTAGGTACTGTAAT
Organism: Heterocephalus glaber; assembly: GCF_000247695.1. The sequence goes on along the minus strand of NW_004624853.1, from coordinate 4,109,368 downwards.
TGGCCCTCTAAGTGCATGAAGAGCTGTAGCATCAGCTTATTTGCTTGTCAAGCTTTGCTCTTTATTTTTGGTATTTGGGTATTCCTTTTTCTTGGGAGTGTACTTAGCATTTTGTCTTTAAAGGTATCTAACATCTTCAAGACAGAGTTGTAGATTCTTAGGCTGACATTTATCAATAATGTATTAGTTCCCTGGGGCTGTGCTGTAGACTAGTTAGCACAAAACAACGGAAGTTCTAGTTCTGTGGTTGGAAGTCTGAAATCCTGTTGTCATGGGGCCATGTTTTAAGACTGCCTATAAGCTTTGGGAGTTCCTTGGTGGCTTGGAGGTGTGTCAACCCAGTCTGTGCTTCCATCATCACTTGGTGTTCTGCCCGTGTGTCTTTATCTTTTCTCTTCTCACAAGACACTAGTCATGTTGGGTTTTAGGTTTTACCCAACTCCAATTGACCTCATGTCAACTTGATTACATCTGAAAAGACCTTTTCTAAATAAGGTCACATACACAGGTACCAGGAGCTAGGTACTTGAACATATCTTTTGGATAAATTCACTCCATAATAAATTCTTCAGATCTATTTTAGAAGACTTAAAGTATTTAGGATAGGAAGTAAATTTATATTGTTGAACCTAAACCATCCAAAAGGTTATTCATTTGTTTTCTTTGTGATCTGGTTTTCGTCTAAAGAGGCATCCAGGATTAACAGACTTTTCTGTATCCTTTCAGAGCTATTATTTATATATATGTATATGAAATATATGTGTACTCATAATCTAGGTTTTCAGAAAGTGCTTTTGTATGGCAGGGTACCGGGATTGAACCCAGGGCCACATGAGTGCTAGGCAAGTGCTCTACCATTAAGGTACATCCTCAGCCCTTTTTAAAACTTATTTTGAAATAGGAACTCATTAAATTGCCCAGGCTGGCCTGGAACTTGTGATCCTCCCACCTCACCTTTCTGAGTGCCTGGGTTCACAGGTATGTGCCATTCATTGTGTCTGATTTAGATTTCTAGAAATTCTAACGGGAACAAATAACTAAAATCAGTTGGAAGGAAGACATAACTTACCCTCAAGGTTGCTCACTGCTAGAAACCCTGAGAATGGCCTGGGTAAAGAGTGATCAGAGCCTTGTATTCTGGGCACACCTAGCAAAAAAGTGCAGTGGACCCCTGTTCCCTGGTGGGTTACTTCTCCCAAACGAATGGAATTCTTATCACTGATCAAGTATTTGTGACTGTGTTTGGACATTGACCAGACTTCACTAGCACCTGGTGGTAGCCTACCTAATATGCAAATAAAGTAATTTAAGAGATTGACTTATTTTGAATATTAATTTCAGAAACCTAAAAATATAAAGTAACTATTGGAAAGTCATAGGCAGAAATTTCTTTAATAAAATTGTCATTTTTTAATTTTGGTACTGGGGATCGAATTGGGGACCTTGCGCTTGCGAGGCAGGCACCGGAACCACTGAGCTAAATCTCCGGCCCAAAATTATCATTTTTTGATGGATGAGAAAAGAAGCATTTTCCCTCTCTGAAGACCAGAGTATTCTTTACGGTTTTAAGAAGTAAAAAAAAATAAACCAATAAATTAAATAGAGCCATCTGGGTGTGGTGTCATATGCCAGCACTCTGGGGGGCTGAGTGAGGCAAGAGGATTGCGAGCTTGAGCCCGGCGCAGGCGTTCTTGCAACTTAGTGAGGCCTTGTCTCAAAATAAAATAAAATTTGAAAAGGGCTGGGTATGTACCTCAGTGTGAAGGCCCTAAATTCAATCCCAGTACCACAGAAAAAAAAGGAAGAAAAATACATATAAGTCACTAAATGGCTAGTTAAGTATTGTTTTATTAATCACAAACTGAATTTATATTCAGTGTGTTTCTGGTGTTGATTACAGTCTCCTAGGAATTGGTAGAGTACTCAGATGTTTACTATTGATAATACTTTTAATGCTATGCTTAGATGAATGTCTTTTTCTTATTAGGATCCTTTTCTCTTTCTTAGGTTGACTGTATATTATTTCCTTTATAAAAACACTTGATAGTATGTGACAAGGTAGTTAAGTCATGAAGCTTTAGAGAACTTCTGATAGAATTAGAAACCTAGTGGTGTTTGCAGTTAGCATAGATTAGTATGTCTTTTCCATTTTGTGTATGGTGGTGAATTTTACTGCTATATTGAAACCAATTTAGAAAATTGCTGATTATTGAATATTAAAGATTTTTTAAAACCTAAGCAGCATTTGATTTTTATACCTAATAATCCAATTGATTTAAGCCTGCTAGTGTTCATCTTCACTTTATTTTCCATGAACACATCAGTTTTAAATTCTAGTCATAGAAGAACTGTAATACTAGGTATGAACCCTTCGTGGTGTCTTACTTTCTCATCTCTTTCTCATTGATACCATTTTTTCCTCTTGAGAAACAAAACCCATACACACACATACACACATGCACAGACAAAGCAAGACTCCATGTATGCATTCGTTTATGTGGTTGTGCAGGAAATGTTGCTGAACGCCTCTTTTAAGCTTAGTGAAAATAGGAAGGAGTTGATTCTGTGTGGTACGTGAGGGTAAGATGAAAACCACAGAGTAGCAGTAATGTTTCTGGATAGTAGGAGACAGTGGTAGGTGGTATTCATTTTCCAAACTCCTGACAGCTTACTAAGTTATCTGTGGGTCTTTTACCACTGAGGTTTGAGAAGGCATGATGTAAGATTGTGAAGGTCCAGATTTGCACTCTCGTCTTTTTGCTAGTACAGTTGGGATTGACATCTGCCAGGTTGGAATTAGATTGTGGATGTGAGTGAGACCATCTGAGGATGGGCAATAGCTGTTTATTTCAGAAGTAAAAGAATCAGATTATATTATAGTGTGTTACTTCCATTCTTTTTAGGAAGATTATATTTTTGTTCTATGACATTTTTCCTGAAAATTTTGAATTTTTGTTTCCGACTGTCCTAACTATTGTTAGAAATGGTAGAAATACTGCTTATATAGCTTTCAGTGGTTATAAACCGTATAAAAACATTGGAGTTGTATATAGACTACTATATTCATGAGTTTGTCTGCCATCTCTGGGCACAGTTACATTGACATAACAGCAGTATTGTCTGTGTCGTTACTCTCCAGCCTGGCACATTCTTTTTAGCTCTCCATCTCCCTTGGTGGTGTCAATAACAAGATGGGCCCAGTGTCTTATTTGGCCATTAACCTATATTTAGAACTGATCATTAGAATGTTCTCTTTTTTTTTTCAGTACTGGGGATCGAACTCAGGACCTTGCTGTAGCAAGGCAGGCGCAGTGCCACTGAGCTTAATCCCCGGCCTGATCATTAGAATGTTCATGAGACCTAAACTAGTAAAGCTTCTTTTTTTGGAGAGCAAACTCTTATAAAAGTATTGGAGTATGGCATAAAGAAGACGTATTTTTCTTTTCATCAAGGCAGAAATATAAGCGTTTTAAATTTTATATTGGAAGTGAATTTTATGGTTTCTATTTTTCTCCCCCATTGTCCTTTTTTGTGTAAGGTAGCTTAATGGTATAGGAGTTTTTATTTGCTAAACTTTTATTAACTAGGTTTCCAAAAGTTCTGAAATGTCACAGTGTAGTTAACTTGGCCAAATACTTGTATTGCAAAACAGATACTATTATTTTAGGTGCTCAGTATATTTTGTGTTGTTTCCTTTTTCTTTTTCTGACAAGAATGTTTCATTTGACAGAAAACCTGACCGTGAGCGAGTTGAAGATTTTGATCACATGAGTCGAGAAACTCACTATTTTGGCCTCTCCCCGGAAGAGCGCAGAGAGAAGCAAGCCATAGAAGAATCTCGCTTACTCTATGAAATTCAGAACAGAGATGAGCAGGCTTTCCCAGCACTTTCTGTATGTATAAAAAGAGATTTTAAAAGATTAATGCGTACAAATCCTTTTAAATATAGTTTCTAATGGTGGGCTAATAATCTGTAACCTTTAGGATCATATATTCTCCCTCCTTTTCACATTTTTTTACATGAGTAGGTCTAGAGCTATTACTGAAAAGTTGGTGGCAGCGTCTAGGCAAGTAAGTTGATTTGCTCACTTGTGGTTAGTATTTTCTTTTGAAGCAAGGCACGCTTAATTTGCCAGCAAAAATAATGTGATCATGAGACTGTTAATCCAGAGGAAGATACATTGATAAAATTGGGAAACTCGTCAGTGTTCAGTAAGTATATCCAGATCCTGGCACGTACAGTGAGAGCTGTCTTTCCAGTGTTTGCTGTTGTAGGTGGCAGCACATGTAGTCCTATGGTATAATCAATCCTTACTTCATGTGTCAAACATTGGGTTGTGATTCACGTGTGGTTGCTTCTCCAATAAAAGACATGTTCTCTCTCCTTCTGGGTTTCTTAACTTTTTTGGGAGGAGTCAGGGCAAACCATTGTTGGGTAGGTAACAAGGACTCATTGTCAAGACAGGGAAGACATAACTGACTTGTTCTTGGTATTGGGAACCCCGTGCCTGTGGTCTTTGAAGTCTTGGTAAGTGGTATTCAAATGACCTGTGATCCCTATTGGTAACGGTGTTTGCAAATAGCCTGGTGTGTTGCGGAGTCCCACTGCCCCAGCATGATACATTAGAGCCTCATATTCTTAGTGCTCTTTTCTAGCTGTGTAATTCTTAGAGGTCTGAGGGGGAACTCAGTTGAAAAAGTGTTTAATATGATAGGTAACTACAAATCATTTAAGCTCATATTCATCATACCTTTTTGCCTCTTTTCAGTTAGTGTGTAGTCAAAAGTATAATTATTATGATTTGGGCACAGACTGAAATTTTTTTTGTTATTAAAATGAGGTCTTTGTCCTCGTTATTTTTACACTCTTGAGTGTGACTCAGTGTTGGATATATTAGTAGTTCAGTTTTGTTTTCTAGAAATCTATAAGTGAGGTCTAAGATTCTCTTACCTAGGTGAAACATTTACTTGGAGTTCTATAATAGGAACTTAGGGACCTTCAGTCGTAATTTAGCATAAAACCCTGACTTACTCCAGGCTCTTTGTTTCACCAGTTAGGTTACATTTTGTGCAGATCCTAATGTGATTTGCCCTAACAGTCAGTAGCATTTCAGCGATAAGAATCCTGCTGTACTGTATCTGCTAATTCGCACTTAGATTTTCTTCTCCTTCACAAAGGACTGTGGCTCTGAATGATTTCTTTGGAATGTTGGTACACAGGATGCTGTTATTTGTGCAAAGAATGTAAGTTGCAAGATGAAAGTTTGGTTAGGGTGGCTTCTGGAAATTGAGCATATGAAGAAGTCTCCCTACTAATTTAGGCTGAAGGTCTGGTTGCTAATCAGACTGTTAATGCAGAGCATATATATAATTAAATATGGGTCCTAGATGCTATCATTTGTAGTATCAGGTAAAATATAGGGCTATGTTTATAGCAGCAAAGTACATAATAGATAAATCTTGGAATCAGCCTATAGGTCCATCACAGATGAATGGAAGAAGAAAGTGTATTTATGTACAGTGGAGTACTGCTCTACTCTAAAGAAAGATAAACTTGAGTTATTTGTAGGAAAACGAGTGCACCTTGAGACCATAATGTAAAGTGAAATAAATCAGACACACAGAAGTAAATATTGCATGGTTTCTCTTATATAAGAAACTCAAAATATAAAGAAAGAGCAAAATAGAAGATAGATAACAGGAAATAGGGAGATAAATGTTTTACAAATGGGGAACAAGAATTGGGGAGCGGACCAGGAAGGAAAGGGGATGACAAGAGGAATTGAGATGTGTTATGTACATGGACCTACTGCCCAGGGGGAATATAATTATGTATTACAAACACATATTAGTGAAAAATAGAAAAATAGGGCTTTGAAGTTGGGTGTGGTGATACATTCCTGTATCCCAGCACTTTAGGAGGCTGAGGCAGGAAGATTGCTGTGAGTTCATGGCCAACCTAGGGTACATAGTGAGTTCAAGGCCAGACTGAATTACGTAGTGAGACTCTGTCTGAAAACAAACAATATAGTATGTGTATGGCTTTGAATTTTGAGATTTTAGAAGTATAAAGGGTAAGATTCATTATAAATTTTTAACACACAATGTTGGATTTTGTTCCTTTTAAAGAGCTCATCAGTCAGTCAGTCGGCTTCTCAGAGTAGCAACTCATGTGCCCAGAGAAAATCATCACATGTAAGTGATAGAAAAGGGAATAGGCGGAGAATGGATACAGAAGAACGAAAAGACAAAGGTATGTCATTTCATCATTTGAAAGCAGAAGCTAGAGAGATCTGTATCCTGTTTTTCCCTTATCTGCAGTTTTGCTTTCTGCAGTTGAAGTTACCTGAGTTCAGCTGTGATTTAAAAATAATAAATGGAAAATTCCAGAAATAATTCATAAGTTTTAAAGTACGTGCTGTTGTGAGTAACATAATGAGATCTTCTGCCATCCTGCTTCTTCCCACTTGGATGTGAATCTTCCTTTTGACCAGTGAATCCACACTGTGTGTGCTGCCCAGCAGTCACTTGCCACGGACTATGGCTTGTTTTAGTAATTGTCCCAGAACTTGAGTAGTGATGATTATACCAAGAGAAGCCAGAGCGCTTCCTTTAGTGAAAAGGTGAAAGTATAAGAAGATATTTTAAGACCACATGTTGTGTGTAACTTTTATTACAATATATTGTTCTGTTTTATTATTAGTTATTGTTATTAATCTCTTATGGTGGCTACTTTATAAACTGTCAGTACTGTCAGTACAGGAAAAATGTAAAATTGGACACTGTCCACAGCTTTGGGCATCTACTGGAATGTATTCCCTATGGATAAGGGGGGATGATTGTATTGGGATAAAAGTGTCTTTCAAATTGTTAAGTAGTTTATCTAATGTCAGTATCTGACTGTTGGAGAGGAACATTGATTCAGGATAAACCATGATAAACATTACTCTAAAAACTGCGGATTTCACTGACTACTGTAAATATGATTCAAATAGTACTTTTGATTTTTAAAAAATCTTCATATTTTGTTGTTTTCAATCTTGACTGGTGGTTGACGAGGCCTTATTTTTGTCTTGATCTGTTAGAATCTACTCATGGACATACTCACTTGGACAAAAAACCTGAGCCAGGCACATCAGAGGTAAAACTTTTATATACTAATTGAATCTTTTCCTTTGACACTGATAGCATAGAAAAAGAAGAGAGAAATGATTTTAATTTTTTTTTCCGTACTGGTGATTGAACCCAGGGACTTACACATGCTAGACAGGCACTCTGCCACTGAGCTACATCCCCTGCATTTAAAAAAATTTTTTGGGAAACAGTCTTGCTAAGTTGCCTCGACTGGCTTCAAATTTACAATCAGTCCTCCTGTCTCAGCCTCCCGAATAGCTGGGATTACAGGCATGTGGCACTGTGCTCAGCCTGATTTCAACATTGTATAATTGTAGTAGTGAAGTATAAAAACATGGAAAGGATGGTGGAACTTGAGGGGAAGTTGCTCACAAATACAACCATCTGTTCAAGGTACTTCACATGCCTTAACTGACAAAAGAGCTTTTACTCTCCACCACACTACTAATAGTACATTGATAGTTATAGAGGAGAACACTTTGCTGTTTGAAGCCATGGCCTAAATGAAAACTGCTCAGTATTTTGATATGATCTAGACATATAGGTGGAAAGTTAACCTGCTTGTTGAAGACCAGGTGTAATTGGGTAACATTTTCTGTTGGGAGAGAGTTCTGTCAGATGCAGTTAGAGTGAATTATGAAGGCAACCACAATTATCCTATAATCTGGATCTTTGGAATACAGAATCGCCTCTTTTTGTGTTTCTTTTTTCTTTGGTATCCAAAGAGTCTTAATGATGATAAATGTACAAGAGTTTCATCACCATCAAAGTCAAAGAAATTGGAGTGCCCGTCTCCTGCAGAACAAGTAAGTTGTGATATTTGACATTTGAGTGTCCCAGCTTCTGGGTTTCCTGCCCTTTTACAAACAAGACATTTATGTGGGGCATGGGAGAATTTATTCTAACATAATTTAAGTGCAGATATGATTCTTCTATAATTTATTTAAATTTTTTGGTTTTTAAGACATGGTCTTGTTATGTAGTCCAGGCTGGCCTCAAACTCGAAATCCTCTCGCCTCAGCCTCCTCTGAGTTCTGGGATTACAGGTGTGTACCACTACACCTGGTTTTCCATAATTTATTTTGATGTTGGTTAGTCTAAAATATTACCAGTGTTTGTAGAATGTTATTTTATAGCCATTTTCTGGCTGTTCTTTATTTTGGTACCGGGGAATTGAACTTGGGTCCTTGCGCTTGTGCAGCAGGCGGCGAAACCACTGAGCTAAATCCCCCCGGCTGTTCTTTTAAATCGGTTTTGAGGAAGTTTAGTTTTGTTGCATTTGTATTTGGTATCCTGCGCTACTGTTGTATGGTGAATAGGCTTTACTACTGGATTTTTGAAAGGAAACTGAATTATATGTTAAGACATTTTAGGGTGCACCATTATGGTGCAGTTACCAGCACCATTAATGGTTACTTCATATTTATTTATTTATTTATTTATTTCATATACCTTTAAAAAATACCAACAAGCCTCCTGCCTCAGCCTCCTGAGTGATGAGATTACAGGTGTGTACCACCACGTCCAGCTTTATTTGCGTATTATTTTTAGTTACTGTGCTTTTTTTCATTCTGAGACCAGAAGGACCATTTAAACTTTAGTGCTATGCAAGGCAGGCAACTCAAGGCACATGTGATCAAAATTAGTGTCTCAACAAAATGTCCTATTGTCTTTTTCTACCTCTCATTTCTGAAGAAGCCAGCAGAACATGTGTCTTTGTCAAATCCAGCTCCCCTTGAAGTTTCTCCAGAGGTACATCTAACTCCTGCGGTGCCTTCTTTACCAGCCACTGTGCCAGCCTGGCCAAGTGAACCTACAACTTTTGGACCAACAGGTGAGACAGTTTAGAAACTCCTACCCACCGCCTACCTACCCATCCACCAACCAACTGACCAACCAGCAAATGTCTTTCAAGTCAGAATATTTTTTTTGTTTCTGGTGGGTTTTTTTGGTACTGGGGATCAAACTCAGGACCTTACGCCTAGCAAGGCAGGTATGGTGCCACTGAGCTAAATCCCCGGCCCTGTTTCTGTTTTTTTGAAAGAGTCTTGCTGTGTTGTTCAAGCTGGCCTTGAACTCACTATGTAACCCAGGATGGCCTTGAACTTGTGGCGATCCTTTTGCCTCAGCCTATTGAGTCCTGGGATTACAGGCTTGTGCCACCACATTTAGCTAGACTTCAAATTCTTGAGTGAGCCTGGTTAGGTGTGTGGAGCCTCACAGCTCTCTGTGATTCTCGACTTGCCTGTGCATCCAGTGTGGGGTGCCTCATTTATTTGCGTGGTGTTCGTAGAGGTGTGCTCTCAGTCCTACTGTTTGCTGTGGATGGTTCCACTACAGGCCAGCCCTTGATGGCTCCTGATTGGACACCTCTGTGGGCTCTGTGTCTTAAACGTTTGTGAGAGCTGCAGTTAGAAGACATTGATTCAGAGCTTGTTTCCTGGGCTTATTCTGTGTCTGTGAGGCCCTGGGGTACTACTACAATTACTTCTTTAGCTGTTTAGTTAACAGCCCATTTTAGTGGTTTTGTCAGTGTGCAGCATTGTAATGTAAACTTACATTTCTGGAGGAAAATTTATTTTCACCTTTTTTCTAGTTTTTTTTTTTTTTTTTTTTGGTACCGGGGATTGAACTCGGGTCCTTGTGCTTGTGCAGCAGGTGGCGAAACTGCTGAGCTAAATCCCCGGCCCAAACTGTGATATTTAAATTTTTTTTTTTTTTTTTGGTACCAGGGATTGAACTCGGGACCTTGTGCTTGTGAGGCAGGCGGCAAAACCACTGAGCTAAATTTTTTCTAGTTTTTGATTCCCTTTACCTCTCTTTTGTAGGTGTCCCTGCTCAAATTCCAGTTTTGTCAGTGACACAGACTCTGACCACTGGACCTGATTCTGCTGTGTCCCAAGCTCATTTGACATCCTCTCCAGTTCCTGTGTCAATACAGGCAGTTAACCAGCCCTTAATGCCTTTGCCTCAGACATTGAGCCTTTACCAAGACCCACTCTATCCCGGGTTTCCTTATAACGAAAAAGGAGATCGAGCCATTGCACCACCTTATTCACTGTGTCAGACTGGGGAGGACCTGCCTAAAGGTGAGACCTTTCTAATTGATTTTAGGTATCAAGGTACAAACAGGTTGAAGACATTCACGGTGGGGCTGTGTGCATGCATGACTTTCCCTTTGGGTGGCTTGTACCAGCCTATGGGACTGTCCCGAGCTGCTCAATAGTACAGTCACATGTGGCTCAAGCTGATGACAACATGTTGATCAGAAATGAAGACATTAAATAGCAGTTAGAGATCTGGTTTCTTAGTAAGCCAGAGGAAAGACTTTGGGAAATAAACCAAAGGTTTGGCTATTGCTCATTCACTTCTATCTCAGCTTGGTTTTATTAGCAAAACTTTTTTGTGTTTAGTGTTTAGTGTGTGTGTCTCTCCCATGTAATTTTTAAATAGCCATGAAACCATTTTGAAGTAAGAGGTTAATAATTTCATTAACCAGTTACCTGAATATTACAAAGTTTTCTTAACAGGGTTCTGGTTTAGAGAACTACTTATGTTACTTTATTCATTAAAAAATTATGGAGGCGTCTCGGGGTATAGCTCATAGGTAGAGCATTTGCCTAGCATGCACAGTACTCTGGGTTCAAACTTTGTCACCGCAAGAAAAAGGAAAAAATTTTGGAGAGGACTGAATACATGTGTAATAGCTTTTATTAGGGTATTGAAACATATTTGTATGGTTTTTATTTAAATGCTTTTAAAATTTGCTGGCCCCTTTTATTTTTAAGGAATTAGCACTCTGAACCCCCATTTTGTAGTTTGCAAAATTTCTTGTCACACTGTAAGAGATAATGCAACAGCTTCCTGTATACTGTTTGCCTGGTTTTGTATGGATAATTTGTTTTATTCAGTGGTTTGATGTTTGATTCCATGGGTAACTGGCTAATGGTAAATGGATACCTGGACAGTATTATCCTACTAATCATGTTACCAATGAGTGAGGTTTATGGAAAAATGTTACCATTTTCACCAATATCTTTATTTCATAATTTTTAAAACCCCACAGAAAAGTTGAAAAAGAAATACAGTGAGCATTTGAGTGTCTTTCAAACAGATTCATCATTTAATCATAAAAATCTCAAACCATTTTGGGGTTTAGATGTTAATATAGAAAGAAGCATATAGAGTCTGGAATTACCCTATAACAACAGCCTAGGTTTTGGTTATATTGCAGTTTGAATGTTTTACATCACAGGTTAAAGAACATAGTTTTAGCAGGTAGAATTATCTTTAGAACTGTATTGATTAGAATGATAAAACCTTTGTTGGAGTATAGTTTTGTAGAGTAATTATTCTCTTTCAGATAAGAACATTCTTCGATTCTTCTTCAATCTTGGTGTGAAGGTATTTACATTGTATCTTTTCTTAATACTATTTTAAATGATTACTGTTTACATCATGTTAACTATTCTATCAGTACTCCAAGGGTCACTAAATTTCACCATTTTTAAACCAGCATTTTCAGAACAGAACAGTATGTTTTGAGGGGTAGTAGAAGCTCCAGTTTTTGCTTGCTTTTCTCTTGGTATTGGTTTAACCTTGGAGGAGCATGTTCAAGAACTAACCATGTCCCTGGGCAACCTTACGGAAATGCTCTCAGTGGGGAATTAGGTGAAATATCTGGGTTTGACATTCTGCTTCAATGTTTTCAACTGTTTTAGTCTTGGGCAAACCATTCAGTATCTCTGAATTTAGCTTTATTTATTTATGGAATGGGATCAGAGTTCTTTCACCTGCCTCAGTTGTTGAAAGGACTAAAGTAACAGGTAAGAGTATGTATTACTGTATAAGATGGGAGGGTTATTCTTTAATACGCAGAGTGGTCCTGTGGGAAGTGATCAACCTAAAAGAAGCCATCTCTGTCAGTGCTAGGCTGACTTTTGTCTTGAATTAATCTCTTTAGGTTCTAGATACTTCGAAAAGAAATGGAGTACCTTCCTGGTCTAGTGTCCAGTTTCATGAGGCGTGTGATGCATTCATTGCCTAGTTTTGTATTTATCTAGTTAATGTTGGCTTTATCTAATTGCTTATTTAACCAATTGGCTGGTTGTATTTTCTTTGTGTTTTGGGTTCTAGCTGAAACCCTGCCGAGGAAGGATTTGGAGTATTTCATGTTTTGCATTACCATTCTTTGATTAGAATTCTAAATTTAATCTTTGCAGTTAGTTAAAGGAGGCTCTGAGGGGTCCTAGAATTGTTGAGTCCTGTCATTGGAGATCATTTTCTTGGTACAGTAGGCCCTGGCAAGTTAATTGGCTGGGAGGGTCACACAGTGAGTGAGTGAGTCAGTGAGTGATTAGAAGAGCTAGAATGTGAGTACAGGTCTAGTCAAACTGCCAGTGATTGAGATTATGCTTCCTGTGAGCCTCTGCTTTAGGATTTTGGATAGGTTTCAGGACAGGAGCAAGGAACATAATCTTAAATTAGCAGCTTGATTTTCTAATTGCTTTTCTTGTTGGGTATAACAGTGATCTAGTATTTGGATAATAAATTATATTTTCTTTACAAGCACGAGAATCTTGAGCCGCCTAGTACTAATTATGGATAAATACACCAAAGTTATTATTTTTTCTTTTTGTTTATTTTACTGTTGTGTGTCTCTTTCAGGCATATAGTTGTCCGATGTGGGCTCCTCATTCTTACCTGTACCCTTTGCACCAGGCCTACCTGGCAGCCTGCAGGATGTACCCAAAGGTCCCTGTCCCCGTGTATCCTCATAATCCTTGGTTCCAAGAAGCTGCTTCTGCTCACAATGAAAGTGACTGTACCTGTACTGATGCACACTTTCCTATGCAGACTGAGACCAGCGTCAATGGTCAAATGTCACAGGCAGAGATCGGGCCGCCAACATTTTCTTCACCTCTGGTTATCCCTCCATCTCAGGTGTCTGAAAGTCATGGACAGTTGTCTTACCAGGCTGATCTTGAATCTGAAAACCCTGGGCAGCTTCTTCATGCTGAATATGATGAGTCACTAAGCGGCAAGAACATGTATCCGCAGCCATCCTTTGGACCTAACCCATTCTTAGGCCCAGTTCCCATTGCGCCCACCTTTTTTCCTCACGTTTGGTATGGGTATCCTTTTCAGGGATTTATAGAAAATCCTGTAATGAGGCAGAATATAGTCTTGCCCTCTGAAGAGAAAGGTGAATTGGAGCTGCCCTTGGAAAATCTAGATCTGTCTAAAGAATGTGGTTCGGTCACAGCAGTAGAGGAGTTTTCAGAATCCAGGAGTGACGATACACATTCTGTTCCTGAAGCAAGTGTAAGCAGCAAAACTGAAGGCCGAGCGGAGCAGTCATCACAAACACGAAAGGCAGATCTGGCACTGGCTTCTGCCCCTATTGGAGCAGAAGGAAAAGTTCATCTTCCCACTCAGGTTCTAAACAGAGAAAGAGAAACTGTGCCTGTTGAACTTGAGCCTAGGAGGACCATTCAGAGTCTGAAAGAAAAACCAGAGAAAGCAAAAGAGCCTAAGACTGCTGCTGATGTGGTCAGCCCTGGGGCCAACTCTGTGGATAGCAGAATGCAAAGACCAAAAGAAGAGAGTTCAGAAGATGAAAACGAAGTTTCTAATATTCTGAGAAGTGGCAGATCCAAGCAGTTCTATAATCAAACTTACGGAGGCAGGAAGTACAAAAGTGACTGGGGATATGCTGGTCGGGGTGGCTATCAACACGTGAGAGGAGAGGAGTCCTGGAAAGGGCAGCCAAGCCGAAGCCGAGAGGAAGGGTATCAATACCACCGAAATGTCAGAGGACGGCCGTATAGAGGAGATAGGAGGAGATCAGGCATGGGAGATGGCCACAGGGGACAACACACTTGATGCTTGTTGCTTGGGTATTTTAAAGCAGAAGCCCTTTTAAAGGCTTTAAAAAAATACCTTAAAATAAAAACCCCAATTGGAACTATCTCCTTCCCTCCCCTTTAACCTCATTCCCGTTCTGGATGGGATTTTGGACATGAGTCTAAGGGGCAAGTGAATTTCTGGTATTGCCATTTCTCTTCGTTCAAAATCTGTTTGCTTTCTGTGGGGTGACTGCCCCCATAAAAAGTAGAAAATAAGTTTGTTAAAGTATTTTTTTATAAACAGCTTAATATAAACCATTATAGATTTAGTGTTTGGGTTTTTCCTCGTATAAGTTTGATTTTCAAATGTTGGAAATGTGTGCTTTATAGTGTTTACTAAAGTGACAAGAAAATATACCATTTGACACAGTATAGATTCCAAAACATAACATTGCACCAAATAGAAATGTATATTTTATTATGCAATGCCTTAGTCATAAACTGGGCTCAAACAATTCTCAGCCTAAAACACTGTTGTCTTTTAAAATGCTTCCAACCCAAAGGCCTTTCATCTCAATATCTGTCAAACTTGAATAATGTCTTCTCTTTAATATTACACGTAAGGCAGCCTATTAACTTGTGTCTTAGAAATATTGTATATAGTTCTTTTAATATTCATAGGGTATATTTTTGAATTTTGGTGAGTATTTGTTGACTTTAAGATTGCATACAAGAATAGATGTTTAAGAAATAGTAGGAAATCCAGTGAAATGGCTGTTTCCACCCAGGATTGTTAGCACTGGTGTAAATATCATGGTGCCTACTCGAAAGAAATATAGATGCTATGCATTTTGGAAATACTCTGCATCTGTTAAAACTGCAGAAGTTTTGTAATGCCACTTTAACACTAATGCACTGACAGATTCTAAATATTTTGTGAGAAGAAATGTTAAAACTTTTTAGCTTGACAGGTTTCTATAGAGTTAACTGTTTTTTCTTGCACCGTTGGATATGTGTATCACTTTACATTTGCATGTTCAAGTTGTCATGGCTGGAATTGTGCAGAAACAAGATGATTGTGACTTCTAGTTCATTTCTAGAGGATGCTGCTAGAAAATGGTTTTGCTTTGCAGTTTGTAGCTTTGTTACTCTTAGGATTGAATGTCTGATCTTGTTTCTTGTCTTTGCAGTATTCACTAGAGGTTCCCTTTGCATGTTGCACTCTGTTCTTATTTGGAGATTGGACTCTGAATTTTAACACAGTATTCGTGTACCTGTGTTACTTTGTAAAAAAAATAACTGTAGCTTCTTATTTGTACATACCAATGTGAAAATCTATTCTTTATGTTGAGATTACTTTCTAATCAGGAAGTTTGAGTGCTATGCAAATAATGTAGTGATTTTGCTTTGCATGCCATGTGTAATATATGTAGCCAAAAATAGATGAGGTGGCTTGGCTTTTTTTTTTTTTTTTAAGCAGATTACTTTAAAGCAAATATAATTCACTTGAATTTGAGACTGAAGCAGATGAGTTTTCTGGGTTTTCTGATAACCTGTAGGAATGTTTGGATGTCAGCTAGGCTCAGTGAATCCCCAGTGTACTGTAATAATGGTTATTTACCTCTGTGCTGTTTTAATTACCTAATGTCTGTGTAACTGCTGATTTGAGTAGTGATTATTAGCATTTGGATATTTTATAACATAGGATTTTAGAGAGCACTTTGAAAGAACATTTTATTATGATGGTGCTAGCTAGGAAAAAATTGTAAAGATTGGGATGGTTATGTGGAAAAGAGAATTCTTGGGAGAACCTGCTGGAAGGAATTTGTCATCACCTAAGGTAGGACAGTTGTTGAAGGAACTGTTTATGCCAGTTTTTTTCTTAGCGTCTGGCTGAATTATTGAATGAGAAGTTTAGAGGGTCCTTTATTTTCAGCCCATGCTTTTTTTTCTTTTAAAATGTAGGATTAGCTTACCTGATAATTTTATTATGAAAATCACATTTTTATGTAAATACCAGATTCAATATAAGTTTGATCTCAGGAGTCCAAAAGAAATTGTGGTTTCCAGTGTCCTTCATTTTATTGACTGGGGTTTGATCTGTTTCTAGCAGTGTTTGAAAATTGGATAGGAAAGGATACTGTTATTCACTGTCATTCTCTTACCTCAGTTAAGCAACACAATACTCTATAGCTTTTGAGGGAAACACTGATTTGCTTCTTTCCCCTGTCTCATCTCCAGGGCATGATGGAAACAGTGCTGAAAGAGAAATTTAGCAGATGGTACTTTTCTTAGTAACCTCTGGAATAAAAGAACTCTGATAGTTTTTAAATTGTCAGTCTTTGTGGGAGGTCAGTTTTTTTTCCTTTAGGTTTGTTTTTAACTGTATTAGTCTAGGGGATTTTTGCCTTATGCTGAGGTCAAAACTAGGGCCAAGTACGCTTTTGTCCTTTATATTAACCGTATGTCATATTGTATGTTGTTATGAGATGAATTTCTATATAAGAAAAGAAACAAAAAGAATTGAGAATCATTTGTATTTTGATTTGGAAATTATGAAACATCACTATAGTATGATCAGACAGATTTTCAAGAACAAATGCTTAGACTGACCAAAGCTCACCTGTTTTTGAGTTAGGTGCTTTTGCTGAGCTTGAATCCAGCCCCTATTCCTTTTAGTACTGTGTATGTCTGTTCTTCAAGTTTGTTTCCTGTCAAATACATCTTCAGTTCTTGCCCATGTGCTCCTTGGCAGCTGGGATACCAACAGCTGTGTAGTCCTCATGTTGTTTCCTGGTAACCCACAAGTCCACTTTCAAGGCAGACCTAAGCTCAGACCCTGTCTTCATCTGACAGGAGTTGGTTTTCCCAAACCACAGTGCTGAGATGCGTATTTGATGCAGCTCTTATTCTTGCAGTGTGTTGTTTCTTTGTGACTCAAGGGTGAACTAAAATGCCTGTGAACTGCAAACTTATGATTGACTTGGTGCAATAAAGTTCCTTTCTAACCATTTCTGGTTTAGAAAATACTCAGCCATCCTAGAAACTAGCAATATTTATTTTTGCCTCATTTATTTTACCTTCAGTTTTAGATACTTTTTGTCTGTTCATTTATGGGTACTAATCAAAGTCCATTCTTGTGTAGCTGAAGAGAATACATATTTGGCTACACTGTTCACTGTATTTTGCTCCCTATTTTGTCTAAATGCTATTGTTTTTCTTTTACAATGGTAAAAATGATTCACTTCCAGTGTGTTACCATCAAAGAACTAAGGCTTTGCTACTAGTGTCAGCCATTTACTCTCCCATTAATAGGGATTTTTAAAAAGAGGTTTTTCCCCCCTGAGATACAAGTTTTAGAAAATCTTATAAGAGGGGTGGGTGCATGTCTTAATGCTGGGAAGCAGCAACTTTGGGGTTGAATTTACTTGAATGGGTTAAAATTGCATTGTTAACAGAGCTAGAAAAATTTACATATGAAAAATGATAATAGCCTTACACTGAGTACAAATAATACTTAAGCATGTGAAGATGTGATCATTTGTGATGTTACTTGTAAAAAAAGTATATATACATATCTTTTGAAGTGTTGAAAGGAAAATAGTACTTTATATTCTTTATCATATCACTTTTTAAAGTGTTGAATATATTCCTGTTTATTTTTCTATGTTCTGTTTTGTAGCCTTAAGAAGTGTTTCAAACATATCTGAATGTATAAAATAAGAGTAAATGCCCTACATGGTGTGATGCTGCATTATATAAAAACCGTGTGCATATATTAAATTTTGTCTCTTGATTCTGCTTGTGGTTCTTTGGTTGTGGGGTAACCTAATAATAAGTGTTTATATTTTTGGTACTGGGGATCAAACTCGGGACTTTCTGCTTGAGAGGCAGGTGGTGGAACCACTGAGCTAAATCCCTGACCCCTCTTGTTAGATTCTTTAACAGTTTCCATGATATATTTCCAGCCAGAAGATAATTCTAGTATGTATAACTAAAAAACATATGCGATTTATAGCTTACAGGGTAGATAACTATTGTTTTCTAGTTATATGGCCAGAGGTGTGTTACCATATTTTCAGCATTCACTAAAGGGAGACTGTGCAGAATACCTAAGAATTTATAGATTAACGGTCTTTTAATTTTTTTCCCAATCTAATCTAAAGTGTCGGAAGCAAAGGTATCAGGTATATTAAATATTTGAAAATGAATATTTTCCTCTTTTTTTTGTGGTGCTAAAGTGAGCCTAGGGCCTCATAAATGCTTGCCAAACTCTCATCACTGAGGTACACTCCTAGTCCCCAAGTTTCTTAAATCTGTTATTCCTCTTTATGGAGGAGTTTGTAGACAAAAGTCCCAGGCTGGCCTTGAACTTGTGATCCTCTGCCTCAGCCTTCTGAATGATGGGATTACAGGAGTCCTCCCTGTGGCCAGCTCTTCAGTCTGTATTGCTTCCTTAAATATGGTCACCTAAGAATTTTGCCAATACTTGTTTAACATACTTACAACATGAACTATCTGAAGACAGTCTGGCTTCCTGAAGAAGCAGCGCCTGGAACAAAACTTATTTAGTGCTGAAATGGATAAGTCAGTGTACAGATAAAAAAAAAAGCTGTATTTTGAGACAGATTTGGAGGGAAAACCTTGGAAGGGAAGGAGAGAAAGGGATAGACATTTATCTTTTAGCTAAGTCAGCACTGAAGCCAGATGGGAAGCAAGATGTCTATCTCCTTGGATCTTTTGCAGTTGGTTGCTCCAAAAGTGGATGGGATAAAAGGTGAGATATCAAGAATAGTCATTGGTCCTCAAAACATGTCTAGTAGGGGGTTTCTCTGAAATTCTAAGTAGAAGGGCCTGCCTTTCACTTAGAACTGTTTTAAGATTTCATTAAACTTTGTGTGTAAATAACTGAAAAAGAAGTAAATAGCTTTCCTTCACAGACACCCTCCTAAAATTATAAGCATTTCTAAGTGTCATGGATGCCTCAGAATAGTTTTATTTAGTAAAGTGTTCCAAGGGTAGCTACAGGCATTGTATAAGCATGTTAGAGCTTTTTAGATAGTTTATTAGAAAACCAGAGACTTTGGTCAACCCCTTTTAAATATATATTAGTCCTCTGGTAACACCTTTCACATTTAGGGAAAAAAAATGCCAGAGTGATTCTTAACCTTCCTATCCCTTTGAATAGTCTACTTAAATGGGCTGGCAGGCAATTAACTGATTTTAACAACACTTTTTTTTTTGGTGAGACCTTAGGCTTTGGACTACCTTCAGATGAAGTAGGAAACTGTTTACTAGGGACTTAATTACTTGCATCTAAATTAGAAGTTGATAAAAGCATTTAGGTCTTACGATTTTAAAAAGCACTTTAATAAATAAGACCCGAAGAACAGACATGCACTTAGGCTGTGTGGTCCATGAGAAGAAATGGACGATTGTCAGTATCACTCCCCAAGAACTGTGGACAGGGGAGATGAGTAGAAAGAAGTAGGCACGTACAAGGTTGGGAGCTGAAACAGCATGTTTGCATAAACCAGGATCACCCCTGTGAAAAAAACTAATAGTAAAAATTTCTATAGACAAGTCTTTTATTTGGTCCAGGATCAAGATTTTGTTGTTTTTATGGTGCTAGGGACTAAACCTTGGGCCTTGCACATGCCAGGCAAGGGTAACATTCAGCTACACCCTCATCCCAGGTTCCAGGTTCTTAAAGGAAAACACCAAACCCAGAATGTTCCATTGTTCAGGTTTGAGGTCTAAGAATCTGCAAATTTAAAAAGGAAAAGTACTTTTTTTTTTTTTTTGGCATCGGGGATCAAAATTAGGACCTTGCACTTGCAAGGCAGGCGTCAGAACCACTGAGCTAAATCCTGTGGCCCCCGGAAAAGTACTTATAAGCTAGTAATACATTTGAGTCACCTGGAAGAAGGAAAGTAAGCCTTCACACAGACAGCTCTCAGCCAGAGTTAAGATTACGTAGTGGTAAGCAACAGGAAACTAGTTGGACAAACATGTATTTTCCTTGTATGAGAACTGTAGAGGGGAGAGGCTGTGGGCAGTTTGGTGTCAATACCAAAAGTAGCATCCTTGCAGTGTTCTTAGCACTTTGCTTATACATGGTACTCTGCAACCACAAAATTCTTGCCTGATAAATCCACAAGAAGCAGTACTAGATACACATCTTTCAGTAAGTTTCCCACAAATATCCCAAGACTTGCTTTCAACCTGTCGGCCAGAACTGGGTCACATGGCTCTAACTGCAAGAAATGAAAGTTGGAGGACTGTCAATGATTGTTTTATGACTGATGACCTGGATACACACTGTCTACCCTAACTGATGAGAAAGAAGGTCATGAAGTATGTGGTTGGAAATAACTATCGGCCACAATACATCTTGCAATTTTTAGATAACAGCCTCACTGATCAGTTCACAAACCAAAAAAATTGAGAGCAATAGTTGGGAGATGATACACAGCAAGTTTAGATTGATGAGAATGAACAGACTAAATGTTTCAAGATGAAAAAGGAGTAAGATAAGCTCCTGAAAAATTACTAATCTTAATAATTCTAGTTGCTTCTTTTAACTGGTCTTGCTTTGTCTCAATTCCTACCTCTAAAGCCTATAAAAACTTAAATCCTGAAGTCACAGAAAAGCTCCTCACAATCTGCCTGTATTTATCTTTTCACTTGCCTTAAAATGCCTATGCTCATTTCTGCCAACCTGACATGTATTCTGCTTTACACGGATTATGTTATGTATATTATAACTCAGTGAGATAGGTGCTATCAGTTTCCCTGGAGCTATTCATGTAGTTCTGACTCCAGCTCAGAATGATTACTTTCTTTTGAACTACTACATGCTGACAGTAAGACAAGACACTTAACCTAAACCTGGGTGATGAACACCAATGAAGTTACATAAACATAGTTTTTATAGGATTCCTATTTTCTGTGTGGCATGTAGGTTTATTCCTTCACCATAGCAGGCCCACTACAAGCCAGATACAATGTTATATACCTAGGAGACAGAGGTCTGGTCTTCAAGATGTCTATGCCATAAAATTTAGGTTAAAATGGAAATAGTTTAGCATCAATACACTGCTTTTGTTAGGACTGTTCTGTATTAGGTAAACAAATATGGATTATCTCTTCAGGGATAATGATTTTTAAAGTCCATACATGTAAAATACAAACTTCAAGACACATACTCTCCCCTCTTTAACCAAGTTGACTTCCTGTTATGGTTTTGTGTTTAGATGTTTTTTTCAAAAAGCTTTCTGTGGTCAAAGGTGGGACTTTTTCACAGGTGCTTGGATCTAGTGTGTGATGCTAAAAATGATTCATGGTGCAACGCTAAGGTCAAGGGTGCTGGGATTAAGGGCGTGAGTGCTACCTGTCCTACGTAGCCTGGGTAAGATATAAGGGATAAAAAGAACTGTGGTTGTCCTTTGTTACCTTCTCCCCGCCACAAACTGTTTCTCAGTGATGCTTGTCTGCCATGCCACCCTGCCTTGGAGACAGCTGATTACACACTGAAACCTCTACCAACTATGGGCTACATCAAACTTTTCCCTTTAACTTTAGGTGTTGGGTATTTTGTCTCTGCAGTGAGAGAAAAGTAAGATACTTCCCTAAAAACCTTAAGCTTCATGATGATCCACCTTCATATATTTTAACATTTTGCATATTCTCAAAACATGTAGCAGTGTATTATATAAACTGTGTTGCACCTTGCTTTTTTTAGTGTTTTAGAGGCCTTTTCCAATGAGGATCTATTGAGCAATCTCATTGCTTTTTTTTTTTTTTTTGGTACTGGGGATTGAACTGAGGACCTTGTGCTTTTGAGGCAAATGGCAGAACCACTGAGCTAAATCCCCGGGCCCAAACTCATTGCTTTTAATACCCAACATTTGCATTGATGGTGTATTTAATTGACAATGGTAATAACTGGTTTTATAGCCAGACTCATGTTAACAACTGCAGGCCTCTCTACTGCTATGTAAAATTCCAACATCTTAATCCAAAGTTTTAAATTTCACTTGCATAAAAATATACACATCCTGTCATGAGCAATAAATTTAAAAAATGGTGCTTTTATTGTTTTATGCATTTTTATGACAGAATAGGGAATAAATAAAAATAGCGTCTGTCTTGTTTTATTAAACATACTTGAAATAATCACACACTTAGGCTATCCTTAAAAACAAACTACTTACTTTAGTGCAATCCCATATATATACAAAACAAACCCTTTACCTATTCACACTCAGGTTAACCGCACAAAAAAAAAGCATTAAAGAATAAACTCAAACACTGGTAACCCCTGGGAGGGTAATGAAGGGAAATTATTTTTTTATTCCATATATTTCTGTGTATTTGAATTTTTTACAACAGAAATGTACTTATGGATTCTGCACATAAATTTATTTTTAGAAGGCCTAATGGGGTCCACTTAAACCAAACTTTCTATCCATTGTTTGCAACTAATCAAGGCTTCTATCATTTCAATAAACTCTAATAAAAGTCTTGACTAATTTCTAATTTTCCTGCTTCACATGCACCAACAGTTTATAATAAACCCACTTTCTCACTCATAAGTTAATTCCAGTGCATTAATAAGGTTTAGATAGTCTTTTGCATCCAAACTTAGAAATGAATATATTTGGTACCAAGTGATACTTTCTATTGCTATCTCTTACATTTATGAAGCCACTGGGGAAGTGGTTTATAATCATTGGCTGCCCACAGAAAAATCTAGTTTTAAAAATACACAGATTTCAGGCACTAAATCTAAAGATTTTGAGTCTGCAGTTACAAGGGAAGTAAACATTCTCTAGCAATGCTTTTTCTTAAATCTTGATAAGTGATTATATAAATGTATGTTTACAAAATGACATTACTTTGAGAATTATAGAACAGACTCTCATAGAATGCAAAAACTGAAAATCCAGAGTAAGGTTTATGTTTCCTTGAGGGGGCACTGAAATGATTCTTGATGTTGTTCAAAAGCACCAAAAACATTAAAAACAATGTGTAAGCTGGTAATAAACACCCATTTTCCAACAGTGGTGTTTTGTGGTAGACAATCTTCCCTGGAAACCATACACTGAAAATTTCAGTGCAACGACTGAAAACAAGTAACAAATGTAATCCTGATGTTTATTTATCAAATCTTATCAGCGTAGTCTTCGACTACTGTAGTTTTTAAAATAGGGCAGTTTCATTATACTGGCGTACTTGGCAAACCAGGTAAGTACAGGAATCTTTTTCAAGATTTTAAAAATGGGGCAACAGTGGTCAGCATTTGATAACATGAATATAATACACTTACTGAGAAACTTCCCATATGTCATGAAAACTTGGAGGTAATTGGTTTAGTATGAAATGTCATTATGCACAAAAAGGGGTCTTTTTAAGAACAAAAAAGTGCAATTTTCTGTGTCCAAACTACAATTTTACAACACAACTGGCTTTTGATGTACTTTAAGTAAATCATCCTTCAAGCTCCAGAGTATATGGGGCCATAAAACCTGATTAGTTTTATATGACAAAAGTCCCAATAAATGTTTCTTTTCATTAAATGGCTTATCAATAATTCTCAGGTTCAGTCTAATCATCCAAGAAAAAGTAGTTTCCACTCTTCTTTTGTTCTACATCCTAAATTGAGTTCAGTTTATTTATTCGTGGTCTATAGTTGTTTGGATCTCTTCTGAATGTAATTTCCAGCTAAAAAAAAAAAAAAAAAAAGCAACAAAAATCAGCAACACCATTCTACATGTAGAGGCAGAATTTCATTTAAGGTATTACTCAGCAGTGTTTAAAATAGTGCCTGTAAAACTTCCTGTGTATCTACCACCTACTTCTGGATATTCCTGGGTCCAGTACTCATCCCTAGAGCAAAGTCACTCTATAGAAGATGCTTTATGCACAAAATTTGTCATGTATAGAAATAGTATTTTTGGGAAAACAAATTTCATTTTTTGTCATATCAAGTTTAAGCTTTGGGACCAAGAGATACTGTTAGTCTGAGAATTAGCTATCACACAAAATATATACAGAAAGTTTTTTCTGGAACTGTTTTATAGAGTGGCCAGTAATGACCCATTATCTACCTGCATAGCTGCTTCCTAGGACTGAGTTATCACTGTCTAAGATGTCATACAGTAAGTCCTTAACTAACGAACAAGTTCTGTTTCATGAGAATGTTTGTTAAGTTGGATTCATTTGTAAGTCTGTCTGAGTGAGTCGTATACTCCCTTGACAGAAATATACAATGTACCATTGCTTTGCGCTTCCTAGCGGTCCTGTCCTCATCACCACTGCTCTTCCTCTTGCTTCCAGACGTCCTGGGCTCTGATTGAGCACTGTACTGCTGTACACTGTCACACTGTACAGGGAGCACACAGCAGCATGGCTGTGACAGTGTCCACCAGACATGTGAGTTACTCCAGGGATTTGTTTGCATCCATGAATGCTCGTTAGTCAGGGACTTACTGCTCAGAAATGATTAACAGGTGCACTTGGGGGCCAAACTATGAGTCTACAGCACACAATGACAATACGAAGAATTCATTATACTTCAGAAGATACTCTTGCCCTCTTTCCTGCTAAAAAACACCTTTCAAAATTGAGCAAACTCTTCCCTTTTATGGCAGGACTTGTCATGTTTTTATCCTGGCTGGGAAGGAATGTCAATTAGGTGCTCAAGAACAGAATTATATGTAAGATGACTACTTATGTAGTCAAGTTAGGACTACTTTGTGAAAGCAAACACTACTGGAGAGTATGCACGTGTTTCTAATCTGTTTTCTCCACTGTTTATAGAATTTTATGGTCACCAAAGGAGCTTGTTTTAGACTTTTAAATATGCACGTTAGAGCCGGGTGTGGTGGCACATGCCTGTAATCCCAGCATGTGCAAGCCCCTGGATGCAATCCCCACAGTGCATTTATTAAAAAAACAAAGAACACAGACACTTTAAAGGTAGGATATCTTAGGGAAGCTGGTGTGCAGAGCCTGATAATGTAGTTTATCTGACAGTGTAAAGGTATATAAAAAGCACCACCTCCGAGAGTCAAGAATTGGTTACATCCACCTGAGTATGGTGGTGCATATCTGTAACCCCAGCACTCGGGAGGCTGAGGCAGGAGGATTGTCATGAGTTTGAGGCCAGCCTGGGCTACACAGGGAGACCCCGTCTCAAAAAAACAAAGATTTAAAAAAAAAAAAATAAAAAAAATTTGCATTTCAATCATGTGTTTAGTATATACATGTAACTGCTCCCCAAGATGATTGTAAACTGCATGAACTGCAAACATGTACTAATAAAAAAATTTTTAAAAAAACTCATGTATTGAAAAACAAGAGAATTTGGTTAAAATATTCTTAAACACTTCATTTCAGTGGTGCATCAGTATAATCCTGTTCAGGACATTTCAAATGGCAATTGATTTAGGTAGAACAAAAGTGAGTGCAGTACAAGAGACAACAATAGCTCTGCCTGTGTCCATGCAGCAATGGCAGGTGCGTCACAACTGCCCTCTAAGACTAAATTATGCCATTGGGTAATAAAAGTAAATAACACATGTGTCTTAGAATCAATGAAATGTGCTGATTTTTTAAAGAAACAACCTTTAAATTGTTTGTGTCAGTACAAGTTATCCATAACTTAAGATTGTTTTTCCACATACCTTAATTGAGTTCAGTTTATTTATTCGTGGTCTATAGTTGTTTGGATCTCTTCTGAATGTAATTTCCAGCTGAGACAAAAATTTGTTCATGCCAGCCAAAAGGGTTTGAGGACTAGGATGAAAGAAAAAAATTGATTAAAAAAATTTTTTTTGGAGATGGGTTCTCGGTATGTAGTTCTGGCTAGCTTTGTACTTATTATATGGTCCAGGCAGGCCTCAAACTTGTGGTGATACTTCTGCCTCAGCTTCCCAAATGCTTGGATTACCTGGCAATTTGATTAAATTTTACCCCGTAACTGTAATAACTTTTTAGGATGAAAGATTAATAATCACTTCTAATTC
The DNA here is from genome assembly GCF_000247695.1 of Heterocephalus glaber. The sequence continues at coordinate 4,083,354 of NW_004624853.1, read as the reverse complement.
TCCAATCATATGCACAATGGTATTATCACAACATATTATACATCTTATGTTTCAAAATGGCTTTAGATTATACAGTTGGCTAATATTTTTGTTCAAAATAAGCATAGTTAAACCTGAATTTGTGTAAAACTGAACATTTAAGACAGAAGTATTTATTTATTTACTGGGGTATTGGGGCTTGGGCTCAGGGCCTTGTACATGCTAGGCAAGTGACCTAGCTTTGAGCTACACTTCTAACCCCAGAAGAATTACTTCAGAACAACAAAAGATCACCAATAAGAAGATTTACAGAATCTCAAATTAGCATTTTTAGGCAAAGAGAGAATTTAACAAAAGATTTGTATTAATGCTAGAAATCTGGCAGCACAGGGAATATGTACTTCATAGTGGTTTTCAGTAGTAACTTCTTTTATGCTTTATTCATCCTTTTCACTCAAACTAGTTCTTAAATTAGCTAGATCACAACATAGAGATGAATTATTTGAAGCATTTTATAAAAATAGATAATTACAAATAAATTTTATGTTCTAAGAAATTTACTAACTCTTCAAGAAAGATTTAATTCTCAACAATTGATATAAAAATTTAAAATGAAAACAAAGGAATTCTGCAAAGCATTATTCAAGTAGCAATCTCATTCCTCCACCTGTAATACCAGAAAATATGTTGGAATCACAGGTAATTGCTATTATATGGGTCAAAATGTTTGAATATTGGTAATTACTTATGGTTAATAGTTTTTTGATAAACTAATTTGCAAGTGAGGTTTCTCTATATTACAATCAAGCTAGTGAGCAAAAATGAGAGAAGAGTAAAATGATTCACTTTAACTTTGCTGTATATCAGTACCTATTTGTATCAAATATTTGGGATTTACTGTTTAGCTCAACCACTGTTGATGTAAGTTGGGGCAAATCATGTAACTTCTTTGGATCTTCTTTTTCTATCATATAAAAAAATCAATAGGGCCAGGGATTTAACCCAGTGCTTCCGTCACCTGCCTCACAAGCGCAAGGACCTGAGTTCGATCCCCGGTACCAAAAAAAAAAAAAAAAAATCAATAGTTTCCATCAACTTATTTTTTTAAAAAAGTTTTGGAAATCCAAATAATGGAGGAAATAAAAGTTAAGCTGAAAGAAAAGGTGAGGGACCCACAGATCTTTATGTTTATGCCCTAAAACTATTGTACATGGTTCTATCTAGTATTCAAGAAAAAATCTTACGAGTCATAGAATAAGGTACAGAATTCCACTTCTAAAAACGTTGTATGTCTTTACAGTTCATACACTTATTAGGAATTAACAATAATTTTCTTTTTTTTTTGGTACTGGGGATCGAACTCGGGACCTTGAGCTTACAAGGCAAACAATAATTTTCTAATTACCCGAACTCATGGCTAACTTTTGAACATTTAAAAAAAGTAATTTAATTGGGCATGGTGGTACACACTTATACATAATCCCAGCACTTTGGGAGACTGAGGAAGGAGGATTTCAAATTTGAGCCCTGCTTGGGCAACTTAGAGACCCTATCTTAAAAAAAAAAAGGATGTAGTTTGGTGTGAAGGCCTTGGTAGGTTCAATTCCTGGAACCAAATAAGTAAATACATACATGTATATATAAAGTACTTGCTTTTACCTGTTTGCAACTGTGTTCTTAGATGGAATACCATCAAAAACGATGACCCGATCTGCTAGATAGGTGGCCATGATGAAGTCATGCTCCACAACAAAGGCTGTCTTCTTTGCATGGAGTATGAAACTAAAACAGGATTTGGAAATCTTTTATAGCTTTCTATAACCAAACATTCAAACATCATATTAAGCAACTAGCATGCCAGTATACATAATCAAAAGTAGTATGTTTAGGAGAAGGACTTTTACCGTTTGACAACCCGAGCTGCCATCAATCTTTGCTCAGAGTCCAAATATGCAGATGGTTCATCAATTAAATAGACATCAGCAGGTTTGCCCAAACAAAGAGCTAAAGCTACTCGCTGCAGTTCACCACCAGATAATGTCTGTACCTAATGGAAGAAGTTTAACAAACTGAAGATATCCAAAATCTAAAATGATTAAATTTAAAAAATCATGACAATGATTATGTTAAGAGTACCTCTTGATCAATGATGTTTTCAATTTGCAAAGGCTTCATTACATCAGTCACAAATTGTGGATGAGTGTAAGCATCTCGTATCTTTTCATGTAGTAATTGGCGAACACTTCCCTGGTTTCAATGGAAAACCATAGTTAAATGACAAAATGTCAGCACAGAACTTTCACTTATGAATCAAGACTCCAGAGCAAAGCTTTTCTCAATCTGTCACCAACACATACTTAAGTATATTTTTAGTGTTTATTCATCATCTGTGGCATTTTTGAGATTTTTAAAATTCAATGAGTATCATGCCCTATAAGTAAAAAGGCAATAATCCTAAAATTTAAAATTAGCAAATGATCAGTGTTTCAGGAAAGAAATCATTTGCGAATAGAAATGATTTTAAAGGTCAAAGTAAGTAGGAGGAACCTTAGAAAATCAGTAGGAGATAACATAAAAGTAACCATGCTGTTCTGTGGTTGAATCCCAAGATGCCTTTTGCTTGTTACTGCAAGGACAAGGATGGGTTTGAGAACATAAAAGCTAAGATTATAAGTTAAAGAATATGAAATAAGCATAACATTAAATGCTAAGGTGCTGAAATGCAGAAAAAATAGTTAAGTTCACTACAACACCTGTAGAAGTCAAAAGTTAACTTTAATATACATTTTCAATAGATGAGTGACATTTGGGTTATTCCCATTTTTTGGTCACTATAAAAGTTGCTGTAAATATCTGTGTCCAAGTTTTGGTGCCAAGATATGTAGAAACACTGCCACCCTCACCCCCCACTGGGGACTAAACCCTGGGCCTTGGCACTAAGCTATACCCTCACCCTTTAAAATTTTTTTGACAGGTTCTTTTTTTTTTTTGGGTACCAGGGATCGAACTTGGGACCTTGTGCTTGTGAGGCAGGCGCCGGAACCACTGAGCTAAATCCCCAGCCCCAGAGACAGGTTCTTGCTAAGGCTCCAATTTGTGATCTTCTTGCCTCAGGCTCCCAAAGTGCTGGGATTATAAGCATATGGCATAATGCCTGGCTTAAACTGTTGGGCTTTTTTTTTTTGGTACCGGAGACTGAACTCAAGACCTTGTGCTTGTGAGGCAGGCGCTGACACCACTAACTTAAATCCCTGGCTTAAGCTGTTTTCATAACTTTGTATGGGGGAACTGTCAGATTGTTCTTCAAACTCATTTTATATTCCCACTAGCAATGTATGAAGTTCTAATTTCTTCGTATCATAACCCACACCTTTGGCCATCTGTTGGATTTTAGTCATCCTAGTGGATACGAAATGGTTTTGATTTACACTTCCCTAGTGATTAGTGATACTGAGCATCTTTACATGTGTTTATTAGCTTCTTTGGAAAAAATTCCTGTGGGAGGAAAGCAGCTCATTTTAACATTGAGTTTCGAGCTCTTTATATATGTTTTGACACAGATCACTCATTAGATACATGATGTTCAAATGTTTTCTTCCATCTTGTGGGTGGGCAGCTGTTTCCCTTTCTTAACTGTATCATTTGAAGCACAAAATACATTAGAGTTTTGAAGGTTTATTTTGGAAAAAGACAACAAATTTTAAAACTATTTTCCTAGTAGTGAAAACGAATGCCCAAGGCACCCTAAGCACATGTTACTACTGAGCTGAAGTTTGGGAGGGTGGCATGGTACATGCCTGCTATAATCCAGTTGTTCAGGAGGCTAAAGCAAGATGACAGCAAGTTTGAAGGCAGCCTAGGCAATTTAGTAAGACCTGGTGTCAAAAGAAAAAATAAAAAGGGGTGGGGGGGTAGTTCAGTTGTAGTGCAACCTAGATCTCAAGCCTCAACACTACAAAACAGACAAACAAAAGCTATGGGCATATATAATTTTAATAACTAAATGAAAGAATAACAACTCACGGTTGATTTGGGACTGATTTTCTGTGGCTTGTAGCTGACATTTAGAACTGGCACTTCTCCTGCAAAATAATACAAGTATGTAAGGTACAAAAAACTGCCCAGATCTTTAAAGTTTATTAAGTGAACAGAATAAAAAGACTGACATTTACAGCCATACCTCCTTCATCAGGTTTAAGTCTCCCAGCAAGCATTCTGATAAAAGTTGTTTTACCTGTACCTGGCAAAGGAATATACAACACAACGATTTGAATAATGCTTCATATTTCAAGTAAAGCATAATGTCATGTTTTTAACTGAGAACTTTAAAAAAATATATACACTCATACTGCAGAAGTCTGAGGGGTAAATAGAAAACTGCTTATATCATTCATGGATTACCTCTTTGGTATCAATCTAAGCTTATTAGGAGAAATAAAGGCCCATCCAAGCTTACAATGAGCATTTTAATGAATGGTAGGTCTATGAAGTTAAAAGACTTAGTTAAATATGTAAGGCACATAGTATGTTAAAGCAATATAGGGTATTTTATGATAGCTACTATTATTTAAAGTTCATTCACTGAATGGCTAATGTTTGAACCCACTTGAAAATTTCTGCTGACCAGAGAGGTACGTTGCAACAATACTTACGTAAAAAATTTCTTCTGGTTTTATTAAGCCATAAGATTACAAAAGAATTGTTTATTTTTAAATGATAAAAGCAACACTATTTAGTAGTCAAATTCATCTATGGGTGTATTTATGATGACAAGTTAGTATTAAAAATGTTGGTGATATGACTATTTAGAAAGGTAGACAAAAGTACACTGAATTTAAAATAAGTTCTAAATAGCAGTACGTGAGAAAAAAACCTGATACTGGATTGTTTTCAAACAATCAATTTGGAATCTCATTTCTGGTTATTTTGCAAGATTAATAACTGACATTAAATTATACATAAAAAACCCCCACTGAATAAAAACAGCTTATTTTCAGTGGAGATAATAAAGAAAAAGAAAATACTAACTTGTCTGACAATATTATATATAAAATATGAAAATACACCATGAAATTTATGGATTTAAAACCCAGCTTTAAACCCATAATAGGGTCAAAATTCTCCATGAAATAATAAGTAAAACTAATTTACTGGAAAACAGATATGACTCCTGCACTGTCAAAAAATAAGAAAAACTTACCATTTTCCCCCAGCATTACCATGATTTCAGAATCGGTAAACTCTCCAGCTACAATTGCTAGCTCAAACTCTCCCATTTTTTTCTTCATTCCTGGATATTTATACATACACATCTTTTTAACCTCTTCTTCATTTGCTGTCTCAGCCACTTTAAAAACAAGTGACGCATCTCGGAATCTCAAGTTTTCTGTTGGAACATAGCCATCCAAAAAAATGTTTATGCCTGTTGGAAAGAAAATTGTCTACAGATTAGTACAGATAATTAAAAAGACTAAACTTTCCCCAAACCCTAGGATTCTTGGAAGGAAGCCATCTATCTTTACTTATTTATTTTAAATTTGTGTGGATTTCTGATATATGGAAGACTGCATATAATGAAGTGACTTTTTTTGTGTTTATGATTATTATTTTTTCAGTGCTGTGTATTGATCACAAGCCTTTTGTGCATGCTAGGCAACCACTCTACCACTAAGCTACATCCCCAAAATGATGTTTTTGTGTAAGTTTAAACATTTCATGCATATATATGTATTTGCCCACATACATACCCACACACATAAATGAAACACATCATTTCATTATGATTTAAGATTATTTAGGGCTTTTTTCCATCAGGTATTATGTAAAAGCATATGTCATTTTTGCTGTACCTTTAAATCAAAATTACAATTTTTCTCTAAAAATGACAAACAGTTAAGAATGGAGTGTTTTCAGGGACTGAGCTATAACTGATATGAAATAGTTTGGGGAATAATTTTTAAAAATAATCTAAGTTACAAGTATTCAGTTTCACGTGAGATGAACCATATACTTTTTTTGGGACTGAATTATTTTCCTTTGAAGCTACTCACTTAAGACATAACTATGAATTCAAGAGTCTCATGGGTGATGGCCTTACACTTAGGGGTTACTACATTTTATGAGCTTTTTTTTTCAAGACAGTTGAAATATAGACTAAATTTTAGAGTCTTCTAAGAAACTGAATAATGAGCTAACTTCATTTAATATTTTTATGGCTTCACTATATAAAGATAACCATCATTATCTAGGCAGAGTTTAATAAATGCAAGTAAACTAACATTGCACATAAAAATTCCTCCCTACTATAACTGTAAGATAAAGATGGGGGGAAAAAGTGGATTACTTGAGAAAGAATGAAAAGATGTCTAGCATTTCCTATGCATGTAAGTGAAATAAGAGAAAGACAGTACAGCAGCTCAAGTTTTAGAATGTCTGGTTTTCATCTGGAATTGAGACCACATCAGGGGGGCTGCATCCTCAGCCTAGAACATAGGTGTACACTAAAACTGCTGATAGCACGAACATATGAACATTTGCTTTGTCAAAATCAGCAGTCTTTGTAACAATCTATTTAAGTCCTTAGTGTAAAAAATTAAAACCAAAAACTACATCCGAATGAATGAAGAAACTTTTGTAGCGACTTAGCCCACAGGCCCAATCTGTCAGTTCAGGAAATGAAGGCTCAAAGAAGGAAGTGACTTGCTCAAGAACACAGCAAGTTAGTCTTTACATTTCTATTGCACTGTTTGTCTTGCTGATCTAAAAATGAGGCCAAACTATAATCACTTTTACAGTTCAGGGAGCTTTTTCACATACTCTATTAATTTTCCTTTCAATCTGAAAGGAAAGCAGAGAGTGAGTTTTTTTGTTTTAACAGATGAGGCACATCTATACTGTGTATGTGAGGTAAGGTACTCAACAAATATTTTGTTAACTGCAGAGGATAAGACTAATGGTTCAGACCATATCCCTTAAGAACACTGGCAAGAAGCTGGGAGGGGGCTTTAGGGGGAGGGATGGGATAAAATAAGATTTATTTTTAAAAAAAGATAGCTAGTGAGAAGAAATATAAAGTAAAAGAAATGTAAAGAAGCAGTGGAAGGAAGACAGACAAAAAAGCCAGGCAAGGCAGGGAACATACTGCTACTTGTTTCAGGAAGCATTTAGTGATTAGGAGTTTCTACTTTTGTTTAACTTGCACTGGCAAGGAAGAAACATGGAAGAAAGCAGGGGGAAAGTAGAGGAAATGAATGAAAGTTTTAACATTTATTAGATTTTTAGATAGCTTTAGTTCCATAGTTAGAATATAGAGTGCAGATAAATCTGAAACACAACAATAAGTTGAGCACTGAATGAAGTTTGAGAATTTCATTACTAGTATTGGCTTGTCAAAGATAACTGTTGTACATGGGAAATCATCAAACACCTTTTTTTGTGGTGCTGAGGACTGAACATGCCAGGGGCTCATACATGCTAGGAAAGTGGTAGAAGACTTTTAAAATAACAAAAATAGTGACAATGCATTTCCATTCCCAACAGAAAATTCTCCCCCCAAAAAGGACTTTTTTTGAACAACTGATACAATATATATAGCCTTTTATATATACATTCTCAATGATTAAATTCCAAGAACTCAACTTTGCATTATTAGGACAATTTAAAACCACTTAGTATCAATAATAATACATTTTCTAAGCATTAGGGTGGAAGGGAATACAGCGTACATGAAAACAGTTTTTCAAGTTACCTTCTCTTACACTAAAAGGCATAGTGACAACACCATAAGCACTCGGTACACCATATAGACAGCAGATGAAGTCAGAGAGATAGTCTAATACACTTAGATCATGCTCCACCACAATGATATATCTGAAAATCAAAACAAACTTTTATTTTAAAATTTAACATAACATATATAACTAAAGCTCTTTACATAACTACAGTATTTCTTTTTACTATAGTTGTAAATTTTAGGTAAATATATGTTTTAAACAACTTAAGTGCAAAGAATGTATTAAGCAAAACCCTAAAATATTTTCTTACGTAAGGCTTGTTATCCATGCCTATATTTAAGTTTTCATAAACTAAAAGAACATCAGCTAACATGAAAGTTTGTAAACACACAAAACACTTTGCTAAACAAACATTTAAAAATAAACTTTACAAAGTAAAAAATTACAGTAGACTTAATTCAGTAAGTTTAATATAGCAGCCTGAATTGTTTAAATAATGCCTGCAGACACCTACAAAAAATTTTCTCCATACTTGCATTAGTGGAATCATTCTCACAAAAAGATTCATTTTATTTTCACTGATAAATCCTTTAACTGTCAAGTCTGAATTTGTTCCCAACATCTGAGGTCTCAACTTCATTCTTTTCCTTCTCTTGCCTAAGTTTTAGTTAAAGCTCTTATTTTATTTCCTAAAATATTACAGTAGAATTTGGATAAATCTGTCTTCAGGTCCCCTGATGTGGCTCTCAATTCCACATAAAGGAGTATTATCTTTAGACTCTTTTAAGACCTCCCAAAACTTCTCTTACCTTTACACTTATTTACAGGAAAAGTGGAAAATTGATTTTTTCTTGAATAATTTTCTCTATTTTGTATGTTTAAAGGGTTATTGTTTTCCTAGTCTTCTAAACTTTACCTGTTGAATGTGAACCAGCAGGACAATGAGGTCACCATCTCTCACAATCTTGGGAATGCACACTCCCTGCTGAAGCTCCTCACCAGCATGGCCATCTCTGTGGTGTGCTTTTTCTTCCTGGTGCACTGACTTCCCAGTGCCCAGCATGCATGCTGCCCTGCAGCACC
>NW_004624853.1:4056399-4074459 GCF_000247695.1 Heterocephalus glaber | reverse complement strand
TTTTTTTTTTATCTTATATACCTCCTCCAGCCATTAAGTAGAAGACTAACCATGTGTTATGTTTTTGAAATCAAATGGTATCTTTACGAGGAAGGTAAATTTTAGTGGTAGTATAGATCGTCATTTTGCAAAGAAAAAAAACCCATCAAGTTGTGCCAAATTATTTTCCTATGTTTGGCTGCTAATTGTTACCATCTCTCTCTCTTTCTCTCTTTCACTCTCTCTCATTCTCCTGGCCTCCCTCTCTTTCGCATTCCCTCTTTCTCTTGCTCTGCATGGATTTCTTCGAGAAAAAATAAATATTCAAATTAAAAATAAATAAGTAAATAAACTTTACCTATTGAAATCCTATTTAACTCTTAAGGTCCATTTCAAATCCTATCCACTGTAGGTATATCTTTCCTAATATGCAAACACATTTTTCCCTACTCTTAAACCCTCATTATTATAAGTATCTGAACAGATATTTGTCAAACCTCCTGTCTCTTTCCTTTCAAACAGAGGTTACAAATGGAAACCAAAAATATGATTTTGGTAGGCCACTGTGTTTTTCAAGGGTTTGGGAAGAAAAAGAAGTCTTATTACAGCACAGTAATAAGTCAGTTCTAGTAACATTTATATTTTGTAATTAATTTTGAGTTACCTGTTAAGTCTTTCATTTTAACTCTAAAAACCCATTTCTATCACTGACCCTTTTTCCTATCCACCTTTTCTGTGTTCCTTGCTGTTTCTCCAAGGATATGATATCTGAAATTTAACAGCGTTAAAAACTGAATATATTCTTTTGACACAGAATTTCATAATGGATATATACTTCTTGTAGCTTTTATGAGATACTGATTATTTTAAGTCTAAATCCATAAATAAGGCTGGGGATTTAGCTCAGTGGCGCGGCGCCTGCCTTGCAAGCACAAGGTCCTGAGTTCAATCCCTGGTACCAAAAAAAAAAAAAAAATCCATAAGAGCAGCACATTTGTGAAAATGTCTTACTCATTTTTTTCTACTTGTCTGAACATGTTATCCCTCTTACAGTTAAGGTTACTGCCCTTTCTCCCAAGAGAGTCTTGCTTCTCACTATTACTTCACTATATTTTTCTGAGCTCCATCCAGACTTGCAGTTTATTTCCTCTGTTCTCATGAAGAAAACAGCTTCTCATCTTTTAATATTAAATTTACTCACCATAAATGAATGTAAGCACCTGATGTCTTGTTTTGTAGTGATCTGCCTAAACATTTCCATATTAAAATATATATATCAGGTGGTTGTGAATTACTTTCCTTGTAGCTCTTTTTAGTATGGTTAGGATATTATTTAATATTTTTAAAAGTCACTTATGAAGGTAGAGAATATTATTACTTTCATTTTAATAAAATAAAAAAAGGTATAAAAATCAGTTTGGATTGAGAACTACCAACTTGATTGCTTGTATATTCTTTCCAAAACACTGGAGCACCTGTATATTCCTATCCTTACCACACTGTAGTTCTTGAATACTAGGATTATGTGGTGACACTTGGACAGAGATCTCTAAAGACCCTATTATAATGCCCAACATGTGTAAGAAGTGAAAATTATGGACAAATAAGACTGTCTCTTTACCACTGACATTCTGAGTTTCACTTTTAAGTATGTAGGTGGATTATTTATATTACTTATCCTCTACAGGATCTGTGCTATTTTGAATTTAACGAGTTGAGGTTCCAACAATTTTGAAAAATTCTCAGCCATGATCCTTCTATAGTATTTTTTTTCAGATTCATAAGATACATGTAAATAGTCTTCACATTCCATTCTCTAGTTTTGAATTCCCATATTTCAATCTCATTTGCTCTCTGCTGTATTCTCATCTTCAGTAGATCAACTTTTAATGTTCTTTTCTGTGATTCCAAACTCATCTAACCTGTCTTGGGAATTTCAATGTTAGTATATTTTTAATTTCTAGATTTGTTTGAGTTATTGAAGATTTATAGCTTTCTTGTAGCACATAGTCTTAGGGTTTTGAATTCTTTTAAATATTATTATGTTAGAGCCTCTTTTAGAACATTACATAAAGTCCTAGTCCTGCTATCTTATTATGTCTGCTAACTGAACATGGTTTCCTTTCATAATTTATAACCCTAGATCTGAACTCATGTACACAAGTCTTTATCTCTAGGAATCCTGTGTAATCAATGTTTAGTGTATATCCCTCCAAAGTGATTATTTGCTTATGCTATGTACTACTGGACTAAAAATTCCAAGACCTTCTTTCTATGTTACTTTCTCACCTTGAAAGGGTTCAAAAACTGCTGTTATATAAATTCTATAATCACATGACTGCCTGGTCCATAAACAGAATTTAAAGGGAGCCACAGTCCATTCCTAATGTGCTTCCTTTACATTTCCATGTTGACAGGTAATTTCTTGTTTCAAATTTGCCTTTCTGCTGAGAGCAATCCTTTGAGAGTCCTGACATATTATAAGTGATATTCCAACACAAGGCTTTGTTTCTTGTTCACAGGTGTTAAAACCCAAGACCTATTTAGGGACTAGCAACAACTGGAATGCCATGCCTTTATCTCTACTTTCTAATAGTTCTCACTTTGATTTTTTGATTCCTTGGGATTTCTTCTACTTTCTTACAAGATAAGCTGTATTCTAGCTATAGCTTTATCATATAGTAAATGAGTAACGTAAAACAAGTAACTAACTTTTTTAGCCTTAAAATTTCTTCAATGGGAATACCACCTATAGTTTCTTTTCCTTTTGTTTAAACCCGTAGTTTCTTAACAAGACTGTCATGAGGAACAAATGAGATAATAAAAATCTTGCAATAAGAACCCTTGGTCGGGCTGGGGATTTAGCTCAGTGGTTGTGCCATCAGCCTTGCAAGTGGAAGGATCTGAGTTTGATCCCCGGTACCAAAAAAAAAGAACTTTTGGTCTACATAGAGCAAAGTAAATTCTGGTGGGAATTTTTTTTTTTTTTGGTACCAAGGATCAAACTCTGGACCTTGTGCTTGCGAGGCAGGCGCTGGAACCACTGAGCTAAATCCCTGGCCTCTGGTGGGAACTTTAAACAACCACAATGAAACACACACACACACACACACAATTTAATCTTTACAAACCTGTCTGAACTTCCCAAACAAACCAATAGAGGAATATTCCAGATCTGTACTTACCTATCTGGATTTATCAGAGATCGAATAGTAATAGCAGCCTTTAACCGCTGTTTGACATCTAGGTAACTAGAAGGCTCATCAAACATGAAACTATGAAAAGAAAAAAAAGCAAATATAATTTTGAAAGATAAATATGATATAACTTACAAAGCACTATAATACTGACAACATCTAACTTAACAATAAAAATGCCATATACTAACAAAGACAGTTTATCTATAATGGTAAAATTTTCTGTATTTTGTTTAGGAATAGAAGAAAACAGCATGAAAAGTAGACCTGTATGCCAAGTTTGGGGAGTTTCTTAGATTAGGCTAACCTACAAATTGGTATTTCATCATAAGAAGTATTCTGATATTCAGTCTGAAGTAGTTCAGAGACCTATTCTCTTAACTAGCTAAATGATAACAGTATTAAAAGCAAATGGTTTCTTTGGAGAGCACTGCACAGAATTTACAGAATACTTTGAGAAGAGCTAGCCTGTACTAGATGCAGAATACAAACATGGAAAAAAAATGGGAGCAACAAATATTTTGGGAGAAGAGAGGAAGCAGAAGGCAGGAAGGAATTTGCCTTTCTCACTTTCCTTTTCTCCCTCACATGGTATGCTACCCTAACCTAGAGTGGTCTAATAAATCTTGTTTTTACTTGAGGTACTTAAAAAGCTTGCTGGTCTGGTTGGAGAGCTTAAGTCTTCATTTATTCTTTTGTTTTTTGAGACAGGGTCTTACTACGGCTAGCTCTGAACTCACTATGTAGCCCAGGCTAGCCTTGAACTGTGGTAATCCTCCTGCTTCAGCTTTCCCAAGTGCTAGGATTACAGGCCTGTGCTACCACACCCCGAACAGTGAGCTTAATTCTTAAAACTTGGAATATAGAAGTCATGAGCTACTTATCAAAATAAATGATAGCTTGTTCCCCCTGCAAGAATGACAGGTAAATAAATGGGTACTGGATGTACAATTGCTGTAACATCTCACCTCAAGGTAAGAGACTTAGATATGGGTTCTATTAATTCTGTCCAAAGCCCCTGCTTTACTAGGACCATTACAAATAAAAATGGGAAAATAAGGTTTAAGATATATAAAAATTATAAAGTAACCTACATATCAGCTTTCTGTATGCAAACGACAGCACAAGCAAATCTCTGCAACTCTCCTCCTGAAAGATCTTCAACATTTCGTTCTTTTAGGTGGGTTAAATCTACAAAGAACATAGTGGCATTGTGTTCAATGTCATTTGACTTTACCTCTTCTGGGCAAAACTGCATGACATCATTCTGGGTTTGAATGACATTTCAGCTGGAAACTGTGTAACATAAATTAACAATGACTAGAGATTTCCCTGCTAATTTCAATAATCCACATAAAGATGTACACCTTCATGACTTTAACTTTAGGGTCTATTAAAACACTTATATAAAATAGACACTCACCAAGCTGTTGACATACAATTGCCTGTGTCTTTGTTTCATCCTTTCGATCCAAAATAGACCCCACTGTCCCCTGTCATAATATACCAGAAACAGTTACAACTATTTGCCTTTAATAAGAGAATCACAAAGTAAAATAAGTTTACTTTGATATAACTTTTATACCATGCCAAAAGCCAAAATATATAAACTCTAACTAAAAAGCAACTGACCTTTGCAGCCTTGGGAATCTGATCCACATACTGAGGTTTGATAATGGCTTTTAGATCATCTTCCAGAATTTTAGTAAAGTAATTTTGTAATTCAGACCCACGGAAATAAGTCAGAATCTCCTGCCAGTCAGGGGGATCCTAGAAATACACATATCATTACCTGAATATAAGCTAGTAATACAATTTCAAAGAAGATGAATGCTAATACAAAGTAGGACATATATCCAAATATAATACTTCTGGCTTCTTTTAAAGTTGAAGGTGAATTAATTTCAAATCAAAGCATACCAATTCACAACAGTTTAAGGAAATTAAGAATTTTCAGTTAGGTAGTGCTAATATAGTTTTTCAGCATTAAAGCCAGAAATAAACTGGAAAATAAGGACATGAAAAAAAATCACATGCATATGCCTCCCTTCAAAATCTCATAAAAACATCCAAAGATACTAATTTTTGGAAGGTAATACATACATCGTACTTTCCAAGGTTTGGCTTTTGCTTTCCTGCTAAAATTTTTAATGCTGTTGATTTTCCAATACCATTAGTTCCAACTAATCCCAACACTTCACCTGGACGAGGGATAGGCAACCTGTTATAATATACAAAAAGAAGAAAACAAAAACAAGTTAAGTAACTAAGACTTAGGTAGAAAAAGCTATGTAACATCAGAAGAGTATTTTAATGCACTTGCACTTCACACACATCCATTAATAAGCTAAGAAATATATGCCAGATATTATTGGCTATTAGGGGAAAAAAACCAGCCAACACTATCTTAAACTGTTAATTGTTAGAAATGCACCCTTGAATAATTACTTCAAATTTTATTTATTCAATTCAAAGTCCACTCTAAAGTAACATTTTTTTCTTTACATCTAAGGCTCAGTTTTAATATATAATAATATGTTTTGGTTACAAAATTACACAGCAGGTGCAACCTCACACCATCATTTCTTTTTCTCTTGGCCTGCCATTTACTTACAAGGAGAGAAGTGCCACATCAACCAGAAATATTCCACTTCATTCTCCCTGCTGCAGTTGGCCCCTTAAAGCTGGCAGGTTGAGAAATACCTTTTTATTAGTAAAATCTAAAGACCCAGATTAAAAATATTAATGTTCAGCAAATAAAAACCTCAAAGAAGAAAGGACCTTGTGATTTAATATGTCCAAGTTCAGAGTGATATTCTTTGTAGGTAAGATTAATGGATAAACAAAATCAAAGACAAGTTTCCTCAAAAATTATTTTGGGGCCGGGGATTTAGCTCAGTGGTGCTGTTGCCTGCCTCGCAAACACAAGGTCCTGAGTTCAATCCCCGGTTCCAAAAAAAAAAAATTATTTTGGGGATAAGGGTCCTATGAACAACAGTGATTCCCATTCCCACTTACGTATTAGAATCAATTGGGGCTTTTTGTGGTTCAGGTCCTAAACCAGAGATTATGATGTAATTCGAGTGGGCTAAAACCTGGGCATTAGCAGTTATTTTAAAAGTCTTCCAGGACTTAATTCTAATATTAACTAGAATGAACCACTGACATTTACAATATGATTCTACCTTATGTTATAGTATTTTATTTCCCCTTGGTGAGCAGCTGGTAACATTTATTAATTTTTGCACTTCTCTGAAAATTCTCAGTGTATTTACACTGAACTTGACTATAAAGTAAAGAATGTTGATTTGAAAATATACCTGTGAAGTTTGAAGGCATTGGCACAATATCGATGTGTTGTTTCTTTTTCCAAGTTGCTTGGTAAATTGACAATTGATAAGGCGCCAAAGGGGCATTTCTGTTATTCAAAGTAAAAAATCAATTTTGTATTAATTTGTTAAAATATATGTATATATGACTAAAATGAGTTAAAAATATTTTCATAATCCTCCACACAGGGAAGTTACACAAAGATGTGAAATATTGTTTCATTTGTTTCTTATTTAATTAAAAATAGTTTCTTGAAGGCCAAAATTGTACTGACTAATCTACTATGTTCCTTTGTGATTGATGTAATCTTTTTTTTTTTTTTTTCTTTTGTACCAGGGATCGAACTCGGGGCCTTGGGCTTGTGAGGCAGGTGCTGGAACCACTGAGCTAAATCTCCCCTGCCCTTGTTTCATGTAATCTTAAGACAGTTAATGTGTTTGTAATACTTTCCATATTTTGTCTGTAACAGATGAGTTCCCCTTACTTCCTTTAATTATTCCTATCCTTGCATACTTCCTTTTCTGCTTTAAAGTCCTTTAAGGTTGTGGATTGTATCTTGTTTGTTTTTTGTAGTACTGGTGATCAAACTCAGGACCTTGTGCTTGCAAGGGAGGCACAGTGTCACTGAGCTAAATCCTGGTCTGACTGTATCTTTTTTTGGGGAGTGGTTGGTATTTCCATCCCACCAACAGCTACCATAAAAGAATTAATGCCCTTCTGTTGTGACTTTTATCTATCCCGCATAAAAGATCCTTCAATTCTAAGAAAATTAATATTTAAAAATAGAGAACATTCATAGAAAAACTTAGAAATGATAGAGGCACATCCAAAAATGCTGCAAGGCTTCTCTTCTCAGTCTGAATAAAAGCCAAAATCCCTAGGGTATGCCAGATGTTGTCTTTAAAAATACTCAGAATTTTCAGATTTTATGTTTGGGTTATAAATCTGATCAAATAAATAAAATATTATCACCTACCTTAATACAAATACCACAACCAATACACAGAGTTTCAGAAATCCATGCTATTTTGCTCTGGGGTGTAACTTCTATACATAATTTTCCTGGTAAAGAAAGATACACTTGAGTCATTTTTTCTGATCTAGAATTTTCTGAACATTGTTATTTAGGGAATGCTGGTTCTAAATTTCCACACAGAAACATTAAAAAACAAAGGCCATACAAACAAATACATCTGAGATAAAAGTCCTATATCACTGCTTTGTGGGGGTAAATTTCTGAATTAAATTTCAGTTTATAAGAATATCAACACTCTTGTCAGGCAATAAGGAAATGACCCAAATATATTTTAACTTACTAATGGGGAAGAAAATATGCTAGTAAAAACATAGTAGATCTTGAAATACTTTCATTTTAAGTTGACTCTTGAATTTTAAAAAATAGAGCCGGGGATTTAGCTCCGTGGTTCTGCTGCCTGCCTTGCAAGTGCAAGGACCGGAGTTCGATCCCTGGTACAAAAAAAAAAGAAAAAAAATATTTAAAAATATTTTTTGCTGGGATTAAATTTAGGGTTTGCCATGTGCCAACTGAATCTTTAATTTATAATGCAAAAAAAGTTAACTAGATCAGTAAAAGTAAAAAGGTACACAGTCATTTAACAGGTAAAATTAAACACGGTACAATAGTAGGGACATTAATGATAGAATTTCTGAAAAGCTTGGAAGAAAACAACAGAGGACATCTAAAATTTCTTTTAAGGTTCAGTTAAATCTATACTTCATTAGTAGAAGCCATCAATCATATAAGCCTTTAACGACTACCAACAATTTGTCAGCTATGAATTGTTAGGAATTTATTTCATCTTGAAAATATAGTAAAACCTCACGAATAAACATTTCTATTAAGTTCCATATTCTTGCTTTTCTTAATGAGCACTATCTGTATATTTACTAACTAGAATACACATATTTTTAAAATTTTTATTAGCATATATTTGCAGTATTGCACATATTTGCAGTACATAATATTTATATTCCATGTGTGGAGCTGGTACATGCATGTCTTAATTCCTTTTTCCATCTCCTCCCCTCGCTTCATCTCTTGATCCCCTTCATAGCTGAGAAAAAACTATCTTCCTACTTCCTACCATCTATTTTTTATTTTGCTCTTTATTTATAATCCATGTTTCTAAGAAAAACCATGGGTTATTTAAACTTGTGAGTCTGATTTATTTCCTTTAACCATGCAGTCTCAAGCTGTATTTTACTTGCCTACAAATGACTCAAATTTATCTTTTTATATGGCACAGTAACTCCACTGTGTATAAATACTATATTTTTTTTTAAAAAGATGAGAATATTGTTAAATATAAAATCTTTGGCAATTGGTCCCCAATGACTTAAAAGAACAGATTCTGCAGAACAGCAAGAATTGCAGTGATCTCTGGTTTGATTTCACATTTAGAGAACTTCTAATGTTCATACTCTACAATTTGTTCTTTTTTAAAAACAGGATCATTTAGTCACAAAGCAATAAAAGGAGTTAAGAGCAAGCTCTGAATTTCTCTTATAATTTAAAGAAACCAATGAGGATAATGAAAAACATGTTAAAGCACACATGAAAATATCAAACAAGTTTATTTTCTTTCAAAATTTATTGTTATTAAATAATCCACAGAATAACTCACCCATTCGAACCACAGGACAACTTTTTTTGCACTCCTGTCGACATTTCTTAGGTTTACATTTGTCATGGTTGACAATGGCAATTCTTGTCAATTTGTCTGCCATAACTGCAAAAAAAGTAAGAATATCCAGCTCTTCTATTAAAGAAAGTTCACAAAATTATAGCAAATTCAAAGTGATTAGTTAAGAGAAAAATTCATGAGCATATAGGAGACCACAAATAATACAATTATCTGGAAAACAATAGAGAATTAAATAAAATAGTACAAACAATAAAATAGTAAGGTTCTCAAAACAAAATTGTACACATATATTTTTAATCAGAAGATTTATATAAGAAAAAATGCCACTTACAATAGTAACAAGAAAACATCTGGGAATATACCTAATATATATGCATGGAAAAACTTTCAAAACCACTATATAACATAAAAGACCTAAGGAATACAATGAAATTCTATCTCAGCTTTTACAATAAAAAGTCAATACCAGAGATTTTAATCTTTCCTAAATTAATACAATTTTTCCAATCCTATGAGAAAAAAATAATAAACCAAACAAATCAAACTTACAAAAAAAGAATAGCCAGGAAAACTGATAAAGAGCAAGGATGGGGGGGATAGATTAATCTTATTAAAAAAAATTATATAAGACTTCAGTAATTAAGACTGACATCAATATGAATGTGGGCCATTAAGATAGAAAGACCTGACATAGTAACTAATATATATGATAGAGATGTTTGGTCTTCCCTATACTATTACACCATATCTTATCCAACTGACTATAATAGATATTGCTAATGAAAATGGCAAATAAAACCGGGTGTGGTGGTAAGTGCCTGTAATCCCAGCACACGGGAGGCTGAGGCAGGCCAGCTTGGGTTACATAGTGAGTTCAAGGCCAGCCTGAACTGCATAGTGAGACCTTATCTCCAAAAAAAAAGACAAATAATTATTAAGGCTGTGACCATCATACTGATCAAATAGTAAAAACTAAAAACTGCAATTTCCTGGGAACTTATGATATGGCCAGATAGACTTTATGCCAATAGCAATGAAATTGAAGCGAGATCAAGTAACTATTTAGACTGTGCTATCTTCTCAAACTTTAAGAAGTGTTATGTATGACAGCTATATAGCATTATGGTCCAAATGAAGTTAAAAATCTTTTACAATATTAGGTTTAGAGGACAGTAAGGTCAAAATCCCAAGAAGTACCTTATACTCTATTCTAATATATAACAAAGGAACCTGAGACCAAAAGACTATCCATTTACAAAAATATTTTGTTGGATTTTTCTGTGATCCTCGACGCTGATGATTTTTGGGAAGACTGCTTCCCCTTGTAGACCTCTCAAGTCTTTTTCACAACCATCAATATGATTAGGCTTGGAGGAGGACAAGAGATCTTGCTCTTCAGTGCTGTCCTAGAGTATTCTCTCTCCTTCCTTCCTGAAGAACACTTTCTTTCATTCTTTGAAGATTTCAGTACTTGGCTAATTTTCATCTTTTTCTTTTTTACAACTCTTGACATAGTTCTTTGTTATTTCAATATGCTCACAGATGATCATTCTATTAACAGCTTGTCCACCTAGTTTCTTAAAACTTTTCTTCCAATAACTTATCTCCTACTTTATCACAGCCACTTCTTTGGTCAAACTCTAGACCTTCTATTACCAATAATTGCAATCCTTTCACAAACTCAATTTTGAATATCCTAGCTTCTGACTACTTCTTCTATCTTTTCAGCTCAGCCTCCTAGAACATAGGAATCCATGAACTCTCTTACCTTATTATTCTACATTCTGTCCCTTAGCCCTTGGTATTTTCATTTCCCTAGTTATACAGCTAAAATTCCACTTTTAATCATCTGTACCCTCAACTACAACCTTGATTAAATCAAATTTATTCACTTGCACAAGTGCAGATGAAAATGGATAGAAATAACCAGTATCCCATGTCAACTAGTATCTGCGGGGGAAGGCTTTCAAGACCCTCGTGACCCCTGTTGACACCAAATTCTGAGAACATTCAAGTACCTTATACAAGTGAGCACACTATTTGTATATAACCTATGTATACCCTTCTGTATATTTTAAGTCATATATAGATTGTGCACAATAATACAATATAAACAGTTTTTATACTGTATTGCAGGGATAATGACAAGAAAACAATCTGGATATGTTCTCAAAGATACAAATGTTTTCCAAATGTTTTCGATCAATAGTTGGTTGAATCTGCAAATGTGGAATCTGTGGATACAGAACCCTCAGATGTGGAGGGCCATATGTGTGTATTTCCCTAGCTAAGGCCATTTGTACACTACAATACAGTTCCTAAAAACGTTCCCAAAATTCTCTCTCGTCTTTTGCATCATCAATCATTCTACTGGTTCACTCCTACCAGCAGTCAAGCATTCTATATTATCTGACCCTATCATTTTCCAGTATTTTACCATTAAAGAACTGCCTACATTCAGCATCTTAATTTCACTCCACATATTCTTTCTGGCTACAAAACACTTCCTCTTGTAGGTCTAGTAGGCATCTCTCCAAATCAGCCCTTATACCTCACCAAAATCCTTTTCTTCAGCAGCCTTCCATGCTGTTAAATGGCAAGCCAGCCTCCACTTACTCAGGCTAAAATTATTGAAGTCATCTCCCCCTCCCCACCAACAGTAAATCCTACTGAATTTACCTTCAAAGTACCCTCAGAATCTGACCATTTCTCATGACTCTGGTATGAGCGACGTACACTATCTCTTAGCTGCATTGCT
This sequence comes from Heterocephalus glaber, assembly GCF_000247695.1. Next base: position 4,062,529 of record NW_004624853.1, on the reverse strand, counting down.
CTAATAGCTTTCTGGCAGATTTCTTTTTACCCTTATCTCCTCTACTCCAACCTTCAACAGAACTCTTAGTAACTAGAGTATGTCATCCTTTTAGAGAGTATGTCAAATCCTATCGTTCTACTTAAAAAGGTTATAATGGCTTCCCTTCTCAGCCTGAGTAAAAGCCAAAGTCCTTAAAGTTATCAACTAGGTACTGCTCAGCCTCTGTTAACTTTCTGATCTGGTCTCCAACTATTCTAGCTCTTATTCTATTGGCTACAGCCAGACTGGCTCCCTACTGTCCCTAGCATATACCAGATATGTTCTTACTCCAGGATCTTGGCAGTTTTTTTCCTATTGCCTATAACATTCTTCCCCCTAGAGAATAACATAGGTTAGTCCTTCAAGGCTTTACTGTGTCTTAGGGAGTCTTCTCTAGTTATTCTATCAAAAAATACACCCAACTGCCTTTTTATTCTTCTTTCTTGCTTTATTTTTCTCCTTACCTCTATGATATGACATACTATGTATTTCACATATATATGCAATATATACACACAAATTTATCGTACATATCTATATATGTGTTCTCTCTATATACGTTTTTTCCCTCCTCCAAATAGAATGTACTTCATCATCACAAGGAAAGAAGATTTCGAATTTTGTCCATTTCAGTGGCTACACCAGTGCCTAGCATATAATAGGAGCAAAAACATTTGTTAAATGAATAAGAAAATGAATTTAAATACTATATAATTTTCTTCCAGGTTATAACAACTTCCAAAGTTTTGCATGTTACCAATATTTTATGGTGACATAAAAACCAGTATTTTAGTTTTCCACTAAACTATATACGGGAATGAAAAAATCACCTGGAGGAAATTATAGTTTTATAATAAACAGAACTATGTTAACACATGGGTTCACTTTACTTTTTTTTTTTAAAAAAATTTATTATTATTATTATTTTTTTTCGCTTTACTTTTTAAAATACTGGTCCAGGTCTTGTAAGGAAGGCCGGGACTAAATTTCTTGTCTTAGAAGAAGAAATTAATTGGCTTGAATTACTACAAAAAAGGTATCATCCTAAACAATGACAACTTCCTAACAACTAATAAAACTGGACACTATGCATTCTAATTTAAATGCTGAATGCCTTTCTATAAATTACCTTGTGGTGAATTTTAGCAGGGAATGCATCTTTTATAATGAAAAATAAAGCTTCCATAAATTTACTAAAACATTTCATTTAAAACATTTCACTTTTCAAACTATTCTAAAAATAAAGAGATTTATAAAAAGATGTTCATGGAGGAATAAAAACATACCAAAGGTGGCTAAAAAGACATAAAAAAGGTGGGATTTCAAAAACAGTGAAAAATTACAATGCATTTAAGAAAAATGAATATAGATTCTTTGTACAACTATTAATCATGCAAACATTATTAGTTCAATTTCTACATTATTTTCAAGGATTAGGAAAAAAGAGTTCTTTTCTACCAGGAAATCTTTAGAAGAGTGAAGCCCAGTGGGAAGATTACATGAACACATTCCTAGGAATAAAAAGGGATTTTTAAGATATTTTAGATCTGAGGATAAGCTGTACAAAATGTGCCTCACTGTCATCTCTCAGCTGAGAGAAAAAAGAAAGTGAGGCATAAACACAGAAAGCATTTACAGTTTAACATCAGAATCATCACAATGTTGAATAAAAGCATTTAGAGACTGCTGTTACCTAATAATGCTTGATATCACAAGAAGTATTCTAACCTATGCTTACTGCTGATTATGAGTCTTATAAAGCACAGTAAGTTGGGAAAGGTGCACAGCTTTGATTGCAATGGGTTCCCTCCCTCTGGCAACTGTTAAATGCTCTTCTTAAAAAAAAAAATTAAATAAAGTTTTAAGTTAAAAATAAAATCCAAAACACTTAATTGACTTAAATACAGATAAGAGCCTTACAATGAAAACATTGTCGCCAAGTGCCTGGTATAGAATGAATCTCAGCATACAGGACTAATGACTGCAACATAGATGCCACAATCATAACTGCCTGGTTAGCGGTAGAAATGAAGGTAAAAATAAAACAAAGTTGTTTTGACAGTTACTCCTTAGTCATTGATTTTACTGTCAAAAAAAGTAAATTACTGGGCCGGGGATTTAGCTCAGTGGTTCCGTCGCTTGCCTTGCAAGCGCAAGGACCCGAGTTCGATCCCTGGTACCAAAAAAAAAAAAAAGTAAATTACTTTTGTAGTGCATGGGATGTGGGGATTCGGCTTTTCCCATCATTCACTCACAACAAATACTATGTACCTAGACTGTACAAAGCTCTGAATTTAAATCCAAAGATATTTTGAATAAAGCCACTAACCTTGATCTCATGAAGTTTAAGATAGTATAAAGGGAAAAATGATTAAGTCACCAAGGGAAAATGTGCAGAGTGCCATTAAAGTGACCTCCAAAATAAGGTTTAAGAATTAAACCGGGAAGCTACTTGGGATAACTTCAATCACAGCCAAGTACATGTTGCTCTATGAGAAACTCAGAGCGACGTTTGCCCATCATTTCTATAAATCCTGGGAGTGGACCAGGAGGATTCGACTTCATGGCGGCAAGATGCCATGACTCATTCCACCATCACCAAAGAAGAAAAGCCACAACTTCCCACGATCAAATACACATATGCGTATTCCATTTTTCTGGAAGAGGAACCCAGGAGTCTGGAGGATGCTCTAAGTTCTGAAAGTGCTTTCCTCTCCAGTGGATTAGCTCCAGGGTGGCAGCAGGGGAGAGAAGTACAGGGGTACACATTCGTTCTCGGAGGCGATGACACCTAGGAGCATTCTCGAAGCGCAGGCTGGGGATAGACAGCAGCAGCGAGCGCCTGGGACTGGGAAAGGAAGCGCGAGAAGCCAGCGAGTTCTGGGCGCCGCCCGCGCTCTGGCGGTTCCAGCTGTCCCGCCGGCGCCGGCTGCCACGCGCCGCTGCAGTCTGCCACCGCCACCCAAGGCCTAACCACAGGCTCTTGGAGAACATCACTGCAGTCTTCCCAAAGTGGCAGGCAGCGACTAAAGGCCAAACCCCTCTCACCTATTCACGTACCTGGAGAAAACTATCCCCTTGCGTTGGGGAGCACAGAGCCCACAAGAAATCTTGCCTTCAAGTCTTGAACACACAGCGTGTTACTACGGCCACCGGCCAAAATGGCGGTGCGCAGCCGCCGCCTCGCGCAAGCCATAGAACGTAGAGCGCGTGCGCGATAGCGCGCGAGGCGGAGCCCTAAAAGTAGAGGCAGCATGTGACGTCATTGTGTTGCGACCCTCAATTACGTCATGGGGAAGCCGGGCGTTTCTAGGAAGATGAGTGGGAGTGGCGCGGATCTGCAGAAGCTCCTGAGAGCCTGAGTCGGGGTAAGCAAGACTGGAAGCTGTAAGTACGATTTGCCTCAGTGTAGAGAGGCCCCATCGTAAGTAGATGCTTTCTCCCCAGTTTCAGTCTCTCTACACTCGCGGTCGCCTCAAGGCTGGTGGGCCACGTGTGGAGCCTGAGTTATTCTAGTACACCCGTGGTGTCAAGCTGGACCAACAGAGCATATCCTGACTGTGCTCGCGGTGGCGCTTTGTCTTCGGCCTCAGCTCTCTGTATTGTGTGGTCAGTTTTTCGAGGCCAGGAATCCAGTCTTCTCTGAGCTGCCTGTTTTGTCCACTTGGTGGCGGGTAGTCCCAAGTCCGACAGTTGAATTCTGCTCCAATATAGAGATGGTTTGTTTGTTAGTTTGTTTTTTGGTATCGGGGATCGAACTCGGGTCCTTGCGCTTGCGAGGCAGGCGGCGGAAACGCTGAGCTAAATCCCTGGCCCGAGATGGTTTATTTTATTTTATTTTATTTTTAGATATTAGGCCGTTTGGCTTGTAATGATGGCTACAGGCTTCGTTTATGATTGGACCTGTTTATCCATTTATTCATTCAATAAATTACTTATTCAGCATTAAAGTCACGGGCCTATCCGAAGTTTACAGTACATTGTCTGCTTTTACTTAATGAGAAGTGTTTGCGTGGCAGCGTGGAAGCAATTTAGGATCTAATGGAAAGTATCAAGGAGATGGTATGTAGAACTTTTGGAATTGTTTTGCATTTGTGATAATGTTCTGTAAAAGTAACTGCTTCACCAAAGCAGACTGACCTACCCTTCATTGTCCAACAAGTATTTTTTCACATTTGCATAGATTTAGTAAGATTAACCAAAGTTAGGAAACATGCCACAGATGACCGATCCATTTTGCTATTAATTTCTTTTACCTTTTACAGAAAAATACTCAGATCTCAGCATAATGTACATATTCTTTCTTTCTATGTAGAATATTTTCAAAATGACCACACCAAACAAGACACCTCCTGGTGCTGATCCTAAGCAGTTGGAAAGAACTGGAACAGTAAGGGAAATTGGGTCACAAGCTGTTTGGTCACTCTCATCTTGCAAACCAGGTAAAGCAAAACAAAGCCAAAAAACTGTTGATAATAGTTACTCACAGTATCCTTATACACTGGGCTAACTTTAATATTCTTGTCGTGTAGATGCTTCATTTTAATTCTGATGATCTGGATTTTCATTCATTATATATCTCTTAATTGCTGTATTTAAATCTAGTTAAATTTAACTTCATCTCATAAGGTCTGCTCTTTATCCCCCCATATCTCTGTCATAATTCAGTTGTTATTTAATAAGGATTTTTTTTTTTTGATGGCTATTTCCCTAAATAGGATAAGGGAGTGGTACATTTTTTGAGTGACTGTACAGTGGTACCTCGGTTCACAAACTTAATTCCTTCCATGATTCTGGTTGCAAACCAAATTAGACAAGAACCAAATCAAATTTCCCCATAAGATCAACATTGACCCTAACCATTGAATTTGATTCAGTTCTTGTCCAATTTGGTTTGTGACCAGAATCATGGAAAGAATAAAGTTTGTGAGCCAAGGTATCACAAATCCCCAAAGAATTTTTTTTAAAACATTTGACTATTATTTCATTATCCTCTTGTTCCATACTGAGGGTAGGAAAGGGCCATACCTCTTTCTTTTTTTTTCTAAGTAACTTGTTTTTTCTGGGCGCATCTAAGATTTTTCTCTTTATCCTTGGAGTTCAAGTTTCCTGGTAGCATGTACCAGAGAAAGATATGTTTATCTTTTCTGATCTACCTAACCTATAATTCAATCAGTTATTTTCAGCCTGTAGACTCAAATTCAGCTGAATCTCTTTAGCTTGAGGAACTTAAATTACATATTAGTTTCATAGTCATCTTTCTCAGAAACTTCTCTATTAGTTATACATTAAGATTTCAGTAACCATCTCATCATCCAAACCTCTTTCCCTTCAAGATTCCCTTCTTTTTATGAGTATTTATTGAGGTATAATTTACGTAGAATAAAACTCATCCTTTTTAGGTGTACATTTCTATGAATTTTAGTAAAAAAAAACCCAACCATATAAATATCATTACAATCAAATATAGAACTTTTCCATCTTGCCCAAAAGTTTCTGCCCCATTCTGAGCCCCTAATAACTTCTGATCTGTTTTGAGTCCATTTGGTTTTGTCTTTTGCAGAATGTCATTATAAATATAATTATACAGACTTGTCCAACTTCTTTCACTTAGAGTAACTTCATTTGTGAGTTTTACTCTTGCATGTATCAGTAGTGTGTTCCTTTTTCATTACTGCTTATTGTTGTACTGCATGAATGTGACCACAGTTTACCTGTTAATCAGTTAATGAACACTTAGGTTTGCAGTAGCCAGCTTCCAAAATGCTCACTAGTGATGCCTTCCAATATTCATACCCTTTTATAGATCTCTCCCACATTGTAACTACAGAGTATGGCAAAAGTAACAGTATGCAATTTCTGAGACTAGGTCTTAAAAGACATTATAGCTCTGCTTCCTCTTCATTGGGTCACTCGGGTTAATCAACTGCCATTTTTTGAGGAAACAAGTAGTCCAATGGAAAGGTTTGATGAGGACCATGGTCTCCTATCAATAACCAATGAGGAGCTAAGTCCTCTTTTTTTTTTTTTTAAATTAAATTTATTGGTACATTTAGGTATACAATATGATGACATTCATCATTGGAAATTTGCACCTTTACATAATCTC